>CM065481.1:8219100-8819100 GCA_032873175.1 Leptopilina drosophilae
GTTTCATATTTGTTTCAAGCATCAGAGAAATGAAATTTCATTCCCCGTGTTTGCAAACTGTCAGGATGCATTTTTCGAGAGCTGGGGCGACAATACGTCACGGCAAACGCACATGCGTCACTTATCACTTTGGACCGACCAAATTCGAAGCATTTTTTATGACGGTTGTGTCTATTTTTTTCTCTTCACTAGCCAAACCAATAATGAAAATTCGAGAGCGGAGAATTTTTTTTTTTTTTTTGACTTAAATGATTTGATCACATTTTATTTCCGAAGGCTATTGTTGAATCATGTGAATATATATTTAGAGAGAAAAATATATTCGTTGACAATAATCGTAATAAATTTTATGCAAATAGATGATTTTTTTTCACGTGAACTAATTTCAATTTTTATGAAAATAAAAATTACATTTGTCATTTAGAGAATGTAAAATTTGTATATTTTCACTGGCTTTGTCATCGAGGGAGTTATTCATTTTATGTAATTGTTCATAAAAGTCGTGTTTGTAAAATATTACAATTGGTTTGATATTAACCTAATGAACATTCATTTGGCTACACCGCATAATGAAAATTTGTTGCGTAATGCGGGAAAAAAATGTTCGATAAATTATCTAAATGGTGAATTGTAATTTAAAATAAAAACGTATATTTTAATGAATAATATTTTTGATTTTTTTTTTTGTTTTGGTTCAAAAGGGTTGTAATTATTTCATAGGCAATTATTGATCGTTAAATAATTACAAGTCTTTTGAACTCTTTGGAAAAAGTGAAAATTATTATCTTTTAAGTAAATTAAAATGTATATTTTAATGAATAATGTTTTTGACTTTTTTGTTTTGGTTCAAAAGAGTTGTAATTATTTCAAAGGAATTATTTATTGCTTATTAAATAATTACAACTCTCGGATTTCTTTGGGCAGAAAAAAGTCAAAATTATTATCCTTTCAATAAATTTGAAAATTAATTTTAGAATTAAATTTTTTAATTTTTAATTAATTAAAAGTTAATCAAATAAGTAAAATAATTAAAATTTATATTTTAATTTTGAATAATTTCAAATAAATATATTGTGGAAAATAGATTTTTTTTAAAGAATTAATGAGTATTTTTATCGTTTGCAGAAAGTAAATATGACTAATGATCATTTTGTGGCAGTTTATTAAGTTGACATTAATATATAAGTCAATAGCTTGCGGAGAATTTAATTTACCGGATGATTTATGAGATGAATGGACGAGGACAATGGAAAACTAACATTATTCAAAACACAAGTGTACCTTGATAATGCGACGAAAGCTCTTGGCTTGTCGCGAAATCATTGCGCTTTCGAAAGAAGGGGCACGATTCAGGTGCTTACAGCTTGAATAATGTCTCTCGCGTCAAGGATATCACGCATGATATAAGATTACTCCACACTGATTTAATAAATCTCCCCGCTTCCTCTATATCTGCACTTTCCCATTACTCACGAATGTCAAATAACTAAATTATTATTTAAATATTCACGGGTTATTAATCCTGTGTCTTTGCTTCAAACTTTATCTCCAACTCTATTCAATAAAATGAATGTCTGATAAAATATTATGACCCCGAACAATTAAAAAAGGGGAGTTTTAATTTTTTTTATTATTGCTATTGAGGATTAAAATTAGTTTTATTTTTCCTAATCAAGTTATACTTAAGTCTAAGAATTTAATATGTGCTAAATTTGTCTTAGAAAATAGAGATAACTGAATATTTAAGTAAATTTATTTTTCTAGTCAAAAGTGGAAAATCTGCTAATTTATATCTGGATTAAAATCCCAAATTTATGAAAAGCTCGATCGACCCACTAAAAACCTTTCCCGTTTTTTACTCGACCATTCAACTCTAGACGCTACATTTCGATTTTATAATTTATAGGTAAAGGTCACTTCTTTCCTGGATCAAAACCATGAACATTTTTATTCTCTACAAAGCGTATTTTTTAGGGGCAGAATTTTTGTGTTCGACTGCAATTAAAAATTGACAATTGACTGCAATTAAAAAATTGACAAATGACTACAATTTAAAAAAGGACAATTGACAGCAATTAAAAATTTGACAATTGACTACAATGTAAAAATTGACAATTTACAATTAAAAGTAAAAAATTATTAATAATTTTGATGTAATATAACAAAATTGTTAAGAATAAAACAAAAAATATTTAAAATTCATAAAAAGAAGAGATAATGAGAAAAGGATTGATCCTGTATATATGAGCTTGCGAGAAGAAATTTTCTGGAGCGTAGAAATCTAATCTTACAATTAATAATTCATTAGCCACTTGTTTCGGTATCGTGTGAAACTACGTAGCTGACTCTGAGTTTAATTTCTTCCGCCACCTCGTTATTGGCTTAAAAACTTGAAGGCACCTGCCCGCTGGTGTCTTTGTTCCATGGAGAAAATGGAAAACTTGAGGGAACCATACTTTTACTTATTTTTAAGTTGTCTTTAGTTAAGTTCAGTATTTTAAAGACGTAAATTATAATATTAACAAGTTTGAAAAATTATACTTATATAAAAGTTGAAATAAATTAAAATTCTTTCAGTATTGAAATTAAATTAAATTCTTCCAGTGTCATTTTAAAATTAGATGCGATCGGAATTGATGAAAATTGATGACAATGGTCATGTGGATTATAGAAAAATATTTATTTTGATATTCTTTTACTTTTCAGTTTAAAAATTCCTCTTTTGTGGTTATTTAGAGCACAATTGTAATTTATCAGGTTGATTATTGAACAAGGAAAACTATATATATGTATACTTGATGTAATTTCGTCGAGTGTAACACTCTGGTCTGCCTCGGTGAAACTACCGATCATTTGTACAGAGATTCGGGGGGTAAGTCTTGATTTATCTACAAGTCGTTATTTTTCTCTTCACCTTTGCGCCGTTGAAAATACCGCTCATGAGAAATCTTCTACTTTCCTTTAAGACCCACTTCAATGATATTAATCGGATAATGTGATTATATTGCTCCAAAAAGTAGGAGATTTTATATATTATTCTATTTTAGTATTAAACATGTGATAATATATGTAAAGCAATGACTAAAATTAAATTAAAGGGAGTGAAAAAAATTAAATAAACTAAATAAAAAAAAAATAAGATAAAATTAAATAAATTAATTAATTGTAGAATTTTGAACAGAGGATGGTAAGAGAAAGGATAAAACAAAGGAAAAGTTGGAAAAAGAAATAATTATTAATTCCATTAAATAGCAAATCTTAAATTTTTAGAAAATGAGAGGAATAATTTTACTCAAAAATATGTTCGGTTACATTTTTGAACGAATTTCTTTAAACGTAAAAAATATTCAAAAACATCAATAAACTTCTTTTTTAAATAAATATTTAATTATTATTTTTACACAGGAATTATGATGTTTCAAAACATTTAATTTTCAAACCTTTTTGAAAATAAACAACTTGTTAAGGTTTTTTTTAATTCATATTAAAATTATTTGTTGCTGTAACTTTCCTCAAAAATATTTTTATCATTTCAATTCATTTATTTTATTCTAGAATTTAAAAAAAAATTCTTCTCTAAATCAACTTTTTGAAAATATTTTTTGAAAATGCTTTACAACAATTTGCAATTGAAAAGTTACTATGACTTTAGAAACATTCCCATAAAATAATATAGAATAATACTGAAAGTTTGGAAAAATTCTCTTAAACGTTTAAAAAAATTTCCTTATGAAAATGAAGGAAAATTTCTAAGAATTTGGAAAAATTCCCATGTTCGGAAAAATTTCCATGTAACTGCAAATTATTGAATAAAAATAAATTAAACTTTTTAAAAAAACTGTTTAATTTATTTAATAAATAATTTAATTTAATAATTCATAATTTTATAATAATTTAATTTAATAATTCATAATTTTATAATAATTTAATATAATTTAATAATTTATAATTTAATAATTTATAATTCAATAATTTATAATTTAATAATTTATAATTTAATAATGAATTAATTAATAATTATTTAACTTAATAATTAATTGGAAACTTTTTTCTTACTGAAAAATTAAATGTTTCTTAAAATTGAATTCTCGTAAAAAATTTTTACAAACAATATTTTTATTAAATAATTGCATTTTTTTAAAGAATTTAAATGTTTTGTAAAATTTAATTCTTGTAAACAATTTTATCAACAAATTTTTAAATACATGAATTTTTGACGAATTTTAATCAAATTTTTAAACATAATTATCTTTTCCCAAAAATTTCATTGAAACTGTACTAAAAATAATTACAATTTTTCGAAGAGCTTTATAATTTATGAAAATAATTAAATTCCTAAAACAAATTAATTTTTTTATAAAAATAGTTAAATTCATAAAAAAATTGCATTATTTATGAAATTAGTTGAATTTTTGCAATGAAATTTAAGAAAAATTCTATTCATTGAATTCATCTGCAATTTTTATTTTATTTACGAAAATAATCAAAGATTTTTCACTTATATTAATTTTTTTTTAAAAATAATTTAATTCTTTAGGGGAGTTTGTTAAAATATTAGATACTGAAATTAAAATAAAAAAATTTTTTTGAAAATATTTAAATTTTAGTGGAGAATTTTTGTTATTTATAAAGCTAATTGTTTTTTGTGCTAATTTTTTTTTACTGGAATTTTTCTTTAAATTTTGAACATAATTGAATTTTTTTAATATAAATTTTATTAAGATTGAAAGCAATTGAATTTCTGCAATAATTTGTAATTTCTGCAGAACATGATTCTTTAAAAAATTTAATTAACTAATTTAATTTAACTAAAATTTTTCTATAAAGTCATTATTTATATATTGACAAATTTAACAAATTTCAAAAAGAATTTGAATTTTTAATTTTTAAGGTTTAAAGTTTTTTTACATTTTTTAATCTACATTTTTCAACAGTCTAAGTTTGAAAAAATTTCTAATTAAATGCATTAAAAATTGAAACTTTAGAAAATTTAAAATTAAAACCTTTCAAAGTTGATTTATTTATGAATATTATAAACGCAATTCTTTGAAAATTGAATTAATTTTGAAATATTTAAGTAAAATTTGCATTACAAAATTTGTGTAATAATTCGAAGTAATAATTTTTTTATTGTTGTTCAAGTTATTTAGAAAGAAAATTTTTTTAAATTAAAGTTATTTAAAGTGAATTTATTGTCAGAAATAGAAAAAGTTAATGGTTTTGTTTTAAAATGTAATTTTTTTGTCAATTCTAAATATTTAATTTTTTCCAGTATTTTGTCTAACTTTTCCTTGGATCCCATATTTCAGAATATATAACTATTGTCATTATGATAGTAATAATTTACATTCCAATTAATATTTTATGTTTATGAAAAAAATTTGAATTAATAATAATAAGAATATTACTAATAATATATTAATATTAAAATCAATAATTTTTTAATTCTTCTTTTTTAAATTTGCTAATTTTATTAAAAAAAATTAGAAGAAGTTCGCCACTTTGTCAACTTGGTAGCTAGTGGCTAGAATTGTTGCTACTATATTTCCAAATATACACTGAAAAAAAAAATT
The DNA here is from genome assembly GCA_032873175.1 of Leptopilina drosophilae. Lineage (NCBI taxonomy): Eukaryota > Metazoa > Arthropoda > Insecta > Hymenoptera > Figitidae > Leptopilina > Leptopilina drosophilae. The sequence continues at coordinate 8,224,674 of CM065481.1, forward strand.
TATTTGATTCAAATAACCGATTATTTGTCTATAATCAAATAAATATTTAATTGAATCAAATAATTTTTATTTGAATCAATTAATTAGTATTTCCTTCAAATACTGAAATATTTTATTCAAATACAATTTATTTGATTCAAATAAAAATTATTTGATTCAAGTAAATATTTATTTGATTATAGACAAATAATCGGTTATTTGAATCAAATAAATTTTTTTTTCAGTGTAATAATTTACATTCCAATTCATATTTTATGTTTATGAAAAAAATTGAATTAATAATAATAATAATAATAATAATAATAATAATAATAATAATAATAATAATAATAATAATAATAATAATAATAATAATAATAATACTAATAATAAATTTGTATTAATATTAATAATTTTTTAATTCTTCTTTTTTAAATTTGCTAATTTTATTTAAAAAAATTAGAAGAAGTTCGCCACTTTGCCAACTTGTTAGCTAGTGACTAGAATTGTTGCTACTGTTTTTCCAAATATAGCTACGATATATTGACTTTAAAATGAATAAAAAAAAATAAATATTTGATTCTTTAAAAATGTCAGTGTAACGAAACACCTTTAAATAACAAGAGAATAAAAAAAATTGACCTTTATGTGTTTATGGTAATAAAATTACCTTTACTTGTGTTTGATACTTCTGGGCCGTTATCGTCGCTTCTGTCGACGTTAAAATCCGTCCGAATGTTTCGCATCGCATCACTTTTGTTATGAGAAATTTTATGGGCAATTTTTTCTCTGCCCTCTTACGTGCCATGAGATCAAGATCAATGAAATGGTTGCCATTTGCTGGCTCTTCACGAATGCGTCTAAGCGGGGCTTCCTACAATATTTATTAGAATTAGAGATCCGATGAGTCGTGTTCGCACGCGGTTGGTGTATATTACTATTAAAGGCACTAAAGGTACGGCGTCCGGAAGCATTTGTACTCGACCCAGTGATTACCAAGTACGTGAGAGGCTTTCAACTAAAATTATTAGACTCATTATCTTGCACTTTACTAGCACGTGTCAGGAAATTTCCTGTTACCTTTTCCATAAGTGTTTAAAAACTGCCGCTTGGACAGTTATGACACACGCATCAATAAACAATCTTTTATTTTCAATCCTGTTTATTTTATTTCTCTTCCTCACATGAGACTAAATGTTAAATTTTGTCCGCATCATTTGCTACAATTTTTATTTTTTACTCTTTTTTATTTTTCCCTACTTTATTAATATTTCATAAAATAAAAACAAAAATAAATTAATGTTTATTATTTAACAGTAATTATTATTAATTAATATTTATTATTATTTTTTCAGTAGTAACTTTTTCAATTAGGACATATTTTAGGTCCATTCAGGTCCGTTTTGGGACCATTTTGGAACATATTTAGAACACAATGATTTTCCAAGAATGTTTCCAAAATGTTAACCACTCGAAGTATAGAAAAGCTGTTCCTCATTATAAACAATTTTCCCCAGGATATCACGAAAACATTACGGATTTTTGTCGAGAGTCAAAAAATTGCGTTTGAAAATCAAATACTATGGAGCTTTTAATTTGGAATGAAAAAAAAAATTTTTACAAACTGCAATCAAAGATTAATTGAATACTGAATCGTCGAAAAAAATTGGTTCATCCTTTGATTTTATTTTTACTGCTATAAATATAGATAAATTGTTTTTATAAAAAAAAATATATCCAAAGAGTGAGAAATTGATAGAAATGATTAGAGAAAAAAAATTGAATGAATTTGCAAAAAATCGTCGTATTAAAATGCTGAATCCTTATTTGAAAATTGGAAAAAAAGGAAATATTGCCAAACTCGGAATTGTGGTCAAGCTTTTTTCTACGATAGTTTCGCCACATTAAATTTATTTCACTGCACGAAAATCTCGCTCTTTCTACTATAGTGACATGTCTAGCCCAGGACACTCTGCTAAATTAAAACCTGGGATAAATTTATCGTCCTGAGCTTAAAATACTCCTTTTTTTCCAAATGTATAATTTATTGGTTTTAATTATGTATTCTACACGGCAGTTTTACAAGCTAAGTACATTCTATCATATTATATAGAATTGAATAATTATTCTCGACAATTTCAACTTTTTTTCGAAACGTTTCTCTAACTTTTATTTACCATTTCATGTAAATGTCTCTAATATTCTTTAATTCTAATTTTCTTCACTTTAAACCTTGCTTATATTGTGCAGAAAAAAAATTATCACATTTATTCTAATTTTAACTAAAAAATTGAATTATTTAAATTTTGAAAACTGGAGTAGTGTTTAATATTTAATGACAAAAGTCTTTTGGGTTTGAAAATTTTTAAACTATTGCTAAAAATTTTTGGAAAAATTTTTATCATTTAAAAATAAAATTTCAAATTTAATGAATAAATTTTCTAAAATCGATTAATAAAGTTCGTGATCCGGTAATCTGTTTGCTGTTTGAAGTTGGTTGTTGTTTGCATTTTTGTTTCTTAAATTTTTGAATAATTTTTGTTTTTAAATATTTTCAATTTTAAAGTTAATGTATCGAAAATCATCGAATTATTGCAAATAAACTTATCAAAATACTTGATAACAATAGAATTTCTTCGAAAAATTTTATTGAAACCGTCTTGAAGAATTTTATTGCAATTTTTAAAAATCATATTAAATTTTTTTAAAGAAATACTTTAAATTTTTTTAAGCTAATAGAGTTTTTTTAAAAATTTTAATTAAAAATTTTGAAAACAATTGGATTTTATGAAGAAGAATTTTATTAAAATTGTATTAAAAATAATTAAATTCTTGCGAAGAATTTTATTACTATTTATAAAAATAATTAAATTATTCCGAAGAATTTATTAAAATTTTAGAATATAAATGAATTTTATGTTAATATTTGAAGATTAAAATTGTTTTGAAAATAATTAAATTTCTGCAAAGGATTTTACTATTTATTGCAAAGAATTTTACTATTTATAAAAATAATTAAAATGTTGCGAAGAATTTATTAAATTTTTGAGAAATAATTAAATTGGTATGAATAATTTTATAGAAATAATGGAAAATAATGAAATATTTTTTTGTTTATAAATATTTTGACAGTAATTGAATTATTTTAAAAAAAATTTAATTCTTGTTGAAATAGAATTTTATGGAAATTTTTTTAAATAATTAAATTCTCTCGTGTAATGTTATTTAAATTGCATTCAAAATAATTCAATTCCTTCAAAGAATTTCAGAATTTATAAAAATAATTGAATTGTTTCGAAGAATTTATTAAAATTTTAGGAAACAAATAAAATTAATGGAAATATTTTCAAATATTTTATTTCATCCGAGGAATTTAATTACAATTGTTTGAAAAATAATTGATATCCTGCAAGGAATTTTACTATTTTTAAAATTAATTGAATTCTCGACAAGAATTTTACTATATTTATAAGAATAATTTAATTGTTCCAAAGAATTTATTAAAATTTCAGGAAATAAATGAATGTTATGTTAATATTTGAAGATTGAAATTGTTTTCAAAGTAATTAAATTTCTGCAAAGGATTTTACTATTTATAAACATAAATGAATTATTACAAAGAATTTTACTATACATAACAATAATTAAAATGTTGCGAAGAATTTATTAAAATTTTTGAGAAATAATTAAATTGGTAAGAATCATTGTATAGAAATAATTGAAAATAATTTTTTTTCTTTATAAATATTTTGACAGTAATTCAATTATTTGTAAAGAATTTCAAATTCTTGTTGAAATAGAATTTTATGGAAATTTTTAAAAATAATTAAATTCTCTCGTGTAATTTTATTTAAATTGCATTCAAAATAATTCAATTTCTTTAAAGAATTGCAGTATTTATAAAAATAATTGAATCGTTTCGAAGAATTTATTAAAATTTTAGGAAATAAATAAAATTTATGGAAATATTTTCAAATATTTTAATTCATCCGAGGAATTTAAATACAATTTTTTTAAAAATAATTAATATCTTGCAAGGAATTTTACTATTTTTAAAATTAATTGAATTCTTGCAAAAAATTTTACTAAATTTATAAAAATAATTTAATTATTTCAAAGGATTTTTAAAAATTTTGGGAAATAAATGAATTTTTTAAAAATATTTTCAAATATTTGAATTCATTCCAAGAATTTAATTAAAATTGTTTAAAAAATAATTGATATCCTGCAAGGAATTTTACTATTTATAAAATTAATTGAATTCTTGCGAAGAATTTTACTATATTTATAAGAATAGTTGAATTATTTCGAAGGATTTTTTAAAATTTTAGAAAAAAATTGATTTTTTTCGATGCGTGTTAATAATATTTCTAAAAATTGATCTCTTCCGAGGAATACAATTAAAATTGTCAGAACAATAATTTAATTTTTGTAAAGATTTTAGTACTTAAAAAAATAGTTGAATTGTTTTGAAAGATTTATTAAAATTTTAGAAAACTATTGAATTCTTTCGTGAAATATTATTAAAATGTTGACAATATGAACAGTAATCATTAATTGTGTACTAAATAAGTGGGTTTTTTAAATTTTGACTATAAAATTATTTAAAAAATTTATATTCAAGAATAAAAAATTTTGTAATTTGCATAACAACAACAAATTGACTAAAACGTTCGGCGCTCTTTGAGTTTGAATTAGTAAAAATGTTTACTAATTTTAATTAGTAACTGAGCTTTTGTTTTTGAAATAGTAAAGTTTACTAATAAGTAAGTATACTGAAAAAAAAATTCATTTGATTCAAATAACCGATTATTTGACTATTATCAAATAAATATTTACTTGAATCAAATAATTCTTATTTGAATCAATTTATTAGTATTTGCTTCAAATACTGAAATATTTGATTCAAATACAATTTATTTGATTCAAGTAAATATTTATTTGATAATAGTCAAATAATCGATTATTTGAATCAAATAAATTTTTTTTTCAGTGTATAAATTGCTATTTATTAGTAAAATTTACTAATTCAAAAGACGGACTTTTTGCCTTTGAAATAGTGAAGTTTACTAATAAGTCAGTATAAATTACTATTTATTAGTGAAATTTACTAATTCAAAAGCAAAAAGTCAGTTACTAATTCAAATTAGTAAACATTTTTACTAATTTAAATTCAGAGATCCCGCTTGCGCGCGCAACATTTGCTAGTTATTTAATAAACATTACACTGAAAAAAAATGTATTTGATTCAAATAACCGATTATTTGTCTATAATCAAATAAATATTTACTTGAATCAAATAATTTTTATTTGAATCAATTAATTAGTATTTGCTTCAAATACTGACATATTTGATTCAAATACAATTTATTTGATTCAAATAAAAATTATTTGATTCAAGTAAATATTTATTTGATTATAGACAAATAATCGGTTATTTGAATCAAATAAATTTTTTTTTCAGTGTATAGACAGTGAAAAAAATTATTTCCTAACATATTTGAATAAATTAGAAATACACAGGGAATGAACTTTTATAATGGACAAAGTTTTCTAAGGAAACGCGTAAATAGAATTAATAGTTGTTACTGAAACGAGGCGAAATAGAAATCCAGTTTAAAATTTTGTTAACTTGCGGTACTTGATGATACTCAGACCCATTGAAATCGTGGAGACACTAAATCAAATCGATGGAAGATCTAAATGAGTTAGCACAGTAATTGCCATGACCGAAGTGGAAACTTTCTGATTAATCTAACAGCTGATAGTTGAAGCTTCTGTGGGTTGGAGTAGGGTATGGTTCTCCTTCAGGAGCCAAAGGGTGCGAAAGCTGGCACGTGGAAGCTGCAACGCATGCGTGCTATTATATCCTCCTGCAGGATTTTCAGTCGCGTCAGGCCAGTCAGAACTTGCTCTCCGGCACGCGTAGATTTTTTTTTTAACGTGTGTGTATCAGTGTCAAGTGTCAGTGAACTGGTAAACAGAATTAAGTGCGTGTGACGTTGAGGGTGAAACTATGACAACTTCATTTCTTCTTCTTCTTTGTACCGGAATCTTCTTCGTACAAATTTGCATCATTGCTGGTAAGTTGTGCAAATAGAATTCTATTCTAATTACTTTTTAAAAATATTTTTCGAAAGAAAAAAGAAAAATAATTATTAAATGTGAAAGAATTTTACAAATTGGTGAATAATTCAACTATTTCTGGTATTTTAGACCTGGAGATTAGTAAACGGAATTTTTTACTCGTTTGCCATGAAATGTTTCCATTAGTAAATTAGGCATTTGTTTTTGTGCTTCGTTTGTTTAAATAGTAAATTTTTCTCCTTGGATGAAAATTATTCCAGGGTTTTTTTACTTCAAAGCAATTCTTTTTTAGATCAGTCTCTTTTGGGGAATAAATCTCAAAGACAATTTAAACCCGAAACTTTACGATCGGTTTTACCACCAGGAAGTGAAGTTACACTAATCAGAATTGTAATGAATAAAATTAATTAGAACCCATAGATTAATGGTTAACATAATAAATGACTGTTAATGATTCTTTTATAATTCGAATAATATTATTGCAATTGAAAAAAAATAACATTTGTAATAGTAATTGTGAGAAGAAATAAAATAATAGTAATTGTAGGAAGAAATAAAAAAACAGTAATTGTAACAAGAAATAAAAAAATAGTAATTTTAAGAAAAGATAAAATAACAATAATAATAAAGTAAGAATTAAGGAAAGAATAAAACAATTAAATACAAAGAGCAAGAGATAATTAATTCACTTGTGAGAAATAATGTTGTGAATAATAAAATAATTGTAATGAGAAATAAAATAATAATAATATCAATAATAATAATAATGGAAGAATTAAGGAAAAAATAAAACAATTGAATACAAAAAACGAGAGATAAATAATTCACGTGTGAGAAATAAATTTTTAATTCAACCCTAAAAATTTATAATTTATTTCAATTTATAAATAGTGAATAATAAAATAATTGTAATAGGAAATAAAATAATAATAACAATAATAATAATTGAAGAATTAAGGAAGGAATAAAATAATTGAATACAAAAAACGAGAGATAAATAATTCACGTATGAGAAATAATGTAGTGAATAATAAAATAATTGTAATATGAAATAAAATAATAATAATAATAATAATAATAATAATAACAATAATTGAAGAATTAAGGAAAGAATAAAACAATTAAATGCAAAAAAACGAGAGATAAATAATTCACGTGTGAGAAATAATGTAGTGAAATGTAAATATTGGAAAGAGTGTTGTGTATTTGCGATAATGCATAATTGTCGACAAGAAACCCAGAACATTTAGTCATGGGTAAGTTGGCTAATTATTCGTGGACATGCGAGTAAAAAGAAAGTATTGTCCCATTTGTCGCAGTGCACTGCAAGCTCTTGCAGTTATGCAAATAGCCATGCGTGATGAAACGACACACGTTAAGTAGGTTCTCTCTTCGAGTGTGTATTCCAACACTGATCACGCAAAATATCACACAGTGATGAGCTTTAGTCGTAAAATGTTGAAAATTATCCTCTTATCCACATAAAAAATTTTTTTTTTCAATTAAAAACTTACTTGATAAATAATTTTACAATTTTCACACTCCTTTAAGAGAAGAAAAAAACAACAGAAAATACAATAACAAAAAATACAATAACAAAAAATACAATAACAAGAAACACAATAAGAAAAAAACAATAACAAAAAATACAATAACAAGAAATACAATAACAAAAAATACAATAACAAAAGTTTCTATTAAGAACAAAAATTGTTTGAATTGTTCTTAATAATCTAGACTTTTAGCAATGGTAAATTTTTTCCCTGTCTTTCTTTTACTATTTGCCATGACTTATCCGTGTTTGGCACTGATCCACTTTGGATGCAAACGTGGATCAGAGCCAAATGTGGATCAAAACCCTATGTTTGAAAAAAAAAATCCTCGACTAAACTTGTGTAAATTGTTTTCGAAAATCGGGGGCTTTTTTTTTATTTCTAGCCAGAGGCGATCGCTATTTTTTGTGATTTTTATTCAAACCTTAAACTCCTATTTCTCTATGTACAGTCAATTTTTATTGATTTTAGAGAAAAAAAAATTCCTAAAAGACTGGAGAGAGAATTTTGCAAATATGTAATTTTTTCTAAGGACTTTGCGCAAAAAATGGAATAAATTGGCCACTTTTGTTATTTTATTTTCCACTGGGGGAGGAAAATCGTCTCCAGTCGATATCTTATACTGAAAAAGACGAAGTACACAACGCAACCCCCTTTCGTTTCACGTCATTCCAAATCCTGACGGATGACTTTACCCGCACGCTTCTTTCGCAACAGTCGACTTATGTAAGTCAGGCACTCCGTGGCGTGTTGGCAAAGAAACTCTCAAAGGCAAATCTTCAAATATAAGTTGAATATCGTCTAGGAAATTCCAATGGTTGTATAAAAACGTTGAGAAAACATCTCTCAGTAGCTACTGCGCTTATGAAAACATACATTCACCAAAAATATACTTCTTCACTTTTTTCCATTTAAATAATTTTCCTTTTTTACATTCGTCTTTGCAAAGCACGAAGAGAAGAAATTTCACATCGATTTCCATTCGAAAGAATTAAAAATTATTTTCCAAACTTCTTCTGGGGGAAAAAATTATAAAGTTTATATCAAACATTTTTTTTCCCAATGAATTTGTTAATTTAATTAACATCCGAATTGCATGGTTTAAAAAAAAAATTGTTTGCATCGCTGATTGTTTATGACAGCATTTGCTGCTTGGACGAATAAATCTTCAAGGAACTGGAGAAAGAGTCAAAGCGTTAACGGAATACGAATGATTCACTGAATCAATAAACTTTTGTCGCACGAACGATTCGAAGTATCTGAGAACACCGCGTGTAAAGGGGGAAATGTCAGAAATTCTTTTTCTCTGTGTGCGAAAACACGAAAAAGCGATATATATATATTCTTTTTTAGCGAGAGTGATACCGACCCACGCGAAATCAACAGGCAATCTGAAAATTAACTTGGCAAACTTTTCCAATGGATACACCTCCGGCATAGTTGCCATTCGGTAAAATTATGAATGTATACAAAACCGAGCTAAACAATATGTACAAGTTAAATTGCTTTTGTAATTAATTTCTACCTATAGTTACGTGTTCGATTTTTATCGAGAAAAGAGGGTACTATTTATGATTTTCAAGTTTTAGCGAAGAAAAGTTTTTTAATTGAAAGAAATGACCAATATTCGTTTGCTGCGGCTTGGAATTTTGAATTGTCTCGAATTTACAATAGACGAGTTATTTTATTTCCAAAGATTTCTCTTATTACTTGGTAAAAAACTACTTTTCGTTATAACTGTAAAGTTCGTTTACTTTTATAATTAATGTCTCTCCGTTTGTTTTGACATTAGAATATTAATTAAAATATAATTTCATAAATAGTGCTTTTCATTCGAGAAGACTTTTCTATTTTCAACAATCTTTGTTTATTTTTAAACGCTTTAAACTCTACGAATTTTCAGTGCGCTGAAACGAACTATGTGGACCGATTGGTAACCGAACGATACCGAATATCACCGAACGTTGCCGACCGAACACGACCGCAGCCGACGCTCCCCGATTCCCGGAATCTAACCTCCATTTCTCCGAATTTAGATTTCCGACAAAGCACGAGTGTTCCCGAATTCGATTATTCTGACCCTACAAGCGTAACGAGGGTAAAAAGCTTTTGCACTACATAACCCAATTTTCCTTTTGATATTAAACAATTAGTTTGCGAATATAGTTTGGGGAATATTTGTATTTGCTTCGTCAATGTAGTGTACTAAGTGTAAAATGTCGCCAACATGTGGTGTTTTGCAGAGGTCCAGATTGTTGATATAACCACAACTAGTATTCGCTTTTCTCATCCAGTTTCTCTTTACATCTCTGTTCTAGACCGTTTTCATGCAAATGCATAATCATACTTGTAACGCATCGTTACAGAATGCAAGGGTAAAATCTGTGCGGTAAGGTTGATGGTCTGAATAGAAACGCTCTCATACAAAACCATATTATAAAGCAACTGAACACAAAAGGTTTGATTCATATTTTTAAAAATTCAATTTCTACCTTTTACGCTCTAATCATTAATAGAAAAAATAAAAATATCTCTAAACTTTCATATATCTTCGCTTCACTAACTTTTTATGAATGTAAAATAACAATGCAAAAAAATATCCTATGCCAAATTCTTTTAAATCTCAAAATTATTGTGTAAATCTGCATATGGGTGATTCTCCTGAAAGGGACCACTTCACGTGTCTCCAACGTGAGACTCAATATTTGCATTAACTTATTATGATATTTTGTTGAGTATAAATTTCAAAAAAAATTTATCCATAATCTTCGAAACATTATTTATCTTTACATAATCTTGTAATGTTAAAATTTAAAGTTTTTCTTAGTAAAAAAATTTATTTAATTTTTTCTTTTGGTTTTGGTTAAATATGATACATATTTTTAATTATTTTTTAATATAATTAAAAATTTTGAAATATAGTCTTAATATATATCAAATTGAAGCTTAGATTCTACCGTTTATTTTTCACTTATATTTAGTTTAAACAAAATAAAAGAAATTTTTTAAATAATTAATTAAAAATTATTGGCAACGAGAGTAAAAATTCAAATTCATCTCCGAAGCCTCGTTTTTCAGTTAATAACATCATATTTTGAAACTGTTTTTTAATTGCACGTAATCTATATATTAATATTTGAAGTTGTAGCCCAAAAAATTTGTTAAATTATGTTTCAATATTTTTAAATTTAATAAAAATGTGAATTTTTTATTTCACAAACTATTCATCTCCGAAGCCTTTTTCATATTTGGTAAGCAGTATTGTTTTGTTTTTAATAATTATTTTCAAATACCTAACCCTTGAATTATAAAAAAATTTTCCGTTTTGTTTAAAATAAAATATTTTCAATTTTTTAAAATATAATATATTTAGGAAAAAGTTAGATAAATATTAAAATTATAATTAAGAATAAAAATTTTTACAGAAAATATCAATTTCGAACTAAAAATCATAAATTAAAAAAATCATTACAATTTTTTTTCCGTTCAATATATAAAAATATATATTAGTTATTTTTTTAAAGATAAAATAGTTAAAAATAAATTATCAAATAATAAATAATATCAGATTCATTAAATTAAAAATGAATAATGTTAAAAGTTTAATAAATGAAAGAAATTAAATTTAAAAGGAATTTTTTTACAAAAATCCCAATATTGATTACAGTATATTTAACCTTCCAAACACTTAATATTAAAATGATGCTGGAAGGCTTATTTTTTAAAATTAATTTTGCGCAACTCAGATTTGTATATTTAAACGTATTTAAAACCTATCCATGACAAAAAAATTTAGAAAAAGTAAAAATTAATTTTTTTTAGTTTTTAGAAAAAAACAGGTGCCTTTCAGAAGAATCACCCATATCATTTCAGACTACAGAAAATTAAAAGAAATATTTTTCAATCCCAAAATTAATTTCATATTCATTTAAAAATAAATAACATTTTGACATTATTTCCAGGAGACAAAATAATTCTGATAATTGTAAATTACATTTGTTCCGTATATTGAAGTTAAAATATTTTTAAAAGGACTCTTTTTGGAAGATATTTCAATATTTTCTTGATTAAAATTTAATTTAATTATAAAATGACAAATAATGTTATTTTTGTAGAGTGTAAATTAATTTAATTTTCATCGAAAGATGAGTGAGGAAAATAGAATTAAAAGCAAGGAAAATATTCGTATATAGAAGAAAATTATTTTTAGTAATAAAAAATCATTATTTGGGTAGTTTTTGTTCGTGCCATCGAAATAAATAAATAGTTGTAGAAAACTGGAGGCGTCGAGTAATTTTCCAATATTCAGTGAAGTGGATGCACCAATGCTTACAAGTTACAATTTCGTGTTTTCCATTTCTTCTATAAGGGTTGAATCAAGTGAACGAGTTATTTGTAGCACGTTGCCGAGTTGGACTTTACACGACCCGTAAGACGTCGTGTTTATTCGGTGCTTTTCCTCCAGCCGAACAATACCGTAAACGACATCCGCTTCCGGAAACAGAGAAGTCTTTCCCGTAAAATATCCCTCTCTAGAAAGTTCTCATTTTATACTTCTTTCACTATACTTACAAAGAGGAAATAGAATAATTAATACTTGGGATAATAATTTTTAAATTATAATTTTTTTTATTAGCTTCTTTGTTTTATCATATTCTGTTATTATAAATTTAAACACCGCAAGATTATGGTTATTTTTTTTCGGAGTTTAATAGCACATGAACATTAGTTTAATGGGTGATTTGCGTTTATTACTTTTTGTTTTATGAGCTCATTTATTTCCTGAAACTTGGTCATTATGAATTTATTTCTTATAAATATTTTTCTTTAATTGCGCCTTTATTGTTTTCCACTTTTATACCTTTTTGTTTGTTTCGGGCTTCATTTATTATTTTTAGCTTTATTTGCTGATTTATTGACGGAACTTATTTTTATTGATTTAGTGTACGAATGTGTATGGAAATTTGTGTTTTAATATTTATCTTTAGTACTACTCTTGTTTTCGAAATTGAAACTTTTCGAAAGTAATTATCTGAAATCCTAGAAGTGTGTATGGTTATTTCGTAAAAATGACAATTGGAGAAAAAATGACTTTTCGAAACAAGAACTATTCGTAAAAATGATAATTCGCGTAAATGATTTTTCGCAAAAGTGACAATTCGTAAAAATGTCGATTCGCAAAAGTGACATTTCGTTAAAGCAACAGTTCGGACAAATGCAGTTCGGACAAATGACAGTTCGGAAAAATGACATTTGGGGAATAATCACCCACCTCCCCTAAAGCAATTTTTTCATGTCACAAGTTTTGGGCATAGTTTGGGAATAATTAGTAATAATTAATAAGGAAAGGTATGCAGAAGACGTGGGGCAAGAAATTTTCAATTGTACACGGCGAGTGCTAGAGAAAGTTTCTCAGCAGCAAGTTGTGGAAACGTTGAAAATTTGAAAAGCATTGTAAGCAATTGTATATTTTGAAGGAAATGATGTAAAGAGTTGAAGGGGTTATGACGTGGAAAGTTTAAATTACGTTAGTTTTGTTGAAGTACTAGTAAGACAACAGGGAAAGAGGACCTTTTGTACTTTTGGAAGCACTTGGTCCTGGAAATATCGCAGGGTGTTGTCGTTTTCGTGGTCGTTAGTATAGTAGCAAGCGGAATGGAAGACGATGTGTGCGAGTTGCAATATGACGAAGTTTCTCTGTGACACGTGATGTAGCTATGCAACCACAGCTCTTATTCATTATGGCTCCAGTAGGAAATTATGCCTCGTGTCTCTGCTTTCGCTCTAATACTTCAACGCCACTGTGTATAGTCACGTGACGTACAAGATGGATAGCTGTTACCAAGCTCTTCTTTGAATTAACAGCGACGACGACGAGAACGAGAACGTCGACGACGAGGACGACGATTCTTACACCCTTCTCCAGAGACTTAAGATGACGTTAATCACTTCTCAGGGGACGATCGATCTTCGATTAATGAGCAACGACCTACCGGAGACGATCCTCCATAACTTACGTCCTCTGTCATGTTCCCATAACGCCTTTTTACTTTTTAAAAATATTCCCCTAAACTCACCTTTTTTTTCATTTATTACATTTATCACATTTTTCACATTTGACAAACGTTCATTTCGAGGAAAAAACAGTATCTATGAATATATTTAGCATAATCATTCGATTCGACTTTTAGGAATAGCTAACACAGAAGAAACTATTTTTTGCTGAATTTCCCGATGCATTTTTTTTTTGTAGATCGAATTTTATTTCCTTGAACTTTCATTGAGGGTCGTTTCACTGCATATCCGACTGGTCGATAATTTATTTGTCTATAAATTGTCGTAGAAATGGTTCTGGGTTTTTCTTTTTCCAAGAGGGGGATTTAAAAAGTGAATCACCCATAAGTCGTGTGGATGGTGCCCGTTTCGTTCTGCTTTAGTTCCGACTACTGGATTCATCAGTAGAGCTAGGACCCTCCACTTGTGAGAGAGAGTTAATTGACCGTGGAAACGATAACCGATGACTGTGGAACGTGTCGCGACATCCAAGCGGGTATTATATCTCCGAAGGAATCTATAAACATATCCTAAATTATATGTATTTTAATTGTCTTGCGTTGGTGATTCAAACTTGATTTAATCACTGAGTGGAGGGCTCTGCTATTAGATGTTTATCTTTTAGAATTATTTTTGGAGTCCTAGACCCAACGGGGGATATCTTTTTTAGTGTGAGGTCGAAGAAATGACGTTGTCTAGCGGAAACGGAGAATGCAGCAGATTTTCTTTTAATTGTTTTCGGACCAAACAAAAATAATGATCAGCGTTAAGAAACGATTTAGATAAATGAATTTATTTTTTTAATCCAAATTGTACTTAGATAACGAAAATGCTCTTCAGCAAATACTAAAAATAGGGAAGGTAGTGGACTTTTCCCTGTACGTAACTATTCATTTCAGTTTCGTGACAATTGTGTCATATAAATAAAGATAGAATTTGGAATCAACGTTTGTTCAGAAAAAGGATAAATAAAAATCATTAAACTATTAACTATTAATATATATTTGTATTTTAAAGCCCCTAGTATTTTAAATACAATTTTCTTTTCTTTTAACATTTTAATCTATCAAAAATATTTTCAATAATAATATATAAAAATCGATGTGTGTTTTTATAATTCTATTCGATGTGTGTATGAATATGATTTGATTACACACTTTCAAATTTCTCTCATTCCTTTATTTTTAATATGGTATCAATGGTTTTTTTATCTCCAAGTGAACTTCTATTCTGCTTCAATTAACTATAGTATCAATTTTAGAATTTTACTTTGTATTATAAATTGGGACCACGACCTGTGTCTCACAATAATTAATAAAACAAACTTAAGACGATGTCAAAGTGGATGGAATTTTCCTATTGAAGCTCAACGTAAAAATCCAATCGACTTTGTGACCCTCTTAAGTCTATACGACTGAAAATTATACATATCACTTCAGGTACACTTGTCTGAATTAAACTGCGTTGCTTAGTTTCGCCAAGTTTACGCGGTCAACTGCCCAGATTTCCCTTTGTCGATTCTTTTTATTGATTGACAATTAGGTGGGGAAAAATCAACATTGCAGTTTATTGCTAAGTGAAATTCTGACAGCTTGCAGAATTTGGTATTAACCTATCTGAAAATGCAACACTTTCCCAGCGGACACAAAGACAAAAAACGTTCTTTGAACGTCTGTAGAACGTTTAATGTCTGCCAATTTAAGTTTTAAGAACGTCCGAACGTTCCAAAAATGATTTAGAACGTTCGGACATTCTTAGAACGTAAATTGGCAGACATTAAACGTTCTACAGACGTTCAAAGAACGATTTTTGTCTTTGTGCCCTCTGGGTTGTTATTGAGCAAAAATTGAAATCAACTGAGAGACATCTTAGCTTCAAATATTAAGAATAAAGAAAATTCTATCTTGCTTAATTATTTGTGCTAAATACCCGATTAAAAAGTGGATTGTTGAGAAATTGTTTTATGCTGAAATTATGAGTATCGATATTACAAATTAATATTTGTTTTTGTATAATAATGTTGAGTGTGTTTTTAGGTTAATATTAATTAAATGGATTTTGTGTAATTCAAATTTTAAGGTTCGATGTGT
Organism: Leptopilina drosophilae; assembly: GCA_032873175.1. Classification (NCBI taxonomy): domain Eukaryota; kingdom Metazoa; phylum Arthropoda; class Insecta; order Hymenoptera; family Figitidae; genus Leptopilina; species Leptopilina drosophilae. Next base: position 8,240,437 of record CM065481.1, read on the forward strand.
ATGTGAATATAAAAGTCGCGAACTTGATCGTAACAATCCGGAGTCTGGGTTTTTGATTCCTTTAGAGTCGGAATAACCGAATTAATTATTCGACGTTGAGGTGGTAATGCAGTCCTTAGGAAAATAGAAATGTGACTCGTAGTAGAAATTATCTTCTTGGATGAATTTGACAAAGACAAGATTCGAAGAACTTGGTAGTTTAGGTTTTTTGGACTGGAGTCTTGATGACAGTACACGACTAGTTGACTCGGTGGTTGTTGCTGGACTGACACGAAGCCTTGGTAGTGACTTCCGAACAGGCGATTTTTGACAAGTGTGTCATTTAGTTCTTTACAATGGAACAAAATTTTACTGCCACCCACTGTAATTGCTTTTGGAATCAGTTTAATCAGTTTAATCAGTTTTTTAGTTTAATCAGTATTTGAAAGGGTTTTGGCAGAGGCACTAAATGTCGCTCATCAAATACAAATCAGTTCGGATCCAAATTTTCACATTCTGATTGTTTCGCCTCCCTATTCTTATCTAATCCCCTGATACCTAACTTATTTTTCATCTACGATACATACTTCACAAATCCCACTTGAACTTTCGTGTGAACTTTCAATTTTGTCTTAGTATGATGGAAAAATAAGTGAATTCAGTGAATTTACCAAGCCCTCTGGATGCAACATAAAAGAATAAGAAACACGTTTAGATAAAGAAAGTGCGCGCATATCAACTTCGTCATCTCATCTTCTTCTTCTTGTCTATAGTCAACCATTTCCTTTTTCACGAACAATCGCGAATTTTCTTTTGAGACCGCGAATGTCCTCCAAACTAGAATCCTTTGACCAGATTTTTCTTTCCTTTCACAGTCCACAACATCATTCTCGTCAAGATTCTCCTGACCCGTCGGCCGGATATATCTTTTTCGCTTCTTCTATCTCTGTTCTGGATATAAATCTATTACACGTCGCAAGGACTCGCTCGCAAAGTGAGATTGTTGTGAGGGGATGAAGTTATCCCTTTCTTGATAAATGTGGGATACCATCGTGTATACAGAAATGGAAGATTGGAGAATGGGGAGGGGGGTTGATATTCAGAAGGGAAAAGACGGCATGCCATGTTGGCTGTTGTTCAAATGGTTCAAACCTGACAATAAAAAGCGAAGCACGTTTGTGGTGGAAAACCTCCACTTCCGCGAGATTTAAACCTACACACATATACTGTTTCTCTCTCTTTTTCTCCAATTTTACCCTTTCAATGACCTGAAAAAGATTTAAGAAAAAGGGCGAGGAACCAAAGTGGATAGGACTTGTCGATTTTGTCCTTCTCTCTCTCTCCTTCTTGCAGAGAGAAATGTGTTTGTGTTTGGACCACGGCCAGATAATCTGCAGCAATAAATTTCTGTGTGTACAGTGCCATGTGATTGGTTTTATCTCTCATAGAGGATGGTATTTCGTATCGTTGTATTTTTTTTGTTGTTGTTGTTCTTTGGTTTCTTTTCTTCAACACTCAGTTGTCTGGAGAAAATTCGACTACTTGTCGCGGATTTGAGAAAAAAAATAAGCTGCAGGTAAAATAGGTGTGGAAAAAATGCTGTTCGGAATAGTTGTCAAAGAAATCAACGTCTAATTCGTTTATCTTGACGGAATCCACTTTGAGAAAGTGTTTCTCTTGGTAATAAATTGAAAGCGTGATTTTACTGCGTCCTCGGAATTTATAATCCCCCTTCCATTCCCTTATATAACCCTCTCCTTCCATCTATACCATTATCCAGTTTAGTTCGACGAGCAAGATTTATAGTCTAGTATTCTGAAATTAAGTGAGTTTGTAAGACTAATTTACCTTAAGCTTTCTCGTGTCGCTTTTCGAGAATTTGGATTTCAAGGAAAGAATTCGCGCCTAGGTGTTCTTTTCCGGTTTAATCCTGTCTGTATCGTTAAAAATACATTTACCCGATTAAGAAGCATTCTAATGTGGAAGAATTGTAGTTTTTTTTAGTTTTTCTCCATTATTCATGCACCAATTGATTGAAATAGGATATCAGTGTTTAACAGTTACTACAAGTTTTCGATTCTTGATTTTTGCTTCTCTGAAAAGAATTTTTTGTTTCAAAACTGATTATTTTCTAGTTTTTCGTTTTTCGAGACTGCAAAAAATGAATCCGAATAGTTTGATATTTTTGAGAGTATTTAAAATTTCGGTTTCATTTAATACACTGGTCTTCTTGCCCGGTTCATTTCGAACTAAACACACAATTTACAGGCTGTATCAGAATTAGTTCAGAAGGACAAATTAATTTCGGATTAAACGGGACTAATTCAAAAATACAAATTGCAAGAACTACAAGCCCGACTGTTGCAGACTAATTACGAATTAGTTTCGAATTACTCTCATACATTCTAATCAGAAATCACTGAATCAAGGGAATTTTCGGGTTCTTTGATTTAGAGGGAAAGAATTTTTTTAAATTACATTTTTTATTTGTACAGAAAGCACGATTTCGTATTTAAAGAGGTAAAGCGAACAGATTTATATTTAGCAACATTGAAATATTGATTTTTCAATTAAAGAATTATAGAATTCAGTAGAAGTTGGTGTGTTAAATTAACATTTTGAATAGTCAATTACAGCTCATTGGAATTTTTTGTTCAGTGATAAAAATAATTTTCTTCCATGATAAGAGAATTTTGATAAAACATTAAAAAGATCTGAGGCGCTCTGAAAAGAAACGATCCTCGCTAATGTTAGTTTATATTTTTATACAGTTCTTGGGGTTATTAAAGATTTGTATGAACAGATTCACTATCAATAAATCAATACTATCTTGAAATTGATAAATTAATTTCCACTTTAAACATAAAGAATGCGAAACGGAATTTTAAATCAAAATTTTCCCGACAAACTATAATTAGGTTCAAATCAATTTGCCCTCGAAAGTCCCTTTCTTCATGGAAAGGGATTTATTTTCGAAAGCTATTGAGAGACAAATTTTTTTCCTCAACAGTAAAGTCAATTTAAGTTTATAAGCATACAAATAATATTTTCACCCATTTCTCGCGCTCGATATTGAAAATGGCTTCAAAATGGTACTTTACTTAAAGAGTAAAAAAGATAGTGCGGAGGTGAATGAAAAAAAAATTGACAAATCGAAAGAAGAACTTGAAATCTTGAATTGAAGTCTTCAATTGCCTCAGTTTGCATGACAGAATCGACACGTATGTAAATGGAAGATTTCTTTAACATTGGGACACGGTCCGTCGACGTTTGACGACAAGCGTGTGATTTATGACCCGACTTTCGATCTCAGTTGTTCTAGCTCACGAAATGGTTCGCCTCTTTCTATCTCTCTCTCTTTTTTTTTTCCCTAAAAATAGAGTAACTCCGTTGACACAAGGAATACCCAGGCGACTTCTGGCACCGTCCGCGCCCCTTTTTTCATCCCACCACCCTTCTCGAGAGTCACGAAGAAAAATTCTATGCATCCGTGAGTGAGAACGATGTGGTACATATAATAATGGGTCCTAGGATTTCCCAAGCGTTTGCGATCCATACCTCGTCGTGTCTCTCTTTCTCGCTTTCGTATCAACATGTGTGTGTGTGTGTATTTCAACAACGGAGCCACCGACGCGGGAATTTCGATCGTTTGTTCGTCACGCCGCTTTCTGGTTCACTCGTCATTGGAAAATTGAAAAATCACCTAGAACGGATGAGAAATCGCCCAAATCGTCCTGCACGAATTTGTTCTGAATTCGAGTCGAACACGAAATTGTTGGGATAGCGAAAAATTGATAGCTTCACAAAATTTAAGAGATGATGCGGAATTGAATTGCGTCGTTGCAGGTGCTACAATTGTTCTCTTTGTGTCCAGGTATATATAGAAAAAAATGTATAATTGAATTTCATATTCAATCAGTTTCATGACACTTTTATTTTTATTCATTTTCATTTTCACCTTACACTTCTTTTGCAAATGTCTTTATATAGATTTTTTCCGATTTATAAATTTTAATTCTTCTTCAAAATATACTTTATTTAAAAAGAACTTATTTAAGAACTTATTTAAAAAGAACTTATTTAAGTACTTATTTAAAAAGAACTTATTTAAGAACTTATTTAAAAAGAACTTATTTAAGTACTTATTTAAAAAGAACTTATTTAAGAATTATTAAATTTGTATTTAATTTATTGAATTTATTTCAATGAAGAGAATGTGTAATTCCAGGGCTCGAATCGTGTTTAAGACTCAAAAAAAGTCGCTTTAGTCGCATAAATTCATCACAAAAGTCACGAAAAGTCGCATAAAATTTCTGAAAAAGTCGGAAAAAAGTCGAATGAAATTTTAGAAAAAAAAAACGCCAAAAAGGAAACACGAAATTGTCAAAATTGTAAAAAAATCACATTTCAAGCCAACTCGTACTTTAACATCATACAAACTGGAATAATATTTAATAAAATTTAATAAAAAGCATATCAAAATTATAATTAGGTATTTTTAACATTTTTTTAAAAAATCTGTTCAAAATTTAAATTATTTTTATAAACAATAAAATTCTGTTCCAAAATACAATTATTTAAAAATAATTTAATAAAATGCCTGTCATAATTTCAATTATCCTTATAAATAATAAAATTCTTCTGTAAAATTAATTTATTTTCGAAAATAATGAAATTCCTTGCAAAATTTCAGTTACACTAAAAAAAAATTTATTTGATTCAAATAACCGATTATTTGTCTATAATCAAATAAATATTTACTTGAATCAAATAATTTTTATTTGAATCAATTAATTAGTATTTAAAATCAATTAATTAGTATTTGCTTCAAATACTGCAATATTTGATTCAAATACAATTTATTTGATTTAAATAAAAATTCGTCAATCTCGTCAAACTTTTATAAATAATAAAATTCATTACGGAAATTTAATTATTTTCAAAAGTAATAAAATTCTCGGCAGAATTTCAATTATTTGCAAATTTTTTTTAATTTCTCGTCAAATTATCATTATCTTCATTAATAAAAAAATTCATCATGGAAATTTTATTATTTTCTAAAGTTCTGATAAAATTCTTTGCAAAATTCAATTATCTTTAAAAGAAACAAAATTCTTCGCAGAAATTCAATTATTTTCCAAATTTTTTTTTCTCAAAATTTCAATTTCCTTAGAAATATCAAAATTATTCTTTAAAATTCAATTACTTTTAAATATTTTTTTTTTAAATCTGTTTAAAAATTCAATTATCTTTATAAATATCAAAATACTTCTTGAAAATTCAATTTCTTTCAAACATTAAAAAAAAAAATCTGTTCAAAAATTCAATTATCTTTATAAATAATAAAATTCAATTACTTTCAAAGAATTTTAATTAAATTCTTGTCAGAATTTTAATTATTTATTTATTTATTTCTGTACATTTGTAATTATCTTTATAAATAATAAAATTCATTCTAGAAATTCATTTATTTTCAAAAGTAATAAAATTCTTCGCAGTAATTCAATTATTGTCAAAATTTTTTTTAAATTTCTCGTCAAAATTGTCATTATCTTCATAAATAATAAAATGCATCATGGAATTTTAATTATTTTCAAAAGTTCTGATAAAATTCTTTGCAAAATTCAATTATCTTAAAAAATAAGTGAATTCATCGCAGAAATTCAATTATTTTCAAATTTTTTAAAATTCTCCCCATAATTTCAATTTTTAACTATTTTTAAAAATATCAAAATTTTTCTTCAAAATTCAATTACTTTTAAACATTTAAAAAAAATCTGTTCAAAATTTTAATTATCTTTATAAATAATAAAAATTTTTTTCTGAAATTCAATTATTCGCAAAGAATTTTAATAAAATTATTATCAAAAGTTTAATTATATCTTTATAAATAAAAAAATTCATCCAGAAATTCAATTATTTTCAAATTCTTTTTTTATAAACTCTTATGATATAAAAAAATTATTTTATCACTTGGTCATGTTTTATAACAATTCTTTATAAGTAGTTTAATTTCAAAAAGGTCTGAATTTGAATCTATTGAAGAATTTTAATTCTTATGGAAAAATAATAATTAAATATTTATTTAAAAAAGAAATGATTGATGTTTTTTGAAAAATTTGAAAGAAATCTGTAAATAAACTTAACAGAACATTTATTTGACTAAAACTTTTTCCTTTAACTTTAATTTTTTGAAAATTTAAAAATTTTTAGTCGCATTTTACTAAAAAAAAATTCGAAATAGTCGATTAGTCGCATCTTTTCACAAAAAAAGTCGAAAAAAGTCACATTTTCTTAGAAAAGTCGAAAAAAGTCGAAAAAGTCGTACAATCCGAGTCCTGTAATTATAGAAAATACTCGAAGGAGGATTTTGGTATATGAAAATTTTACAGACATAAAGTGAATTTGAATTCTTAATCCATTAATTCCCTTGAGGGACAATTTCAAGATAATAATATGCATGTATGTATTTTGAGCCTAAGAAATGAAGAAAACTGATGGTCAGTCAACTGTTTTTCAGAGATTTCATATTCCAGAATAGGCTTAACTAATGAAATATATGTTACGACCAATCCTCTTGCGTTTTACCTCAATGCTCCGCTTAAATCCACAAACTAAACTAACATGTTATGCTATATTCATGAAAATCCATACACAAACGTGAATCCCTCTCTTTCTCTCTCTCTCTCTCCCTGCCTTTATAATAAACCATGTGCACAAGTATTGTAATATTCATGTCAGCTTTTCTATTTAAAATTTTGACAACAATAATAATAATAATAATAATAAAATTCACAATTACAACTCTGGTTCATTTACTCCATTTTTTTTTTAATTAAACCCTTTATTTCCCTCTATGATAAATTAAATAAAAGTGTTTCTATAATCTCATAACGAAACTTCATGAAAATGCCTATGTTGTTGAAATGAAATGTTTTAAACAACGAAAGAAAGAAATTGAAAATTTAATTGAGAGATGAAATTAAAAATTATTATTTTAAAAATAGTGAATAAAGAATAAAGATTTTTTTTTAATGATATAAAACTCTCGTGAGAGGAATAAGAGAAATTGATAAGAGTAAAATAATTTCAGTTCTTTGGTTCGAAAAGCAATGGAACTATATGAGTGTGTTAAATTCGTTGAAAATTATTCGTAATATAATTTGCTCAGCCAAATCAAAATTACTGGCTTCTATCCAAGTCTAAATGGGATTTAAGTCTCTCACTCCCTGTCCCCTTCCCCCTTCGACCCTTCCAATCTTCTATATGCTATGTAAAAGTAGCAAAAAAGTATGCAACAGATGACGACTGTCTGCTCTATTTCATATGCAGTTCGGTTGTATATTCATGTGAATTTCTTGTTGAACTCAAAATTTATATACTTTTATCTTTAATGAAGATGTTAAAGTGTTTTTTTCCAAATGCACTACATTTCTATAAAAATACTATTATTAATACTATTATTTTTATTGTTATTTTTATTTTTACTATTACTATTACTATTACTATTATTATTACTGTTACTACTATTATTATTATTATTTTTATTTTTGTTATTATTATTATTATTATTATTGATATTTTTATTTTTACTATTACTATTACTATTATTATTACTGTTACTACTATTATTATTATTATTTTTATTTTTGTTATTATTATTATTATTATTATTATTATTATTATTTTTATTATTATTAAGAGCCTAAAGTTCTGAACGTTCAAATGAACGAAATTTATTTATTTCTTCTGAAAATTAAATTTTTATTGCAATTATTTTGCTTCACTATCGAAAAAATTAATTACTGACTTTATAAGCATGAAATTTTAGTTTTAGAATTTTTTTATAATTAGTAATTCATTAAAATATTATCAATAAAAAATATTTCGTTCACTTGAACGTTCAAAACTTGAGGGTAATTTATTATTACAAAAAACAAAATGTAAAAATCGATTAATTTCCAGATGAACGGTTTTTTAGTCAGATATCCAGATATTTAAAATCATTTCTATAGTCCTCCTGGTCTAGAGATTTTTTTGAAACGTACATAAAAGACTATTTTTAGAATAGTTGAATATATTTTAAAGCGTCTGTAACGGTACAAAGGGTTTTCTCGAATCTAATTTCGACAAGAGACGAAGTCAAAATATTTTCTCTTGACGAGGGTTAAACGTTCGGTCCCCTCTATAAACTTGTTTTTCTAAGGGGTGTGTAGCATTTAAATATATATTTTTTATAACTCTTCGTTGTAAGAGCCAATTTAATCTTCTCGTCTATTTTCAAAAAAAAGGATATTTATTTATTTTTTCACTATTAATTAAGTTATAATAATAATAATACTTCCATGTTGTTGTATCATCAGTCCTTATTCTCATTAGCTAAATAATGAAGCAGTCTACAAGACGCTATGAATTCACATCTAGTCAACAAATTTTCGAAATTTATTTCCCTTTATTTAAGCAGAAACAACATTTGTGTTTTCGAGTCACCTCTTTTATGATCTCGCTGTGTTTTAGGCTTTTAAGGATTTTAGCTGAATCTCTTGTTGCTTCCTCTGTTCCTCTTTATTCTCTGGATTAGCCAAGTTAAGAAGATTCCCAAGTAAAACAATTCGCAAAAGATGCTGGCACTCTTTTGGCAGACTGTTTGCAAACAGAAGTCTTGTAGTAAGAAAAAGAGTTTTTGAAGAAGTCTGCAGAAAATCCTTGGAAAAGTCAAGAGAAAATTCCGATAGGCTATAATTAAGTGTAGGAAATTCATACTGTTTTCAGACTTCTCGGTTTTTAAATTCGTAGAAATGGTTGTTAAAATCTAATTCACTTGGAGCAGCAATATGGTTTGTCATTGCGAATATGGTTATCACAATCATCTCTCATTCCCTATTCCGCAATGAGTCTCGTACCCATTTTGATGATTTGTTATTAAAACCTTCCGCAATGGGGGTTTATTCCGTTTGGACAGTCTTTGTCTTTGTCTCCATTTAAGATAACGAGGTTCCTTGGAATTAAGATCTGGGTAAATTTAATCTTTTCAGGTCACCGTCTCGCACTAAATGGCACTGATGGAATATCGACTTTCCCCTATCAGCATTCACTCGAATAGCAGTAATGTCATAATTAGATTTATTAAGTTCACATTCCTTGGAAACGTGTATATACCTCGCACCCCTCTAATATTAACACTAGACTTTACCTATATACTGTATAGCTGGTAATTCCAAAACCTTTGTTTCTCCCTGCCCTTTCAGAGCTATATTGCTTGGAGCAAAATCCTCCATTCACACCATTCAAGGAATGAGTTGAAAATTAGCCGGAATGAAATTCTAACTGTTGTACGCAGTTTGTTAGTTACTTTCTTAAGTTACTTTCTTCTTTTGTTGGTGTAAAAAATTTTTGGGTCAATTTTGGGTAAAAATATTTTTGGATATTCAAAGTGCTTTATTATTATGATTATGATGATCTTTTCTTGGGGAATATTCATCATTAGTCTTCTACATTTTTCATTGTTTCATTAACATTGGGAGAAAGAATTAAAAAAACTAAAATCTGTGTTGGAAAAACACTCCTGAATTATTACTCTTCTTTTTTTGGTAATTATCCAAAAACACGGAAGAAGACTCATCTTTTCAGGTCTGTTAAGTAAGAAATGCGTTCGCCGCTAAATAGGTTTAGAATTAATGGACTAAAACTGATCGAAAAGATTTCCCTCATTAAACAAGACGATCGTTTCTGTACGGTTTGGCGAATCTGATAAATTTACAAACCACAACTGTATTTGGGTTAACAGAAGCAGCTTCTTTTTTTTGTTTTAGTCAAAAATTCTTTCGTTTAGTCAAAGATTCTTTCGTTTAGTTAAAGATTCTTTCGTTTAGTCAAAGATTCTTTTTCTAACAAAGGTTTTTTTTCTAACAAAGGTTCTTTTTCTAACAAAGGTTCTTTTTCTAACAAAGGTTCTTTTTCTAACAAATGTTCATTTTCTAACAAAGGTTCTTTTTTCCAACAAAAACCCTTTTTAATTTGCCAAAAACCCTTTTTTTTTAATAGTTAACACCCATTTCTTTTTTTTGGTAGCACTGTGCCAAAAACACTGGCCACATAATTTTCCAAATCTTGTTTCCTTGAAACACAGTATAGGAGAGAGAGCTGCTTCAAACTTTTCGTTGTTGGCAACGTCTCGTTTCTTCAGTTCCATTATTATTTTACTGGTAAGACAGACAGTGTGCACCCAGTATCGACGTACACGTACTTGGTACGTGCGAGAAACCCTTTTTATAGGAAACCAACTTCCATGTATACATACACCTTCCTTCATGCTTTTATCCATTTCAATCCTTGTAAAAGTAATGACAAAAAATATTTGCCATGTCGACCAATTTTCAAAAGGAATTTCATCATCGACTTTGTTTAGTTAACGGAGATTAAATTTTCTGCTATTTCTAATGATTGAAATTGAATTCAGTTAAAAATTAATTATTACAGTGGGGTCACAATTCGTAAAATTTTCCAACAAAACAAAAAGTATTTTTTTTTAAAATCAAAATGATGAAAAAACATTTCTATTTGGTCTTAGGAATGTGTCCACCAAATATTATATTTGGTTATAATATTGATTATAATATTATTTTTTATAAAAGTTAATGCAAAATTAATTTTTTTGCAACTTTTGAGAGAAAATGTTGTTTCTCCTAAATGAATAAACCGATTTAAGAAATGAATGAACCAAGCGGGAATATAAAGGGAATGAAAAATACTTTCGTTCAGAAATGGAAAATTTTTTAAAAGTTTATATTTTAATAACTATTTAATAAATTTTTTATAGACAATTAATTTTTTTTAATATTCTGCGCCTTTTAAAGATTTGAAAAAAATATCTACATACACTTAAAACTACAAAAAATCAAAATCCGTTGAGAAAATTTTGGAGCGACAATTATTTGAAAAGTTATAATGAAAATTATATCGAACGTAGATGCGAATTTGATGATTTTCAGAATTAAGACATTATTTTTAACTACGAAATGAACAAAACACTGTCGAATTAATATTTTTATTCAGTTATACAACCATAAAAATTATCAAAAACTAAGTTTACAACCTTTCAATGTTTTAGAATTATTTCTGGTTTTCACAATAGATTATATATTTTATAACCCAAAATCGAATCAAAATTATAATTTTAAATTATTACTATAGCAACATGTTTTTTTCAAATTGTCATATTATGAGGTGAAAGTTGTTTTCAAAATTTGTTGTGATGGAACTTTTTTACATGTACTGCTATTTTAATTTTCCAGGTTTGTAAATTTCTGATAATTTCATTTTTATAAATCTAAAAACATTTATAGCATTATTTATTTACTTATCATTAGCTTATTATTGGTTATAACTATTTTTAGTTTAAATGTGACGCGATCTGAAGAAAGGGACCTTAGAAGCAAAAAATTATAGGTTATGTTTGCAATTTTTGAAATAAAAATACAAAAAGAGAATCAACTGATAATATAAATCATTGATCATTAAATTTTCATTATAACTGAAATATTTAATAAATACTGATTTTAATTTACAGTAAGTAAAAAGAAAGTAATAATTAATAAAAAAGTAACACCAACATAACCTTAAAGTGATTTGCTTCTAAGGTCCCTTTCTTCATATCGCGTCACAAATATTACAAGAGAATTTTATTGTTAACCTTTTCTTAAAAGTGTTTTTATTTACTTACAAAGAACAAATTTTGTGTTCAGTAAGAATTTATTTGCTTGTAAATTTATTTATGATTAATTCATTAATTATCATTTAATTGATAACAATTTCCATAATAATTTTTTTTAATAGTTTTAATAATTTTGTAGATTCATAGAAATGAAATAACCAGAAATTGACGAATAAATAAATTTATGTTAAAAAAAAATAAATTTAGTGATTGATCAATTAATCAATTAATTTAATTAATAAATTATTGGCAGCAACAAATTCAAATTTTTTTTAAATTTTATTATTAGTCAATTAAATATTAAACTAATTTTTTAAATTTATGGGTTAGTTCTGATTTGTCAAAATTTTATTTATTTAAAATAACGTAAAGACCAATTATATTGATGGAAGTTTTATAATCTAAATTAATATGGTTAATAATTTAAAAGTGGTTATACTTAGATATTTATTTTTATAATTCTCGTTAACTGTCCTGTATACAATGTAAAAATATCATGAGAAGTATAATCTGGATTATATTACATATAATTCATTTTTCTCCGTGTACGAAAGGAAAAATTGAAGAAGTGGTTCTATTGGATAAAGGACGAAATTGGAAATTGGTTATGTTGGATAAAAGACAAATTTGAAAATTTTTTAAATGGTATAATTATAAATTAATAATTAATTAATTAATTAATTAATTATTAATTATATTTTTTAATGGTATTTTTAATGGTATAGAGTTTTTTTTTAATAAAAAAAATAGAGTTTTCTGATTAAAAAGTTTTACAAATACATTAAACTGTAACAAAGGAAAAATTGGAAATCGAGTAACGAGAAAATTAGAAATTGGTTAAATTATGCAAAAGAAGAAATTATAGTAGAAGGGGAAAAATTCTAGCATATCTAGAATGGTTTTTGATTAGTTCACGATAAACTACTCCTGGGATGAATTTTAGCGGAACAGTAATTGATTTGAAATAATAAGGTTGTTGATTTTGGACATGAATACAACAATGTGCAAATGGTCAATTACTGGGTTAATGGTTGAACAGAAGGGCGCGCATGTTATGATAGTGTAAGGTTGACCATCCGGCGCAATGCTTGCTGAAAGGAACGAATACCAACGACCTTCAACGAAGTGGAGTATATACGAAAAGGGGTAGTTTGGTCGAGGATGGTCGAGCAAAGGAGTATGCGCGCTCGATTAATCTCGCAATCTGGATGGAGTGGCTATGATAGACTCCCATGAATAACTCATGAGCAGTGGGTACCTGCTTCCCATAGGGACTTTCGGGTATAATTCAGCCACTTCATTTGTCCTCATTACCATGCCCGATCGTTATATACATACTGCAATTTACGAGATTTCTCTCAACGTCTGCACAACTATCTTCGTGTTAATAACACTTGTTTTTTTTTTAAACTTTTCCTAATCAAAAAAAAATTTCCATATTTTCCCATCGCAGTGACTAAAAAAAATTGGAACATAAGGATAAAGAGATTCAACTATTGTTATCTCTCTATTCCTTTTTTTCCCTCGGTGTATTAATATTGACCTCAAGAAGGAGAAATGCTTTTAAAACAAATATAGTGGGACTCAGACTGTAAAATAAGCAGGGTATAAGAAAAAAAAATAGAGTTTCCTGATTAAAAAGTTTTACAATTCTCTTGAAGAGAGGCGAGGATTTTTTTTCAGTCTGTTGCTCCTTTGTAGGATAAATTCGTTAAAAGTTTCTTTATTTTTCAATCACCTATAAGCTTGCAGGAGGAGAGGAAGCGCTTTCACGTTTTTCGCGGATAATTTTTCTGCAACAAGTAGTTTTAACACAAAAGAATAACGAATAACCGTCGTCTCAATTTTTTTATTTTTATTAACTTATCATACATTTTTTTCTCCCCTTTTTTGTTTTAACAAGCTGAAAATCTGAAACTTTTTTAATTGCCGTAAATACAAAAAAATCAAACCCAATATTCCTTGAAATAATAAAAATTAATCACATTAATCATTGAAATAATTTTGTAATCCTTTTCTCATAATCCATTTGGGATAAAATATAAAAATCCAACTATTCGTTTTTCTAGACTTGAAGTTTGAATTCGAGAGTAATAATAATTCATCCCTCCGGGCGTTCTCTATTCAAATATATCGTCATTCATAATACAACTTATTATATAATCCAAAATCACAATTGAAATTTCACAAAAGTAGAGGTTTTAATTATATTTCATTGCAAATGGAAAAAAAATCACGATTGTAGTGAGCATTTTTTTAATACGTCATTGTTCCATTATTTATCAACTGTGATAAACAACAAAAACTGCAAATAATTTTGTCATTATACTTTATTATTAAATTCAAAATGTCGAATAATGAGAAGTTTAAAATGCAACAGATCTTGAAGCGATTATATAAACTGGGTAACGATAATAAACGTTTTATGTTAATTTTATTGAATGTTACGATTGATCGTCTTTTTATTGTCAATTAGATTCATTTATTGGAATTTGTTTTAGTAAAATTGTACATTGAAATTACTTGATATACGGCAGTTTGAATAAGTTTCTCATCAAATAGTGGAATAATATTGTCAACAGAGGTAGAATATGAGAAAATACAATGCAACGATGCTGATCAAATTTGCTGACCTTTGTGAGTAAATATTGCATTCGCATTGATTGTTTACTATTTAATCATTAAATAAAATAAGGTCATTAATAATAGCGAATTTATATATATATATATATATGTATCAGGATATTTATATGTCACTAACTTGTCACTCATCTGATATGTGATATTAATCAAACATTCATATTACTTGATTATTTATTGAACTCTCGTGTCAGTAATTGATGGATTATTAACATCGTATTTTATTGAAGAATCTATCTTATTATCAATTAATTCCTCAGCTTGTAGGAAATGTTTAAAAATTAAAAAAGTTCGAATTAGAAGAGCTGTTTTTTCTTTCAAGGACTTTTTTGGAAAAATATTTTCCTTGCAGTATTAAAAAAAAATAATTCAAAGTATTGGTCAAAGATTAGGAAGCTGAAACTGTCACCAACTTAGTTTTAGAAATTAGATTTTAAAATTAAATATTTTTTACTGCTAATTTTAAATTTTGAAAAATTAATTGTTGAAGCTGAAACTGTCACCATCTAGGTTTTAGAAATTATATTTAAAAGTTAAATATTTTTTACTGCTAATTTTAAATTTTGAAAAATTAATGATTGAAGCTGAAAGTGTCACCAACTTTGTTTTAGATATTATATTTTAATGATAAATATTTTTAAAGATAAATTAATTGTTGAAGCTGAAACTGTCACCATCTAGGTTTTAGAAATTATATTTAAAAGTTAAATATTTTTTACTGCTAATTTTAAATTTTGAAAAATTAATTATTGAAGCTGAAAGTGTCACCAACTTTGTTTTAGATATCATATTTTAAAGATAAATATTTTTCGCTCCCAACATCATGTTTTGGAAAATTAATTATTTGCTGATAAGCGAAATGTTGAGTGTGTGCTAATTACAGTATTTAAAAAAATATTTAACTTTAAAATTTAATGAGCAAAATGAATTTTTACTTTTCTTTTGAAAATTAGTGTTTGAAAGGACATACAATTTTTTTTTAGTCAGGGAATTAACAGGACGTTCAAGTTTGAATAGACAGAAGAGTTATTGGTAAATTTGACAACTTGTGTTTAGAATTAGCAACACTAGCGCCATCTATCGGTTTTGTAACAAACACTATTCATTTAGGGCAATATATCTGACGTAATTATACTGTGCCACGTTATCTGCTTAGTAAGGCCAAAATTAACGATTCTGTTTAGTAGATTCGACTCTCCTGAGAATTGGATCTATTATGGTGATTCCCACAATGGGAGATCAGATTCACAATGTTTTGTAAATAATAATAATTATTTCTATAAGTGCGACTAACCCACTCATTTTTGTTTATTACTTCCTTTCTAAATATGATTTTCAAAACATGATATTCATAACTTGATTTTCAAAACATGATTTTCATAACTTGATTTCCATAAATCATAACTTGATTTTCTTTCAAAGACAAAAATTTTAAAGAACTCTATTTTTTTACAAAACAGACGACGATTTCCATTTTGGAAACAATAAAAGATAATTGTTTTAATCATCTTTGATAGAGTGACAACTAATTTTCATTCTTGTCTCTTTGATTACAAAATTTATATTGTCGAACTTCCATTCATCTCTGAAGAGTTGGAATTGATCTCAAGAGATGTGCATTTATTTGTAAACAACTTGGAACAATTGATTGGAGATAATTAACGGCAAAAGGGGAAATTTATCTATATAAGCTGAATGCTGTTTAAGAGACACACAACTATAATAGATAATCGATTAGCGTGTGTCACGTGCCTTTCCAGAACGTGGAGAATAACGCCATTAACGATCACTCTTCTCCCATTTCAGCATCCGGCAACAGATGATCAACATATACCTTTATTAGATTAGCAAACAAGCAGGAAACTGTGAGTCACTTATCTTCCCTGGGTGTATGCACCATCTATTTATTTTTCAACGTCGTCTAACCTTCCTTAGGAGACTTCATGAGTCAACTTGATTCTTCTCTCGGCTATATCATAAATTAAAGGATGCATCAGCTGTTCATTTATTTGTCGTATATCAAAGAAGAAATCTTTTATAAATTGGATATTCAAAAACTTATATTCTTTATACTTTTAGTTAGAAAATAATATCTTATTTCTTAATTCATTATTTATTTTTTGTTTTTTTTTGTAATTAATTTATAGCAATAAATATAAAAAGAAATATTTTATTAATGAGGTTCTTAAATTATTATCATGTTCAAATTAATTTTTTTTTATGCATTTTTACTTCACTATCACTCAAAATTTATTTTAACTTCATTTTCACTTCACTTTTACATTCACTCAAAGTTTATTTTCACTTCATTTTCACTTCACTTTCACTCAAAATTTATTTTTACTCCATTTTCACTTCACTTTCAATCAAATTTTATTTTTACACCGTTATCACTTTATTCTTACACAAAATTTATTTTCACTACATTTTCCCTTCACTTTCAATCAAAATTTATTCTTACTCCATTTTCACTTTTACATTCACTCAAAGTTTATTTTCACTTCATTTTCACTTCACTTTCACTCAAAATTTATTTTTACTCCATTTTCACTTCACTTTCAATCAAATTTTATTTTTACACCATTATCACTTAATTCTTACTCAAAATTTGTTTTTACTACAATTTCCCTTCACTTTCAATCAAAATTTATTCTTACTCCATTTTCACTTCACTTTCACTCAAAATTTATTTTTACTTCATTACCACTTCACTTCCAATCAAATTTTATTTTTACACTATTATCACTTCATTTTTACTCAAAATTTATTTTTACTACATTT
Source organism: Leptopilina drosophilae (assembly GCA_032873175.1). NCBI lineage: Eukaryota > Metazoa > Arthropoda > Insecta > Hymenoptera > Figitidae > Leptopilina > Leptopilina drosophilae. The sequence goes on from CM065481.1 coordinate 8,257,550, forward strand.
TCCCTTCACTTTTAATCAAAATTTATTTTTACTCCATTTTCACTTCACTTTCACTCAAAATTTATTTTCACTACATTTGCACTTCACTTTTACATTCACTTAAAATTTATTTTAACTTCATTTTCACATCACTTTCACTCAAAATTTATTTTTAGTCCATTTTCACTTCACTTTCAATCACTTTCAATACAAAATTTTTTTTTCCTATTTTTACTTCATTTTCACATTTACTCAGAATTCATTTTTACTTTACTTTTAGACTTCTTTCAACTCCACACAATTTTTTTCGTTTTTCTTTTACTCAAATACGATGTTAATGACCGCAAAGTTGATTAACAATTAAGTGAAGTGAAAATAAATTTTGATTGAAAGTGAAGTGAAAATAAACTTTTAGTGAATGTAAAAGTGAAGTGCAAATGTAGTGAAAATAAATTTTGAGTGATTGTAAAGTGAAAATGGAGTAATAATAAATTTTGAGTGAAAGTGAAGTGAGAAAGAAGTGAAAATAAACTTTCAGTGAATGTAAAAGTAAAGTGCAAATGTTGTGAAAATAAATTTTGAGTGATAGTGAAGTGAAAATAGAGTAAAAACAAATTTTGAGTCAAAGTGAAGTGAGAATGAAGTGAAACTAAATTTTGAGTCAAAGTGAAGTGAGAATGAAGTGAAAATACATTTTGAGTGAAAGTGAAGTGATAATTAAGTGAAAATAAACTTTCAGTGAATGTAAAAGTGAAGTGCAAATGTAGTGAAAATAAATTTTGAGTGGTAGTGAAGTAAAAATGAATTAAAAATAAATTTTGAGTGAAAGTGAAGTGAGAATGAAGTGAAAATAAATTTTGAGTGAAAGTGAAGTGATAATTAAGTGAAAATAAACTGTCAGTGAATGTAAAAGTGAAGTGCAAATGTAGTGAAAATAAATTTTGAGTGATAGTGAAGTGAAAATAGAGTAAAAATAAATTTTGAGTGAAAGTGAAGTGAAAATAGAGTGAAAATGGAGTGAAAATAAGTTTTACAAACAAAAAAAGAATCAAAATCTAATGTTTAAAAGTGATCAATAATTTTATCTCAAAATATAACACCTGTTTTTAGTCTAACAAAAATTAGTTTCGCAAAAGCAAAGGAAAACTCTTGTTTTTGAAGAAACCGGAAAATTTTAAAGCGGCAAAGGAACATTCTACCATAGGGAAAGGAAATTGTGTAAGTTCGAATACACAAGAGGTGTACTATATGTCGTATAGCCCATTTGTCTCGCTTTTAAGCGGAATTAGAATATCATCCTCTTATCGCATGCGCGGCATAAACGCTTTGCTGCTAGAGCAGCTCCGCGGGGAAGAATATATACGTATATAAAATATATAGTCCTCAAAAGCTCCTGAAAGGCACCACTGAACTTACAGATTAAAATAGTCTACACTTTATTTTCTCATAAAGCTAGACAATTGAAAGCCGTTAAGAATCACTAGAAAAATAGAATTTCAATCTTGAAAAGAAGAATTTTTAAAAAGTAAATTAACAATTTCTTTTTCCTCTCTTTCTCTCTCTCTCTCTCTATAATAAACTTAAATTTTTTCCATTACTTTTTTAAAGTTTATTTCCTCGTGATACATTATATATATATACACTATCTCTGAGTTTCTTTTTCCGTGAAGCATTGGATATAAATGGATATTAATTTTAACACTGTGTTTAAAATGGTATTTTTTATGTGGCAAAGGAAAAGCTCTCTTTCTCTTATTTGAGACCAAAAAAAAGAGAGAGAGAGAGAAGAAGCAAACCCGAGCAAACCATCCTCAGGAGTACGTGAAATATTACAACAGAATGAGAAATTCATAATTTGCCGTAGATTTTAACCACAAAGAATTTTTTTTAAATTCACATTTCTTTCTACTTTACCATAAATATTTGCAATTTTTTTTTGCCATACAAATAATTAAACAGGAAAAAGTTTATTAATATTTCAAAGTTGGCATAATAATGATTATATTACTTTAGCTAATTAAGCAAGCAGTTAAGAGTGCCCTCAGTTTCCTTTTACTGGGAAAAAAAAAATTCTCACAAGTTTAACTCGGCGGAGAAAAAGAATTTTCTTGTGAGAAGAAATAGAAAAAAAGCAGGATGAAAAGTATTTGAAAAGGTTAAAACTTGATCCGAAATGCCGTAAAGTTTCTCATTCATAATTGAGAATGAAATAGGTACTTGACCATTGGGGTTTGAATAGAGAGACCAAGTGAATTTCATGACACAGACAGATGATTGGATTAAATTCGATATTTATATAATGCGTGTGTATTGATTCACAATATATTTTCTGAAAGACCCTTTTCTTTCTCCCTTATCAAAATAACCTCATTATCGTAAAGTTGTATCTAGAACCCAATTATGTCAATCCTATTGTGGGAAATAAATTTTTTATTAAATCTATAGACACTTTTTTATTAGTCAGAGTCTTCTTTTATTTCTCTAAGCTTGTCTTTTATTTTATTACATAAAAAACGTTACAAATGGATATTTGAATTGAAATTGATATTTTCTCACTTGCAAATAATAAGATTATATTTTAGTCAAAAGCCTTCGTGAGATTTATTACGTTTCGATAAACTTTTTTCCCTAAAAAAAAACATTTCACATCCAAAATAGAATTTTATTTTTTAATTTTAAGCGATGGGCTTTTATCTACGTTGGAAATTATAATGAAAATATCTTGTTTTTAACTGAAAGTGAGACATATATTAATTTTGTAAACTAGTGTGAAAAAGAGATGGAGGAAGACCCTAATGAATATTAGTGTAATTTTAACTGAATTCCATTTAGAGGGAGAATTACACACACACACACAGGCAAACACAGTTTCGCACACATTTTGATAATTGCCACATGCGGGATTTTGCACGTGAAATTTTCTTATGAGTGGAATTCCCTTCGAATTTCGTTGCAAAAACGACATCCTATTATTGTTCACCTCCTTTTACGAGCATGTTAATCCTATTTCATTGCCAGCTTTACTGTTCTCATTCGTCGTTAAGTGCATGCGCTTGATTGTTATAGACACACCGTCAAAGAAGAAGCGGTACGAAACTTGCTTGCTTTATTCTACCCGGATACTCGACACTGACTTATCTTACGAGTTTACTGACAATAAATGCAAGTGAAGAAAGTCGTTTAATATAATATATTGTTATTTCAATTATTTTATTTCTCCTCAAGGAGAAATAAGGTGAAGATTTTATTTTCGCACGATTTATAGAATGGAACATTAAAAATCTTTTATACAAGAGAGGCTATTAAATGTGTATCACAAAAAGTGGATATCTTTCAGGATATTCTTCTTTTAATATCTTTAATGTATATTCTAGAATTTTGTAGATTTGGAAAAAAAGAAGTTAAATACTATTTTTACATATTGCATGTTGTTTGAAATTCGTCGAAAGAGCGAAAAAAGTCCGCATTGATTTGTATTATTACAGGAAAAATCGTAGGACTATTTCCGAAAAGAATTCGGGGCGAAATTTCGCTATGAGACGCGCCTGAAAGTACGCGCAGCCAATCAGCGCCCGAGCCCCTCCACTTGACTGGTCCCGCTCCCCTCTCCTCCTTCGTGGACTATATAAGCCGGTGCAGTGCACAAATCTAAGCAGACGGAGCCGAGATACCGCACGAGAAAGTTGCGCGCACAAATTTTGTATTAAATTCACACAATTTTTATTATCAGTTTTTTTTAGAAACGTTCTTTCTGAAATAAAATTTTAATTAACATTTTTATTTTATAACACACATTCTTTGGAAAAAACATTTATTTTTTATTCCTTCAGTTCTTGATGCCATTACATATTAGACGTTGTCGCAATAGATAAAGCAAAAGGGTCGTAGGAATGTTATGGGCTCAGAAAAGTTGTATTCAAGAAAAGTTTGTTCTATCGTAAAAAAAGCACATGAAGTTGAAATGAGTCGAAGCTCATCGAAGGAAATCAATTTCATTTCAATTCTATGTGCGTGTTTACGAACGGATCACTTGCCTTTATACTGCCTGATACCGCAATGACAATAGCCAAGAGAATAGAATGATTACACGCTTGTCAGGCGTAATTAGCTGCGATAAGATCAAATGGAATAGAAAAAATTACAAAAACAGCGATAAAAATTCGAATAAAAGTAGTGTTTATTTATTATCATTTTTCTTCATTAAATTTTAATACAATTCATTAAATAAAAAGTTGTACCTACAAAAAAGTTTGAAAAACATTCGTTACTTATCAAAACAATAGAAATCGTAACAAAATGTGATGAATTTTTTTACAATGTTAACGAAAACAAAGAATAGAATAAAAAAATTGAACAGAATTTTTTTTTCCCCAACGAATTTAACTGCATAAAACCGATAGAAATTCATAAAAGACTTGGGGAGGAAAAAAATTGCAAACAATATTTATAGGCGAGAAGAACGAATGGATAATGTTATAAAATGGAAAAGTATTTTTAAGGGGGATTGAAATGCAATTGAATTACGTTCATGGAAAGGGAAGTTACATTGACTGGAAGAGTCGTGAATGTGGTGAAAGTTTCGAGGGTTAGCAGAGTAGTAGATTTAAGAAGATTGGATGAAATTTATACGTTTAGGAAAACACAACATTAAATAGATACATTTCATTGAAGTGCTTGGAGCTTCTCACCAAGAAAATTTTCACTTCCAACTCAATAAAAAAATAATCAAAAAGTTCTTTTCTCTCTCTCTCTCTTTTTGCAGAGATCTTTTAAATTACATCTCTTTCGTTATAATTGAAAAATTGTGTTTCGAATATAAAAGGTTTTTTTAAAAATTAAGTTAAATGGTAAACAAATTTTGACGTTTATGACCTGATTTTTACCTTTGAATATTTTTTTTTATTTTTAAATTAATGAAACTGTGTTTTTATAAGTTAATTTAACGTTTTTATCCGTTTGATTAGAATATGAACTTTAGTAATTTTAAACTATAACGGATAAACTTAATTAAGTCAGAATATTTTTGTCGGGATTAATTCTTTTTCAATATCTTCGAGCTAACTTGATAAGCATAGAATCGTTTACGGTTTTTTATAATGAAATTTCAAATAATTGATTCGATTTGACTGTGTACATAAATTCTTGATTTGATCTTTTTTCTATTTCTATAAAAAAAATCTTGGAATTTTTTTTTTGTTATAATTATCAGACGTGTAAACTTTAAACTGCGGGATAGTTTCAGTTTTTTTTCTGACGTAAGTCAAAGGGACGTGATGATATAAAAAACAAAACACATAATAATAAAAGAATAATCCAGGAAAGGAGTTCAAAAACGTTTTCATAAAATGGAATACTATTCTATAAGGAAATATCTAGCTTTTTCTTCTTTTGTTTTTTGCGCATTTACACTTGAAGCGCATTTATAATTCAAATGAAGTTTTAGGATTGTTTACAGCCAAGTTTATTATTCCCCAGTAGCCTATATCTTTCTTCTCATTCAAATGCAGGTCAGATTACATTGTTTCTCTTTCATAGAAGTAGTTTTGCTTTTCAGGAGGAAAAAAATTTTCCAACGTCTTGAATTTTCTGGTTGTACTCTCATATCGCCTCTCTCTCTCTTTTTTTCTCTCATGGCTTAAACGCGATACTAGCCCTGGGAAGAGGTCGACGACTACGACGACGGTTTCGCATTATGTAAATGATTTGACATAAACTTCATTACCGTGGGTTCCGTGCCATACGGATTTTATGGCTAATAAAAGCGAGCGAGCGGTTTATCGACAACTTCAAAATAATACCACGGTGTCAGTGATATTAATCGCGAGTTCTGATAATAGGTTATCGAAAAAAAATCTTCATACTTCCAAACTATCGACTTTTGACGTCAAGTGTACTTTCAATTATATTTATTATCTCCGCATTAATATTATAAATTCTCCAATTTTATAACTAAAGGAAAAACAAAATTGAAATTAAAAATTAAAATTTTCAAAAATTGTCAAGATTTGGTAATATTTAAACGGTACTTTGCCAATTGATTTCAATCTCAATAATAAATGTAGAGCTTGATTACTATCTGTATATTGATAAGCGGTTCTAATTGACATTAATTGAAACTAATACTGTTCATTATTACTAGCAATTGTAATTGCTATTGTTATTAAATTATCACTGCCTCTGATAATGTGTTTACAAATGGTTAATAATTAAATAATTTTCACTGCTTCTGTAAGTGACAATGAAGCTTATGGCTTTTATTGTTTTGGTAAGTTTTTAATTGTGCGCATCTCATTAAATTATTAACTAAAGGAATTCTATTTAGTTTTTTTTTAAATCTTAAATAGTTTTTTTCAATCCGTACAATATTTTTTAAAATTTGAAATGATTTATTTAAATCCATACAGTAGCGAAAGCTTTCTTTACATTTCCAGAGCAACACTGCCAACTTCGGAATCTGTAGAGAATATTTAGAATAAAACTTGCATAAAGCATTGTTAATTTTAAGTAACTTTTTTCAAACGTACATTGTGAAAAAATTTTGGAAATTTTATCAAAAAAATGTAGGAAGTAAATTCGACTAATTTTTTTAGAAAAATTTCCTAATATAAATTTGACTAATTTATTTTAGAAAAATTTCCTAATATAAATAATGGAATTTTTCTGAAAAATTATCAAAAACTTACTAAGAATTTAGAATAATTCCCATAATATAGTATAGAAAAAATCCAAAAAGTTTGAAACAATTTCTGAGAATTTAGAAAAATTCCCATGTAATAATATAGAAAAAATCACAAAAATTTGGAAAAATTTCTTTAAAAATTTAGAAAATTCTCTTCAAATAATATAAAAAAATTCCTAAAAATTTGAAAATATTCCCTCAAAATGTTAAGAAAAATCCCCTTTTAATATTATAAAATGATTTTAAAAAATTTAAAAAATTTTATTAAACAGGTTAAAAAAAAATTCTAAATTTCTTAATTCTAAATTTTTTTATTAAAAATTCTCTTACTTAAAATAGAAAAAAATATTGGATTCTTTTAATAAAACAACTTTTGGCATTTATCTGAAATTCAAAATTATTTATTTATTCATTTATAAGAAAAAACAAGTATTTTGTCAAGAAAATCGTTGACGTTGACGTCCTATTTTCTCCTTAAAAAGTTTTACTTACAACTAACAGCATACTGAAAAATATAAAGACAAACAAATTTATTATTAATTTTCTATTACCAGTTAATGGTTATTAAAAAGGAATTAGTAAAGTCATATTTTATTAGTTAAAAGTGACTAATTCAGATTAAAAGAAATTATCCTTTTTATTTATAAATATTAGTAATAAGAATTAATTATTTAAAAGTTATCTGATTTAGAATTAATTTATGTAAATTTAATTTAAATTTTTGAGAAATCTGTATAATTAGAAACTACATTAAACGATAAAAAACAAAAAGGCAATCACTTTTAAATTAAATGTTTTAATAAATTAATAAAAATATAATCAATATTTAGAACGCTTTTTAAATAACACAATTTTTCACTTTTAAAATTTTTCACATTCACTTTTAAATAGATTTATGAGTTTTTTACTAGCGTTTTTGAACTGATTTCGGTAAATGCTTGAGAGCAACTGACGCTCAAATTGCTATCCTTGTAAAATTTCTTTAAAAAAATAAATATTTCCAAATATTTTTTATTAATATTTTTCGAAAATTCAAGAATTTCTACTATTTAATGAGAATCTTCTTAAAAATTTTGCTAAACATTGAAATTGAAATATGAAATTTTCCTAATTATAAAAAAAATACAAATATCTTTGAAAAAAAATATTTCTGCATTTTTTCGAAAAAATTCTTAAAAATAAAAAAGTACCATTCCTATTAAGAAAAATGTTATTTTTAAAAATATTCTTTTTATTTCTGAAATAATTCAAAAATATTTCTATTAACCTAAAAAAGTTTAAAAATTTTGTAATATCAAGGACTTAATTGTTTGAAAAAAATTTTGACTACTTTCTTGACCCTTAAGAATATTGTTTCACTCTAAAAATAATTCGATGCTCCAACAAAATTTCTACTACATTCATTTACAAAATTTCTTTAATTGCAGGAAAAAAAACTTTTTACGTCCGAGTTGTTTTCCTTTAATTGATAGGTAAAAAATAAACCTTTTATACAAAATACATATACATTCAGACAATTGTATTGACTTTAATTGTAAAAATATTCGAAAACATCAATAACTTCTTTTCTAAATAAATATTTAATTATTATTTTCCCACTAGAATTAATTACTTTTAATAATTTTCAAAAAAGTACTTTGACAATTTTAAAATCTATTTTCTTTATAAATCAATTTTACGAAAATCAAAATTATTCATTGTGTCTTCAATTGAATACGTATTGAAAAATAAACACTTCGAATAATTCAAAAGTAATAAAATTCTTTGGTGAAATTTATTCATGTACAAGAATTTGTTAATATTCTCCTTAAAATTTAAATAATTTTTTTTTTCTTAATCTAATAATTTAGATTTCATATGAAATTGTAAGGAAAAATTTCAAAAATAATTTAAACTTTAAGGAGGATCAATTTTAAGGATTATTTACAAAATTTTTATAAATATCCTCGCAATAATTTCAAAAAAATACCAATATCTTTGAAAAAAAATATTTCTGCCTCTTTTCGAAAAAATTCTTAAAAATAAGAAAAAGTACCATTTCTATTAGGAAAAATGTTATTCCCAACATAATTAAAAAAAATTTCAATTCGTATCTAAAAATTTCAATTCGTATCTGAAAATTTCCAAACACTCAGAAAAATTATCATTTTTTTTAGGAAAAAATTGTTTCTAAACACGTTTTACAAAAATTCCCATGCAAAAATTTGGAAAAATTCCCAAAATGTCTAACAGTGTATTTAACAGTCTTTTCCGAAGTTGACAATGATTCAATTTGACTTTTTTCTATCTAACGAGACGTAATCCATTAAATGAAACTTAACTCGAAAGCTGTTATTTTAGGCATCTCAAAATCAATACATTGGATTTTATTTCGACACTAATTTTAACTTTTACAGCACTTTTAGAGCATTTCCTTTTACAATTATTATTTAACCACTTGTGCAGAACATAAAACAGAATGTAAGCGCTAAAATACAAAATTTATACAAAGTAGAATATAGAATCCCATAGAATGCAAGTAATGTAAAATGAATAGAATAGAAAAATATAGAATACATAAGATATATATAATAACCATGTATGGAGAGGTGCAAATTCTTTAGGTGAAGTTTTCAATATAAAGTGATGCAAGACAAGTTGATATCCATGGGTGCTGTCGATCGTCAATATATATATACACATATACAGGGCACGTGAACTTTCTCTGAATAATTTTCTAATACCACTCGTCGCCCCATAAGAAAGTCAAATAAAAGACGAGGGAAATTTGAATTTTTGTGATGGTACCGCTGGGACTTATCTTCAACAAGCGAAACCGTATAAAGGTTATTTCTCCTCCATCTGCAAAGAGAATAATATGGTTTCTCCGCCCTGTGGTTATGCTTGCTCTTCGTATTTTATGTCTATATTTCAATAGCATGGCAGAGACTTGTAAGCATGAAACACGTATACATATATATATATACAGAATCCGGGGATGGAAAAATTGAAAAACCCGAGGAGCATTACGTTATCATTTTGAATCTACCATAGTTAAAAGTGAGGTAATTGCGTTAACTCATGCAATTATCCTTAGTCCTGAGTATAATGCTAAATTGAATAATTGACTTAAATATGCCATTCACGCTATGTGCGGCATAGAGCCCAAGGACTGTGGGATCGTTGAGAAAAGCGTTACTTTTTCACTTTACTTTCATAACTGAAACCGTTGAATATTAATGTTAGCATGCGAGAGAGGAAAGGACTCGGGAGCTTCTTAAGCAAAAGCGAAGGTAACTTCTGAAATGGAAATGGGGAAATTATAAGCGTCACTGGTTAAATTACTAAGAGAGCGTTATCGATACTTAGAAGGTAATGAAATTTTAGACGTTTTCGGAAAATGAATATTATCATACCCAATGAAATTAGTATTTTCCAGAAAATTGTTTCGAAACGAAAAATTGAAAACTAGCTGCAAACACATATTTATTTTCCCTTTCACAAAACAGATGTTCATTGTTTCTAAACCTAAAAGTTTCTAAAGTAAAAGCTCTAAAAACCCAAAGTAAAAGATTAGTAAACTAATAAAAAAAAAAAATAATAAAAAAAATTATAAAAAAAATTATTAAAAAAAATTATAAAAAAAATTATAAAATTATTTTCATGGGCTTTAAAAAAAAAGAAGGGCGCAGATTTTTGCATCTCTTGGGCGCCAAGTTTTCGGGCATTCAGCAGATGAATGGGAGGCGTAACTTGAAAAACGTCCCGTCGTCTTTTCCGCCGCAAAAGATGTCGTTTTATTACTCGGAGAAAAGTCCGCCGGAGGCTGCAGGCTCTGCTTAATGTGCGGCCTGGATTTATCTCACGGTAATCAATCGTCGCGAGCCACAAGGGCGCAATATTTATCACGTCAAACGCTTCATTTGCATGATTTATGTTCACATCGAATAGTGGAAAATACTCGAGATTATTTATCAGAACTTTGGCACATTTATATATTCTCCACAAAACTGCGAACCAATTGCCACCTCACACGACTAATCGTTCATTATCTATATTTACACAAACACACGAATCCTTCGTATATATTTATTTACTCCCCGAATTTCGTCTTTTTATCCAAAAAGCAGTTTTTCTTCTTCAAAATGCAAAAAAATCCTCTTTTAATAATTTTTGTTTGATCTTTGTTCTTTTATAATAATAATTTTGTTTTAATTGTTTTTTATCTTTGTTCTTTTGTAATTTATCCCACGGTAAATCGTTAGGTATTAAAATAACACCGAAAATTAAAATAATCCAATTTAGTGTTATTTTAATCCATTTTGGTGTTATTTTAATTCCTAACGATTTATTCCAATTTATAATTTTGGATTTTAATAATTTTTTCTTTATTAACAATGATTTAAAAATGATTTAACAAAGATTATTTCAGGACTATCGAATATTAAATGTGAAAAATTAAGGAAACTGAAAACACTAGGCTATTGTTGATAATAAATCGAAGAGTGAGAGGAAATAAACATTTTGTGTAGCATATTGAAGAAACTTGGCAATGACGAATTTTAGAACCCCCTTGAGACTCGGGACAAAGATTTGAAAGTCTTGAAAAGACAAATATCACGCGTTTAGGAGAGGAACAACAGCTGTTATATTGAGAAAGATTTTCTTAACAGCGAAGCCGATTTACGGAAAAGCTCCCCAATCGTCATCATATTTCAAGATCCCGTATCTTAAGGATTCTTTTATCCTGATTCAACTTCAGTTTAACGCCTCCTTCTTCCTACAATCATCATATATAAACAGTGAAACAGAATTCTCTTACGTAAAAAAAATAATTTTACAATATCTTTCAATTATTTTCTTCACTAAAATGTACAAAATTGAAAAAAATTTGTTAAAAATATACAATGATATACAAGGGTTTTATACGATATTATCACGGTAAATCGTTAAGTATTAAAATAACACCAAAAAGGATTAAAATAATCCAATTTAGCGTTATTTTAATCCATTTTGGTGTTATTTTAATACCTAACGATTTACCGTGATGTTGTTTATTTATTTATTCGTTTGTTCTTAACAAACGTTTGTTCGTCTCTTCACAATGAAAAAAAAATTTATTTGATTCAAATAACCGATTATTTGTCTATAATCAAATAAATATTTACTTGAATCAAATAATTTTTATTTGAATCAAATAAATATTTACTTGAATCAAATAATTTTTATTTGAATCAAATAAATTGTATTTTAATCAAATATTTCAGTATTTGAAGCAAATACTAATTAATTGATTCAAATAAAAATTATTTGATTCAAGTAAATATTTATTTGATTATAGACAAATAATCGGTTATTTGAATCAAATAAATTTTTTTTTCAGTGCAATATATTAAAAATACGGACGTTAAATTTTTGAAAAACAAAAATATACAATATTGTACGTATTAAATTTGCAATTAAAATAATAATTTACATTAACAGTTTTAAATTTTCAATTAATAGCAAACATGAGAAAAAAATTGTTTCACTTTTAATAGTGAACTTAATAGTCTAAATAAAAAAATCATTACTTGAACAAATATCGTAAAAATCGAAATGATTCTATTACAACTGAAATATCTGATGAGTTGAATGTAGATGGGATTTAAATTTAATTTATAATTTCCTCAAGAGACATTTTTAGAAACTGCTATGTGAAGAAAACGTATTTCAGTGTAAGAAATTCATATTCACTAAATCTTTATTTTCACTCGCAAGGAAATATATTTGTGGATTTTTCGAATTTAAAATACAAACTTTAATTTTTTACTAAAATACACTTTTTATCGTAATTCTTTTTTTTTTAATATCCACAGAGCAGGAAGTGATATATTAAAGTCGAACCATATTCGATTCATTTTTAGATATTTTATTTCCATGGGATTAAAAATACTTTTTCGATAAAGTTTTACAATGGAATTTTTTGAACCGAGTGAATTGAGAAGGAGAATTCAGACGAAGGTCCTGCCTCTAAAAGAGCCATCCGTCAGCAGACCCTCATTAACTGTTTCCTCGAGGATAGAGGTTTCGAAAAGTTATCTTATCTTGACCCTGACCACCCTCACCTTACTCTTTGATTCATTTTATGTCGGAGGAGACGCTTTCCTCTATTTCCTTTTTCAGGGATTCTTATACATATATATATATATATATATATATATATAAAATGTATATATATATATATATAAAATGTATATATATATAGAGTTGCAATTTTTGTCTCTTCAATTTCAAACGCTCGTTTTCTCCTTCGATTTGGCCATCATCCCACTCTAGAGACCCGCAAGTTGCGAACGTCACTCACAACCGAGATAACAAGGATCTCAATGGAAAGACACTTCACGGTGTCGCGATCGTTATAACCATATATAAAACTGAAACATTTGGTCTACCACCATGAACACTCTTCGATTTGTCAGTTACTGAGGAAAGTCTTGTGGAATTTTCCCGATACTTTTTCATTGTCTCTGTAATAGGTTGCTGAAGTATGAGACGTCTCGAGAGATGGTAAGTTCCACTTCAAGTGCCAAATGCATAAAAACACTTTTCGAAGCACCGATTTTTCTTTTTTGGTATCAGATCATAAGCGAATCGTAAAAGAACAGAAATTAGAAGCAGTTCAAAATCTTAGTCAATTATTAGTGATAAGGATTAGAATTTACACTGCAGATGAAAATCTGCTTTTAAAAGGTGAAAGAAGGAAAATTATGATCCAGAAAATGATGAAAATTAAACAGAAACAATTTAAGGGATGGATGATTTTGAAGATGATTTTTTGTACCTTTGTTAAGTTCTTCTTCTTGGACTTTGGAGGAAGAAATCGTTTGTGAAAATTGTTCCACTATTGAGACAATTAATGTTGAAAAATAATGTAGCCTGTCAGTTTAAATGCAACCGTTCTGATGAATACACAAATAGAGGTGTGGAAAATTTTAGTTCCACTACTTTCTGCTGTTCTCTTTCGGTTCATCAATATTCACTTCTTGGATTATGAAAACGTCAGTCAAAATTAAAGTGAATTCTTTTAATCCAGCACACACCCCTCAGTTCAAATTAGAGACGGATTAAATGAGTTGTAAACGTCCAACTGACAGATGTCCAATACCAAGTATCATGTAAATACTTGCTACCCATAATCATCAGTATCAATCAGTTTTAGTAGATGCATGACATGCATTATCGTCCTGGTTATTTGCATTTCAAAACAAACATCTGAACTTTGACACAAAAAATAGTTTTTGCTTTTGTTAATTCAAGTCTGTATACCTTAAGCCTAATGTTACCAGACTAAGAATTCTCCAAAAAGAAATTCCAAAAAGAAAAAAATTGTTAAATTTTTACGAATTGTTTAATTGTTTAGTTACCAGACTAAACTACGAGACTATTCACCAAAAAAGAATTCCTATAGTTAAAATTCTCCGAATTGTTTAACCAAAAATCTACCAAGTAAAAGAAGCATCCATTAAAAACAGCATCACAAGATGTAAGTCCACTTGAAAAAAACTACAACCTACAGAAATTCTGCATCCGTAGTCAATCCTAAAGACTGTCATCAGTTTCATCAAACACCACTGTTCATAATCAAACTGACAAACATTCAAAAAAATATTTGACACAAATTTCTATCTTCTAGTACAACGAAAAATTCCATCCAAAAATGTTTGCAGACTTTTTGACGGAAAGTTTACAGGAAGTCTGCCAAAAGTCCTGCGGAATGTTTGCACAGTTTTCTTTTTGCAGATTGTTTCACTTGAGGAGCATGGAATATATTCAGATCACTACTTGAGGGAATAAAGAAGACTTCCAAAAGAGGAGAAAGAGACAAAAAGAGCAGTAAGGATATGATCGCGCAAGCAAACTTCCAGGGACTTTAGAATGAAGAAAGAATGTGATTTTTCCGAATCGATCGGAGCAATAGCACTTTTTCCAAAATAAAATTCAGATTCTCCATCTTTGTTTTACAAAAATAATTCAATCAAATCCGAATGATATTTCTGTATAACCAGCATCAAAGAGTCGAATTTTCTTCATTTTTAAATAGAAAGAAAGTGTCGAGTTACCATCTACTAATATTAACCGTGAAAACAAATAAATTATTAACGTTACGAAACATATTTTTGAATTTAACTTTAATTAATTTATTCTATTAGTTGAAACGAAGAATTACTGGAGATGTCCAAAAACAACTAAGAATGAATTTTTAATTTAGACATTTCCTCTTGAATTACAAAATAATTAAATTGACCCACTTGCAAGGTATTGATATACATTTCATTAATTTCTCAGTTTTAAACAAATTTGTCTCATATTTAATAAAATTTTCAGTTTCACGAAACACATTTCCAATGGGTAAATTAGAAAGGAATAATATCATAAAAATCAAAAGGTTATCAAACTTTTCTTTTTGTTTTATTAATCTTCTTGAAAGGTCATTTTTCTTTATAGCGAATATTGAACTATTATAACTAAGGGTAGAATAAATCTTTTTATATCAAACATCATTTGTTATTCTTTCATCATTTTTTATTTTCCATTTTCAACGTTTTCTTCGATTTAAAAATAAAAAATGTTTTCACTTTCCTTCAGATCCCATAAGTTATATAATATTCTTTGTCTTTTTTTTGCAATATTGATTTATCTCACATTCTTCAACGTGTCAAATAGTGTTTTTTTTTAGTTTGGAAATTTTCTCCTTTTTACAAACTGTTTTTTCGTTTGCCGGTTTTAAAAAAAGGACAAATTTCAGTTGGTAATTGATTTTATTTTGAGACACACAGTGGATCGTTAGATTTGCAATGTGACAGGTTTATTATCACCACTGACGACGTATGGCGACACATGTATGGGACATTGTCGCAGCGATTTTTAACAGCGTAGTGGACTCTACCTAGGATTTCTTTTTTTTCCCTTTTTTTTCTGGCAATGAACAAAAAGAGGAAGAGCTCGATGGAAACGTCGTTCGTCTGGTTCACCAACCAGTATAACAGATGGCACGACATTGTGCAATGACATGACCGTTCTGGTAAAAAGTAAAAAAAAAAGAAAGAAATTAAATAAAAAGTATTCGAACACCACTCGTCTCTTGGCGTTTTTCGACGAAAACTCTAGGGAAATTATTTTAGTTTCTTTCAATCGATTTTTCTACACTGATAATGTAATCATCTTTTTCTTGATATCAATCGGAGAAAGCTATCGCACGCAAAGTAAAATTTGACTCCGATAAAAAGTGTCCATTATGTTGACATAATGGATACTTAAACTCAAACTGAAACTCAAATTTATTATATAAAGATCGATAATTTATGACTTTTTTTCAAATTAATTTCATTGAAAATATTTTTCATTTTTTCTTTCACGTCCAAGTGAATGTTTGCGAAATCATATACAATATTTTACCTAAGACCATCACTTTATTTTTTTTTAATAATACCGAGATATATCATGAAGGGGAGAGCTAAAGGACGACCAACTTGTTTCAGCATATTGCTTTTTGTTAAAAAATATTGCAAATTTACATCTTAAAGAATGCAATATAGCTGCTATACAAAAGTCCCGATTTAAATGCAACGGTTTAATATTCAAAAGACGTCTCCACCCAGGGAGGGGGATTATTTACGAGAATTTTTATTTTCAACTTCAATATAAATTACTATTGTTACACGAACATAATTTATTGAAATTTAAAGAGTTGAGAAATTATTTGCGAGTATTTTTTGTAACGTACGACGAATTTATTTAATTCTTTTTAAAAATGTACTTTTTTAAAAATATAAAAATTATTTAGAACACAGTGGGAAAGAAAGTGAATAAGATGCGCGGTATCATTTAATTAAGTTGATGGAAAATCTGTGTTTACGTCTTCTATATTATTTAAAGCCCATTAAGCTCGAAGATATGATTTCCATCTCGAAAAGTTTCATTTTAATCTCAACAACTGTCACAACCACTATATATATATACATTTTACCATCATCGCGCGTATAGGAGAAAATAAGAATATGAAAACTTTTTACCTGGGAGCTTGAATCAATAACAGAGCCGTCTTACGCTTTGATATTATAATGTCTGTTATTTAGTTCTTATAAAGATTTAAATTATTACTGAATAATTTAAACATTGCTCTAAAAACTTTGGGTCTAGCTTTCTTCTCTCTCTCTATATATCTCTCTCTTGCTCTCTTCCTTAGCTATATGAGAGAAACTTCTCAAACCGAAAGTTCTACAATTTGTAATAAACTTTCAGACACTTCAAAAAACAAATATACCCGAGCTGCTAAATTTGTTACCATTTCAAAACTTTATTTTTCAAGAAATAGAAATGTGTTTTTTTTCGGGTTTATATTTACACAATAATTATATTGTTCTATTGTTGAGAGAAATATTATTTGGAAAAATGTATATTTAGAGAAAAATTTATATTTATAGTAAAATTTATATTTATAGTAAAATTTATATTTATAGTAAAGTTTATATTTATGCTAGAGTCTATTTTTGAAATTCGAGTAAATTAAAAATTGTAGATGATGTGGAGGATGACGTCATTCGTAGGCCATCAAAATGGTTTTCTCCATTGTTCGCCCCCTTGATTTAAGATCCCTTAGGGTGGATATCGTTGAAGCAGTGTTATTGACCTCTGAGCAAGCACAAAACGCCAATTCAGGGATGTATTTAATTGTACCATTTGTATACTAAAAGCTCGGGGATGTCTGCCAAATGTCCAGAACTTAATTATCAAATGGCCACCTTAATACCGAAAGTAATTTGATTTTTTTTCGCAAGCAAAACACGTGCAGTAACTAAAGAATACCTAAACACTTCTTAATTAACGAGTGTGATGCTGAAGAAAATTTATACTTATACCACTTTACAGAAATATTTATATCTGTACTTTAAAAAATCTATTCTGATTTTGCAAACTTTGTATCTTTGCTAGAGTCTATTATTACATTCGTTTAAATATGAAACTGTTTATTTGTCACATTAAATGATATTTAATTAAATTTTTACTAATAAAGTATATACTACATGAAAATTCCGTTTATAGATATATTATTATGTATTCATTATTCATTATTAAATTATTTGAAGTTATCCATTTTTTAATTAATGCAAATTTCAGTTTATATTTAATAATGAACATTGATTCCGTAGCTAGAAAGTTACTAGTCAAATATTGTCAATATTAACTACTTACTTACTTATTAATTACTTTGACGTCTGTAACGAATTTAATCTATTTCAATAGTCTATATTTAATTACTTTGACAGATTGAGGTTATTTGCGCTTCTGAATAAAATATGCCAGGAGATTCAATAATAAATCGAGGGAAGACGTTTCTGAAAAAAAAATTTTGCTAACAAAATAGCTGATGTATTAGCTATCCTTTTCTACAATACTTGCACATTATTTCTTCCTAAAAGGAAAGGGAGACATTCCTTGTATTTATCTAGCTAGCACTAAGTATTAAAATACACACTAATTAGTAAATTGGTAACACTAATTATTATAATAATCGATGGGGGAAATATGTTTTGTGTAACTAGTGGAAAACAAACAGCATGCATTATACTGTTGGAGAAAATAAACAAGCATTTTTTATTCTGTGTTCGATTAACAGGAGTCGATAATAATTAATTTCTATTTTGAATTCCCTCATTTCGTGTGATACAAATAGCGGAACAAGTTAATTTCTTATTTAGAAGAAACATTATGCCACCACAGTAAATCGTGAGATATTAAAAAATGTTGCAAATTAAATTAACACCAAAAAAGATTAAAATAATCATTTTTGGTGTTATTTTTTGCAATCAATTAAATTTTAATTTATTAAATTTTTTTATAACTCTAAAACATGAAGATATGCATAACTTCAAGTCTTCGACTCGGAGTGATCGATTTCTTCATATTTTATAATAATTAAAGATGACCAAGTAATAAAATAATTATTTTATATTATAAGAATATTATACTTCTTCAAAATTATTTTCATTACTTCAATTCAATTATTATTTCCACAAATTTTTAACTACAATTTTACTATCTATATATTATTTTTAATACTAATTAATAATTAATTTTACGAAATTTCAATTATTCCTAAATTCTTTAATTAAATGCATATTAGAAAGAAAAAACTGTATATAATATTTAAAAAATTCAATTAAACTTTTTCAAAAATATTAATTTCAAAATTCAATTATTTCCAAAAAGTTCACTCTGTATTTCTTTCGATATTCAATTATAATCTAAAATTTTAACTCAAATTCATTTTTATGAAATGAAAATCAATTTTTATTAAAAAATTCTACAAGAATTTAATTATTTAAATGCAAAAGTAAATAATTTATTGAATAATTGAATGTTTCTCGAAATTCAATTCTCATAAAGAAGTTTGGTAACAAATTTTTTATTAATTCAATTCTTTTGTCGAATTTTATTAAAACCTGTATGAACATAATTACTTTTTTCAAGGAATTCAATTATAATTGTATGAAAAATAATTGAAATGCTGCGATGAGTTTTAATTTTCAAATTTATTCGTTTTCACTTCAATTTTACAAAATTTCAATTCGGTAATTTTTTTTATTTGGTAATTCTGCAATTAAATATATTTTAAAAAATAAAAACTTGAAATAATTTCAATAACATTCCTATTAAACTTTTAAAAATAATTAATTCTACAGACATTTTTGTCAAAAATATAAAAAATTAAGAATTTCAATGATTTTATTTTGAAACTTTTTCAAAATTTAAATATTTCTAAAAATCCACGTTATAAAGCCTTTAATACTTAAGTATAATCTAAAATTTAACTGAAATTCATTATTAAAACCATTTTTATTAGTAAATTCTATGAGAATTGAATTATTTAAATACAAAAATAAATAATTTATTAATTTCATGTTTGTTGAAATTAAATTCTCATAAAAAATGTTATCCAAAAATTTTTTAAATCATTAAATGAACGAAATTAAAAAAATTAAAAAAAATTAAATTAAATGGACGAATTTTAATAAGATTTTTAAGAATAATTACAATTTTCGAGGAATTTAATAAAAAATGCATTAAAAGTAATTGAAATTCTGCAATGAGTTTTATTATTTGTTTATGAAAAAAATTGAATTCCTAAAAGAATTTTATTATTTATAAAAATAATTAGATCTCTGTAGAAATGATATTATTTATGAAAAATAATTGAATTATTGTGAAGAAATTTGTAAAAAAAATTGGTATATAATTGAATTACTGTAAAAAATTTTATTGTTTATGAAAATAATTAAATGTTTGCGTTAAATTCTATTCAAATTTTTTTTTAATAATGGATTTCTTTCGGAAAATTTAATTGAAATAGTTCATATCAAAAATTAGGGAATTTTAGAAGATTTTTGAAAAAATATTATTAACAAATTTTTTAAATCACTAAATTCTTTAGATGAATTTTAATAAGCTTTTAAAAATATTTACATTTTTCGAAGAATTTATTTAAAATTGTATTAAAAATAACTGAAATTCTGCAAATGACTTTTATTTATGAAAATAATTGAATTCCTAAAAGAATTTCATTATTTATAAAAATAATTAGATCTCTGTAGAAATGATATTATTTATGAAAAATAATTCAATTATTGCGAAGAAATTTGTAAGAAAATTGGTATATAATTGAATTTCTGTAAAAAATTTTATTATTTATGAAAATAATTGAATGTTTGCGTAGAATTGTATTGAAATTGTTGTTATTATTTGAATTCTTTTGGAAAACATTGAAATAGTAGATATTGAAAATTATGGAATTTTTGAAAACTTTTGAAACACGGTAAATCGTTAGGTATTAAAATAACACCAAAAAGTATTAAAATAATCCAATTTAGTGTTATTTTAATCCATTTTGGTGTTATTTTAATACCTAACGATTTACTGTGAAATAATTTAAATTTCGACTAGAATTTGATTAAAATTTTGTAAAATAATTAAATGATCAGAGAAGAATTTTATTATTTATAAAGAGAATTGAAATTTTGACGAGAATTTAAAAAAATTTTTGAACACAACTGAATTTAGTAATTATGTTACTATATTAGTTAGTAACACGGTAAATCGTTAGGTATTAAAATATTACCAAAATGGATTAAAGTAACACTAAATTGGATTATTTTAATCCTTTTTGGTGATATTTTAATTCCTAACGATTTACCGTGAAGTTCGTAACGAAGTTAGTAGCAAACTTACTATTCTCTCTGGAGAAGCTAAATCCGTTGAATTTTTCCAAATCGTTGACTTTGGTGTTTTATTTAAAATAAAATTTCATTAATAGTTAAAAATAACACCAAAATAGATTATTTTAATTCTCTTTGTTATTAATTTAATCCTAGAGGGATTAAACTGTTGCAGATTATTTTAATCCATTCTGGTGTTATTTCAACACTTTACGTTTTTACTGTGACGTCGTGTGAGATCTTTCCCGCTTGATATGTCTGATAGTTATTTTCATCAATTTACAAATACATAAATTTTTCAACTCGTATAGTAAAATCAGAAAGTCATAATTTCGGTGGAAATTTTCAAAAAATAAAAGTAGGGCGGGTTTGAAATGAAGGGTGACCAAAGTTGTAATCAGTGCATTGAGGCATGTTACGGAAAAGCGTTATAAGAATTGTGAATTGCCACACGTATTGCGGGAAATGCATATATATAAAAGTCCTCTTTGAGTATAGGGGAGGTTCAAAGCGGTACGCGATGACATGAATCGCGTGACTTCATCCCTTGTGCATTCCTACAAACCCCTATGTGTCACCGAACTCCCTCGAATACTATATTTCTATTTTATTCCGAAGATCCCCTTTTTGTCTCATTCTCTTTCCTTTTCTCTCTCTCTCTCTCTTTCTCTATGAATAGAAAAAAAAGAGTATATACTTGTAACTATAAAAGAGGGGCTAGACCAACAATTTAGTGCCCTCACCCCCCACTGTTGCTTTCTCTGCTCTCCCCTATTTCTCTGTACACAGTCAGACAGTCAGTGCGGACCCCTCTCTTCAACACCCCATATCCTTTTCACTGTCAAGCCGTGTGTTTATCTTTGAATATTTATGTTGACGACGCCTAGTCGTTGTCAAGCTACTCCTCTTCCTCTTTTTTATTGGATCATCGCACGCAATTTCTTATATGCAGGTGTTGAATTTTTCCCACTTGAGAATTAAATTTTTTCACCTTGTTTTTTTAATAAAATAAGAAAATTTTTTTTAATTAGTAAAAAAAAATATTAATATTCAAACGGTTGGCAGATTATCGGAATACAACGATAATATACACTCACAGTAAATCGTGAGGTATTAAGAAGTGTTGCAGATGAAATTAACACCAAAAAATATTAAAATAATCAATTTTAAAGTTATTTTTTACAATCAATGAAATTTTAGTTTATTAAAGTTTTTGATAGCTATAAAACATGAACATATAATATTTTAAAAAAATCAATTCAACTTTTTCAAAAATATGAATTTCAAAACTCAATTATTTCCAAAAAGTCCACTTTATATTTCTTTTAGTATTCAATTATAATCTAAAATTTTAACTGAAATTCATTTTTATGAAAGAAAAAACAATTTTTACTAACAAATTCTACAAGAATTTAATTATTTAAATGCAAAAGTAAATAATTAAATGAATAAATGAATGTTTCTCAAAATTCAATTCTCATAAAGATTTTTTGTAACAAATTTTTTAATAATTCAATTCTATTGTCGAATTTTATTAAAACTTGAATGATCATAATTACTTTTTTCAAGGAATTCAATTATAATTACATGCAAAATAATTAAAACGCTGCGATGAGTTTTATGAGAATTTTCAAATTTATTCGATTACAATTCAATTTTACAAAATTTCAATTATTCGGAAATTCTAAAATTAAATATATATTGAAAAATAAAAACTTGAAGTAATTTCAATAAAAATCCTACTAAACTTTTAAAATAAATTAATTCTACAAAATTTTTTGTCAAAAATATGAAAAATTAAGAATTTCAATGATTTTAGTTAAAAATTTTTTCAAAATTTAATAATTTCTAAAAATCCATGTAATGCTTTTAATACTTTAGTATGATCTAAAATTTTTAACTGAAATTTATTTTTAAAAACATTTTTATAAGTAAATTCTACGAAAATTTAATTATTTAAATAAAAAAATAAATAATTTACTAATTTCATGTTTTTTAAAATTAAATTTCCTTAAAAAATGTTATTAACAAATTTTTTAAATCATAAAATTCTTTGAACGAATTTTAATAAGATTTTTAAGAATAATTATATTTTTCGAGGAATTTGACTAAAATTGCTTTAAAAATAATTGAAATTCTGCAATGAGTATTATTATTTATGAAATTAATTGAATCCCTAAAAGAATTGTATTCAATTTTTTTTTAATAATGGAATTCTTTTGGAAAATTTTATTGAAATAGTAGATATTGTAAATTATGGAATTTTAGAAAACTTTTGAAAATAATTGAATTATTGCGAAGAAATTTATAAAAAAAAATTGTAAATAATTAAATTCTTGTAAAAATTGTTATTATTTATGAAAATAATTGAATGTTTGCGTAGAATTGTAGTTAAATTTTTTTTACTAATGGAATTCTTGTGTTATTTTAACACCTTACACTTTTCTATGTAAATAAACTTCGCAAAAAAAGATAATTTGTTATCTTCTGCCCATTTTCGGCTGTGGTTACTTTTTATTAATTGTTAATTAAATTACTTTTCATGACCCGAATTTTAATTGAAATTGTTTTATTAGTAGGTAGTCTGAGACTTATTGAAAATAATTGAAATTTTTACAAGAATTTGATTAAAATTTTGTAAAATAATTGAATATCAGAGAAGGATTTTCTTATTTATAAAGAGAATTGAAATTTTGCCGTGTATTTTTAAAAATTTTGGAACACAATTGAATTTAGTGACTACGTTACTAAGTTAGTTAGTAAGTTGGTAACTCATTTAGTAACTAAATTACTATTCTCCTTGGAGAAGCTAAATCCGTTGAATTTTTCCACATCGTTCACTTTGGTGTTTTATTTAAAATAAAATTTCATTCCTAGTTAAAAATGACACCAAAATAGATTATTTTCATCCTTCAAGGTGTTAATTTAATCCTAGAGAAATTAAACTGTTGTAGATTATTTTAATCCATTCTGGTGTTATTTTAACACCTAACGTTTTACTGTGCTAATAGCGATAAAGTTAAACAATATGTTTGTCTACTAATTAAGACCTGTTTTTTAACACTCAATCAATAAATAATATCGAAAAAAATAAGGACAAAAAACAAAAGTTCACATACGTTATATTTTATAGGTAAAAATTTAAAAAATCATTTTATACTTTAAAAGAATCATAATCATTTCCTCTTGTAAAATTTTCTTTTAAATAATAGAACACAAGAGAGTTTTTCTTTTTCATTAAATATAGTGAACTTTTCAGTTATCTACTAATTGGGACATTCAAGTAATTTTCCGTTAAATCGAGTTTCTCTGACTCTGGGGTAAATTTTCTCTAATGAAAAAAATAGAAAAAAAAACTCCTCTCTTAATGCATTACTATTTCTATAAGTTTGGAGAATTTTGTCAGGACATAAAAAATTCATGGCGAAAACTTCAATAATTCAAATGGAGGAGAAATCCTTGCTGACTTTTTGCACTCGTGTGCAACGCGCAGGAGCTAATGGTGTAAAAGAGATGAATTCAAAGTCATTGTCTCTCAGGTTAAAGAGATTCGGGTTAAGGAGATTCAAAACTTACCTGCTGTGGGGTCCTATAGAGCCTTAAAAGACAAAGTCCTTTCCATTGAAAACTCAATCGTTGGCGTAAAGTTGACGCGGCGAAAGCTTTGGAATAAGAAGAAGAAGAAGAAGTTATCCTTTTCGTTATACGACATCATCTCTCTCTTTCGCCTTCTCAACTCGAAGAATCCAAGAACTTCGTTTCACGACTGACCGCATTCTGAAACATACAATTTTTATCCGCCCGTAAAACCGAGTCCGCGGTTTTTATCTGTCCATGACGCGGAAGTGGTTTACACCCCTCGATTGCATTTTCCTTTGGATTTGAAAATTCTCTCTTTTTTCATTTCATATTTTTTTTTCACCACTCGACCACACGCTATATATATAAAATCCATCAATAAATTTTTCAAAACTTTATCCATTTTGATTCGTATTAAGAGAGACTATTGATAGACTGTGATACATCTGAAGTAATGTTGTAAATAAAAAGTATAAAAGTTTATCGGAAACTACTGTACTTATAGGCTTTACAAATTTTTTTTTAATCGGAAAATACGAGTTACTTGAAAAATATAGTTAGTTAAATAGTTACTAAACGTAAAGTTACTAAAAATATTTTTCCAACGTAAACTATTTTTTTGTAAAATGGAATAATTTTGAAAATTCTTTTTAATCATGTCGTCAGTGAAGAAAATTGTACGTTCAGTGTCATTCAAATGCAAATCATAGTATATTTTAAGTGAAGTTGCTCTATATTCTATTCATTAAACTTACGGAATCTTGAGAGTGCTTCCCGAGGAATTTGGATCAGATCGCTTGACGAGAATTGGCAAAAGCTTAAAATTGATGCATACAATTCACCTTTGAATAATTAATTTTCCTTATCTTGTTGAATTCTATTTTATTATAGCGCATATTTTCCAAACAATCAAATTAATACATTTCTTGCATTTCTACATTTTTTCCTAACCACCTTTCCTCGATTTTTATTGACACTTTTTTTTTATTGTTATTTTCATGGTCTTGTTTCTAAAAATTATTTTCTAATTTTTTTTATAATGTAAAAAATAAAGAGACATTATTTAGGAGTGTTTGATATTATTGGTGCGAAATAGAATTTCAAATGTTGGGAAGAAAAATGTTTTTAAAAATTATTTTCTAATTTTTTTATATAATGTAAAAAATAAAGAGACATTATTTGGGAGTGTTTGATATTATTGGTGCGAAATTGAATTTCAAATGTTGGGAAGAAAAATGTTTCTAAAAATTATTTTCTAATTTTTTTATATAATGTAAAAAATAAAGAGACATTATTTGGGAGTGTTTGATATTATTGGTGCGAATAATAGAATTTCAAATGTTGGGAAGAGAAAGTTTTTTTTTTTAAATAAAACAAAACCGTGTTTCTCTAGGGGGGAGGTATAAGGATTGTAAAAGAGAGTTGAGGGCAGAAGAACCGGAAGAAAATTCAACAGACCGATTCTTAGTCCGCGGGCTGTTAGAACTTTAACTAGAGCGTGTATAAACTCTACTCACGCAGTCGTCAAGCCACACAGCGAGCTGCCACGATGAATAAAAGATGCCAGTCTTAAACCCAATTTAACACTTCTTTAGAAAACTTGACCCCACCTCCGACAGCTCTTCTTCATCCCTGACGTATAATTTTTCATTAGAGCATTTTTCACTTTTAACTTTACAATATGTATTTCTTTAATTTTCAACTTTTTGTATATAAAAAAAATTTTTTTTCTTTAATATAGATAAATTCATTAATTACTAATGTTGTGTCTGTAAATTCTTATCGATATATCGTACGTTTAAAACGAAGGTATTACTAATTAGGTGCTTGTAAATTGAAATAATACCATTGTATAATAAGAAATATAATAAGAATATAATAAGAAAAAATAATAAGAAAAAGTTAAAAAGTTTAATAAAAAACTAAATTAAGAAGTCAAAACTACTAAAAACAAATAAAAATATTATTTCCCCGAAATAATTGTCTTGTATTGCATTGTACACGAAATGTAAATAAATGAATGTAAATTATTATCACTCGCCAACTTTTAACGAAACTGAATCACTTTTTTCTAAAAAGCTTCTTTCATTCTACAAAATTTAATAATTCGAAATTGAAAAATTTTCATCTCTCGTTTATGATAAATAAATAATTCTATATTCTCCCACTGAATTACTTCATTCCAAAACTGATTCATTGTTGAAACTTATTTCCAACGAGAAGGCAATGAAATATTTAAAGAAGCTTCTACTTTATTTGACGAAACGGTCAATATTCTTTCATCTCTAAACTAATAATTGAAAGTTGATTCAAAAATGAAAAAATTAAGTTGATTGAAAATAAACAAAGGATTATAAAAAAAATACTACAAAAAAATTCAAAAAGCTCTTGACAATTCAAGAATTGATTATAAAAGTGACAAAAATTTTCACATGTTTTTTCATTGTTGTTGTTATTGTTGTTGTTGTTGTTATCAATATTAGTACAAAGTTAGACTCTCGCGAGAATTGTTAACTTTTGTCTAACTCCCTCAGTAACAGGATGAAACGCATCAAATCTGATGCGAAAAAGGTTTCACGTATTCTATTATTTTCCCTCAAATCTCAAGAGACTGAGCGAAGAGAGAGAGAGAGAGAGAGAGAGAGAGAGAGAGAGAGAAAAGAGAGAGAAAAAGAAGCAGAAAAATACGTACAATAAGTATCCTTAATCCTACTTTCAAACAGACCTTTTGATGCCTTAAATCTTCTATAACTTGTTTTAGGTTGTTTCAAAAGATTTCTTTTGTAGTTATAACGAAAGATAACATGTGATTCGAATTGAAAGAAAAACAGATTTTAGGTATAAATAAATTTTTACTCTTACAAATATTTGTACCTTGAATATTTTATTGTTTTTATAATGTGTCAAATAATAATAATAATAATAATAATAATAATAATAATAATAATAATAATAATAATAATAATAATATAATAATAATAATAATAAATTAATGAAATTTTAGTTTATTAAATTTTTTTATAACGATAAAACATGAAGATATTTATATTATAAGAATATTATACTTCTTCAAAATTATTTTCATTATTGCAATTCAATTATTATTTTCAAAATTTTTTAACTACAATTTTACATTATATTTATTATTCTTATTAATAATTAATTAATCAATTTCACAAAATTTCAATTATTCCTAAATTCTTTAATTAAATGCATATTAGAAAATAAAAACTTCAAATAATATTCAAAAAATTCAATTCAACTTTTTCAAAATATTAATTTAAAAAATTCAATTATTTCCAAAAAGTTCACTCTGTATTTCTTTTAATATTCAATTATAATATCAAATTTCAACTGAAATTACTTTTTATGAAATGAAAATCAATTTTTATTAAAAAATTCTACAAGAATTTCATTATTTAAACGCAAAAGTAAATAATTTATTGAATAATTGAATGTTTCTTGAAATTCAATTCTCTTAAAGAAGTTTGGTAACAAATTTTTTAAAAATTCAATTCTTTTGTCGAATTTTATTTAAACTTGCATGAGTATAATTACTTTTTTCAAAGAATTTAATTATAATTGTATGAAAAATAATTGAAACGCTGCGATGAGTTTCAATTTTCAAATTTATTCGTTTTCACTTCAATTTTACAAAATTTCAATTATTCGGAAATTCTAAAATTAAATATATATTTATTAAAGATAAAAACTTGAAATAATTTCAATAACATTCCTATTAAACTTTGAAAAAGAATTAATTCTACAGAATTTTTTGCTAAAAATATGAAATATTAAGAATTTCAAAGATTTTAGTTTGAAACTTTTTTAAAATTTAATTATTTCTAAAAATCCTCTTTATACTTTTATTACTTAAAAATATTGTGAAATTGTAACTGAAATTTATTTTTAAAAACATTTTTATTAGTAAATTCTACGAGAATTCAATTATTTAAATATAATAATAAATAATTTATTAATTTCATGTTTCTTGAAATTAAATTCTCATAAAAAATGTTTTCCAAATATTTTTTAAATCATTAAATTCTTTGGATGAATTTCAATAAGATTTTTAAGAATAATTATATTTTTGCGAGGAATTTGATTAAAATTGTATAAAAAATAATTGAAACTCAGCAATGAGTTTTATTATTTATAAAAATAATTGGATTCCTAAAAGAATTTTATTATTTATAAAAATAATTGAACCCCTGTAGAAATGTTATTATTTATGAAAATAATTGAATTATTGCGAAGAAATTAAAAAAAAATTTGTAAATAATTGAATTCCTGTAAAAATTGTTATTATTTATGAAAATAATTGAATGTTTGCGTAGAATTGTATTAAAATTTTTTTTACTAATGCGGAATTCTGGTGTTATTTTAACACCTTACGCTTTTTGTGAAAACAAACTTCGCAAAAAAAAAAATAATTTGTTATCTTCTGCCCATTTTCCGCTGTGGTTACTTTTTATTAATTGTTAATTAAATTACTTTTCATGACCCGGATATTAATTGAAATTGGTTTAGTAGTAGGTAGTCTCACGGTAAATCGTTAGGTATTAAAATAACACCAAAAAGGATTAAAATAATCCAATTTAGTGTTATTTTAATCCATTTTGGTGTTATTTTAATACCTAACGATTTACCGTGCTGGGACTTATTGAAAATAATTAAAATTTTGACAAGAATTTGATTAAAATTTTGTAAAATAATTAAATAGCAGAGAAAAATTTTATTATTTATAAAGAGAATTGAAATTTTGACGAGAATTTTCAAAAATTTTTGAACAAAATTGAATTTAGTAACTTTGTTACTAATTTAATTAGTAAGTTGGCAACTAAGTTAGTAACTAACTTACTATTCTTCCTGGAGAGGCTAAATTCGTTGAATTTTTCCTAAATGTTGACTTTGGTGTCTTATTTAAAAATAAAATTTCATTCATAGTTAAAAATAACAGCAAAATGGATTATTTTAATTCTTTTTCGTGTTAATTTAATCCTAGAGGGATTAAACTGTTGCAGATTATTTTTATTCTTTCAGGTGTTATCTCAATACCGTACGTTTTAGTGTGTAATAATTAATCTAAAATCTTATCCACACTACATTAACTTGGAGACTATTTTCTAATTCATTAGGTCACGGTAAATCGTTAGGTATTAAAATAACACCAAAATGGATTAAAATAACACTAAATTTGATTATTTTAATCCTTTTTTTGTGTTATTTTAATACTTAACGATTTAACGTGTTACGTAATTGGTAAATGTACAATAAATTTCCAATAGCGGATTTTCGGAAATATTTAATAAAACCGAGACTCGTGAATATTAAAATCAAGATTGAAGCAAAAGTGCATTGGAGATCCTTTTTATCCAAAATCTAGTTATTTATGCGCCTGACAAGTATTTCCGATGTAAATCATACTTTTTCAACAACTATAAATTTATAATTGCGTAAACTATATTGAACTAAGTTTATGTACTACTTGAATATGACTTTTCCAAATGAGAAAGTGTAAAACAGATGTGGGGGGAGGGGAGGGGACAAAGTTGTGTGCGTGTGGCAGGCAGTCTCGTAAATTAGAAGTTCATTCATTTATTTAAGTTCGTACTCCTCGTGGGGTATCATTAGCAGCCTTGCCTGTTTATATTTTGCGGCTGAAATTACTAAATATCTCAAATATTCGCATCACTTATTTTTGAATAATTGCCTATATATTGTTCGAAGTAAACTAAACGGAAAATTATATTCATTTTCTAAGTAAATAAAATTTCTCATTAATATTTTTCTAATATTATTCTAATGATTTCGGTTCTAGTTCGTATTTTTTGCAAGAGATCAGTTTTTATAGTGGTGAAAAATTGTTTTCTAATATGATGGGTAATGTAATTAATTCAAACTCATCTTCAAGAAAGGAAATTGTCAATTGAGATGTGATTTTTTTGTTTTGTTTTTCTCCAGTGGCAAAGAAATATTTGCGGTACAATGATTACACACCTTAACTAGATATTTTCCTGTAATCAGGAACTTTATTATTAGATATAAATCCTCTTTGCAGCAAGAATCAGATTTCGCTATCTCATCATATCTCGAAACCTCTTTTTCTCCCCAGAGGCACTTATTACGTTATACTGAAAGAGGCAATTATCGGAACGGTTGGCTCGTCGTCTGTGTGCATCTACCTTTAATCAACCTCCGATTCCCTTTAAATCCGCAGAGTCTATCTATAGCTATATAAATAGACTGGGGAGGAACGTTAGAAAACAGAAAGACAGACAAAACGGAAGTAAACTTGAAGAATTCTGGTCTAAGGAAGTAAAGGAGTTATAGAGAGAGAGAGAGAGAGTCAGCCTATAAAAAGAGTCGAGAGAATAAAATCAAACGCAACTAATTCGTTTAATGGCCATGACCCACGTTATTTATTTAGAGGGTATCGATCAAGTAAGAGGTTGAGGGCAAAACCTGACGATCCTCAGTCACGTTCGCACAAACACGATCAAGTCGATTTAATCAAACGACTTTCCTTCCTTCTTTCTTGCCTTTTTTTTTGCTTTTATTCTCAATTCCTAGCTTTCTTTCCTTCCGCTTTGCCTTCCTCTCAGGTTCAAACATGATCGCGCGGCGGTCCAGGAAAAGCGTTTGGCTATATCCGTTATCGATTCACAGTCGTTTTGCTGTTTCACGTGTGCCATGCATTGTGAAAAGCTTTGGAAAATTCTAATAATAGACTATGTTATGTCGTTTTAACAACATCACACGCTCATATGTCATTTTATTAACTTTTCATTTTAGTGGAGATCTGGAGATATAGTTTCTTTTTTTGAAAGGAAAATAAAATTTTGATTTATATTGAAAGAAAAATTTATCTATTTATTTATTTATTATAAGAAATTTATTTCTTGTTTACAATCATTAAAGTAGTTGAAATTCCAAAAGGTAATAAATGAGCAAATAATTTGTGTATTCTAACAAGAGACCCAGTTTTCTCTAGATGTGCGATGATAAAGGACTGCATGCAGAAGGATTCTGTGGAATTTCTGTCGAATATCTGTGGCAAGCATTTCATAGAAATTCTTGGGAAATTTTAAGAATCTCCTATAGAGATTTACTAAAGATTCCAGAGCAGTCTATTAATTTCATATTTCTCTCTTCTCTCTTTCTATATCTTTCTGCATAAATATCAATTAAAAACATTCGCTGTGCAGTTAAATTTCAAAATAATTATGATGTATTTTAGAACTTTGTATTTTGTTGATTTTTTTAAGACAACTGTTAAAATTTTTCCAATTAACGTAAAAAAAATTAATTAATTAAGAAAAATTAATTTAAAAAAATCTCTAAAAACTAATACTAAAAAAACGTTGCTAAAACTCACTTTACTTCTTACTTCTTCTAACGTACTTTTTTTTTTATTAGCAATTTAAAAAAAATTTAATTTTTAATTTAAATATTTTTAATTTTAATAATTTTTCCATAAATTTAAAATCTAAATTAAAATTTAAATTAATGCCATTATAACCAAAATAATTATATAGATATTCTGAGACAGGGGATTTAACAATTAAAAATCAAACAAAGTACTGGAAAAAATTAAATTTGTAGAATTCATAAAAAAATTCTGAATTTAGGTTCCTTTTTTTATTAGCCTCGTAAATTATGAAATCACCACGAATTTAAATACGAAACTCTCAAATTTTTCTTTTTCTGACAATAATTTCAATCTAAATAACAAATTCTCGAAAAAAAAAATTTCTCGAGTCACAAAATTATTACTTAGAAATTATTTAATGAAAATCTTACTTTAATATTACAAAATTAATTCAATATTCAAAGAGTTGCGTTCAACATTTTCATAAATTGATACTCTTCAAAAGGTTACAATTTAAAATTTTTGAGAATTGCAATTTTCAAATTAATTTAATTAGTAATTTTAAATCGAAGTTTTTAAACTTCGATTTTTTTACAAAATGTTAATAACTTAAATTCTTCTTCGAAATTGCTTAATTTCGTCAATATATGTTTTATTAATGAGGCTGAAGTCCACAACGTTTTTAAAAACGAAAACAAAAAAATAAAATAAGACGGTACTTTTAGTTTTGATTGTAAATAATGTTATTTTATGGTAATTAAATTCTTAGTAACAACTGATTTCTTAAAAATTAAGGCAATTGAAAATTAGAAATGAATTTTATTTGAAAAAAACTCGTTTTCGATTTTTCGTTTTTAAAAACGTTGCGGACTTCAACTTCGTTTTTATTAATTATTAAAAATTATGAATTTATAGAAAAATTTTAGTTAAAAACATTTTTAAAACCAGAATTTCAGAGAATTTATACAAATAATTGCAACATAAATTGAATTATTTTTAAAAGTAATAAAATCCTTCGTATTATGTTCAAAATTAAAAAAAAAATTCTCGTCAAAATTATAATTATCTTTATAAATAACAAAAGTCTTCTTCAAAATTCAAATATTTTCAAAACTTTTCCTCATTTTAATGATTTTCAATATATCTACTTTACTTTAATAAATATCTCAAAAGAATTCAATTATTGAAAAAAAATGTATTTAAACTGAATTGAAACATTTAATTATTTTTACGAATAATGAATATTGCACATGAAATCAATTATTGAAACTTTTTTTTATAAATTTCTTTGCAATAATTCAATCAATTTTATAAATAATAAATTATTTTTATAAACTCAAATTATTTCTAGAAATAATAAATTTGAAAGAGGACTTTAATTATTTTCATAAATAATAAAGCTCATCGCAGAACTTTAATTATTTTTAGTTCAATGCTAATCAAAGTCCTTAGAAAATTTATTTAATTCTTTAAAATTTAAATAAAGTTCGTAAAAAAATTCAATTAATTATTTAAAAATTCGTTAATAAAATTCTTCAAAAGAAGTAAAATTTAAATCACATTCATCTATTCAATAAATTAATTACTTTTGTATTTAAAATTTAAAATAATAGAGCAATGTTGAAAATGTTTCAAATTAAAATTTTAAATGTTTGAAATATTTTATTATACAATATTTTATAATTTGAATTTACTTTTAGTTTTAACTGTCAATTTTGAAGAATTAATTTTTTTTAAAGTTCCATTTAATTTTTTTTTTTAATATTTTTAAGCTACATGGAAATTTTTCCAAATTCTCCGAAATTTTACTATATATTTATAA
The DNA here is from genome assembly GCA_032873175.1 of Leptopilina drosophilae. Taxonomy (NCBI): domain Eukaryota; kingdom Metazoa; phylum Arthropoda; class Insecta; order Hymenoptera; family Figitidae; genus Leptopilina; species Leptopilina drosophilae. Next base: position 8,291,215 of record CM065481.1, read on the forward strand.
TAAAATTTTTCTAAACGTTTAAAAGAATTTTTCCAAACTTTTGGTATTTCTTCAACAATATTTCATGGAAATGTCTCTAAATTCATAGGAAATCTTCGATAATTTTTTAGAAAAATTACCTTATCTATGAGTTTGTAAGTTTCTCTAAATAATTTTGTGGAAATTGCTTCCTAAAATTTGCGGGAAAATTTACAATATTTTTCTTTCAGAGAATTCAAATTGAAGAATTTTCAAATTTTCAAAATTTTACGAAAATTGAATTTCAAACAAGTGGATTAAAAAATTCACAAAAGAAAAACTTTTTCTGCAGTAAAATAATAATGAGAATTAAATATTTATTTAAAGAAAAGTTATTAATGTTTTCATGATTTCAAAATTGAAGAAATTGGTAAATATATATGTAACATAAAATATTTTTCCTTACTTTCTAAAGACTAAAAAATTTTTAATTAAAATTTTCAATTCATATATAGAACTTATAAACATTTTTCTCTTTATTTAAAAAAAATTAAATTTTATTAGAGGAATTGTAATTAAGAAATGTTTTAATGAACAATATTGTTATTCAGAAATAAAAATTATGCATAAAATTGATATCTTTCCTATTTCTTAATTATGATTTTTAAACAAATTAACAATTTTCTAATATGTTTAGTAAAGAAAAAGAAAAAAATTTTGTATAATTTAGATCTGTCAAAGAAAATTTTGTTATGAAAAAGCACATAAATAAATTTATCTGTTGATCACAATTTTTAAAAACTTTTAATTTCTTACTTGTAATTTTTAAACAAATGAACAATTTTATAATACTTTTAGTAAATAAAAAGAAAAAAAATTTGTATAATTTAGATCTGTTAAAGAAAAATGTGTCATAAAAAGCACATAAAAAAATTTATTTGTTAATCACAATTATTAAAAAAATTTTAATTCTTATAATTATAATTTTTAAACAAATGAACAATTTTATAATAAATTTAGTAAATAAAAAGGAAAAAAATTTCGTATAATTTAGATCTGTCAAAGAAAATTTGTTATGAGAAAGCACATAAATAAATTTATCTGTTGATCACAATTTAAAAAAATTTTTAATTTTTATAATTATAATTTTTAAACAAATGAACAATTTTATAATAAATTTAGTAAATAGAAAGAAAAAAAATTGTATAATTTAGATCTGTCAAAGAAAAATTAGTCTTAAAAAAGTACATAAGAAAATTTATTTCTTAATCAGAATGTTTAAAAAAATTTTAATCTTATAATTACAAATATTATTTGATTACAATTTATAAAAAATACCTGCATATTTTCGATTTGTCGAACAGTATTTTTTCTACAGAAAAAAAACTTCAGAATATTTGAGGAACAGAAAAAATGAAAGAAGAAAAACGAAAATTAATATTAGTTAAATTAAATAATAAATAATAGTTAATAATAATACTTAATACAACATTTTTTAAAACTTTAAAGAAAAATAATTAAGAATTGAATTGTGGAGCATCGTTTAATAATGATGATAAGAAAGTAAATATCAGATTATTTTGCCGGAAGAAAAAAATTTTTTCAATCAATTTCTAAATTACTTCTAATTTAGATTATGTCACTTTTACAATAACAAACTTTTCATTATTCTTCCCTTATTTAAGACTATTGTGAATGATATCTATTAGAGTTATGAAGCCAGAGAGTATTTAAAATATTTACAAACCAAAGTAGTGAGACGCAATTTTCCAGTCCTATCCATTCTTACGTACCAAGATGGGCGTGACTCCATTAGGAGTCGTGCCGATGCTGCCCTCGGAATCTAATGTATTTTAATGGCATTCTTCAGCCGCCGGCATCTTTTCCACTACCGCGAGCATTAACGAGAGAGAGAGTTATACAAAGTTCATGGGTTACGTTTTTTATTTTTTATTTTTTTTTTTTTACTTTTCTTTTAGATGAAAAAGGATTAACGCACTTATTTAGTTGAACATTATTCGTTATAAGCAGTTTCATCAAATGGAGGGTAGAAAAAAATTCCTATTCTGGTTCAGTGGAACTCATGAGACAGACGCCCATTATTTCATGTTACACTGGAGATGATACAAGGATAATGGATAGGGTAAAGTTCAAAATTTACTAACACTGTAATATTCTGCAATAAATATCACCTTGAACTTCTGCCAGGATGAAACCTGTCGTGGAATTATATATATATATATATATATATATATATATATATATATATATATATATATATATATATATATATATATTTCAAGTAGAACAAACCGTATGTGGTCAGACACTCCTCGAAAATGTCCACATCATTCTTTACTGTAAGTAAAAGACTACTCATTTTTAAAGGTATAAACATGAAAGTAATAAAATAAAATAATAATAATAAATAAAGTAAGAAAATGTAAAATTAAGGTTTTTTTAATATTTTTCATAAATTGGTTATAAATATAAAAAAAAGATTAATTATAAATTAAATATAGATTGAATATAATTAAATTATAGAATGAAAATTATAGTAATATAGAATATTTTTTTGTTTATTATTATTATTATTATTATTATTATTATTATTATTATTATTATTATTTTTATTATTTTTATTATTATTATTATTATTTTTATTTTTATTAGTATTATTTTTATTTTTATTATTATTATTAATATTATTATTCTTGTTATTTTTAATATTATTGTTGTTTTTATTTTTATTTTTATTTTTATTATACAAAATACTGTATTTAATAGAAAAACAATTATTTTGTAAAATTCTATTTTCTATCTTTTTTTTTTTATTTTTTCCATTTGAAAAAAAATATCCATCCGATTTATTTTTTATATGTTTTGCAAACTATATCAATGCAAACATGAGAGAGAATTGTATTCGTTTTTTTTTTAATTTGTATTTATTTAGAGTTACCTCTTTTAACTCCGTCAAAATAAGTTTTGGGGAATTTAAAGTATTTTGTTTCCGTGTAAATAATTGACCGTGGATTTATTTTCAATCGTTTCGCGATATATATGTATTTACGTATGAATCACCAGAAAGAGTTAAATCACTTTGACGAAATGGAAAATCTAGCCTTATTCTACCTATCATGAATTATAGATCATTCTTTAAAACAAGAATGAGAGATTATTGAGAATGCACTTTGCTAATGTGCGTCCTCCTTTCTTTCTCTTTGACAAAATAAAAAAAAGTTTTATTCAATAGCAAATAAATTCCATTTATAGAACAATTGAACAGAAAATAAAGGGTAAAATAGAAAACGGAATATTATTTTCAAAAGTGAATAAGAATTTCCGTAATTGTACAATTTTTTTTTCTTTGCAATAAAGTTGCTACATTAAAAATAAATTTTCCATAGTATTATTATAATTAAGATTAATTATTAATAGTAGATTATTATTTATAAACTTTATTATTTTATTTATCAATTTTATTATTTTATTTATCATTTTATTTATCATTTTACTTATCATTTTATTAAAACTTAATTTATTTACAAATTCTCTATAACGAAGCATTAAAAATTAATTTTCCATATTATTATAACAATTAAGATTAATTATTAATAGTAGATTATTATTTATAAAGTCTATCATTTTATTTATCATTTTACTTATCATTTTATTAATACTTAATTTATTTACAAATTCTCTATAACGAAGCATTAAAAATTAATTTTCCATATTATTATAATAATTAAGATTAATTATTAATAGTAGATTATTATTTATAAAGTCTATTATTTTATTCATCATTTTATTTATCATTTTATTAATATTTAATTTATTAATTACAAATTCTCTACAACGAAGCATTAAAAATTAATTTTCCATATTATTATTATAATCAAGAGTAATTATTAATAATAGATTATTATTTATAAATTTTATTATTTTAATTAATTATTTTATTGTTTTATTTATCAATATTATTAATATTTAATGTATTTATGAATTCTCCATAACGAAATGCTTATGTAAGCGAACTAGTTTGAGAGCAAAATTCAAATCATATTTTTCGTCACAGTTTATAATTAATTCGGCGTTGTCAAACTTTTTAGGTTACCATGTAAGTCAAATGATTAAATTATTTCTCACTGTTTTGACTATAGTTCTGCGTCAATCGATAGAATCTCCTTAAATAACTTAGTAACGATAATAAAAGATTCAACATTTCGAATTAAAACTGAAAATGAATGAACCTATATCGGTATAATATAATAAATTATTTTTACTCTTCAAAGGCGAACGTTTGACTGCACAAATTTTTAAGGATTATTTGTGTAACCACGATCTTTTGGAGCAAAATGAAACTTATATTTTATTATTATATGATATTTATATTCTTTTTCTTATTTTATATTATTTATATTCTTTTTTTATTTTATATTATATATTCTTTTTTTATTTTATATTATTTATATTCTTTTTCTTATTTTATATTATTTATATTCTTTTTTTATTTTACATTATTTATATTCTTGTTTATTTTATATTATTTATATTCTTTTTTTATTTTATATTATTTATATATTTTTTTATTTTATTCTATTTATATTAAACCTTTTCCAATGGGCATTAATGGGTTAACAAGTTTCTCAGATCCCATCTTCCGAGCGAATTCCTTTGACCAATTAAAACTAGATTACAATTATATTATATTGCAATTAATGTAAAATCTGTAGTAATTAATTATTATCAATTCTAATGAATTGCTGCTATTAATTTGTACTATTAGGTAATTTTTTCTGAATTCCAACAGTTTCTTAAAATAACATTTGTAATTTTTTCCTTAAAGCAAAATTTTCAAATACTCAAACTTTTTTACTGTTTTCCCTTCTCTTTCGTTTTATTTTTTCTACTCTTTGTCTTTAAGTATTTGTCCATTGCATCGATTTTGTAAAAAAGATTAAACTTCTCTTCAGTGAATGAGAAACTTCTCTTCACATCATTATTTTTAATTTTCCATCTCTAATTAAAATTGTTAGATTTTTACTAATTTTTACTAATTTTAGTTATTTTTCACTAATATTGTAATTAATTTTGACTTGAATTTAACTTTAATTTTCTAGCAAATAGATTTTAAGTACTAAATAAAGTATTACTGAAAAAAAATTTAATTGATTCAAATAACCGATTAATTGACTATTATCAATTAAATATTTTATTGAATCAAATAATATTTATTAGAGTCAAGTTCAGTTCATATTTGCTTCAAATACTGAAGTTATTGATTCAAATATGAATTGAACAATTTAATTGACTCCAATAAATATTATTTGATTCAAGTAAATATTTAATTGATAATAGTAAATTAATAGGTTATTTAAATCAATTCAATTTTTTTTCACTGAGTTAAATTTTATTTTCACAAAAAATTAGCAAAAATGTTTAGTTATAGTAATTAGTGAACAAGGTTAATATTTTGTAAATAATTGTAAATAATTGTAAATAATTGTACATAATAAAAAAATAATTGTAAATAATAAAAAAATAATAATTGAAAAACTTGAGAAACAAAATAATTTAAATCAAATAGAATCTTTTTTAGATTGTAAATTTAAACAATTTATTTTCCGAACAGTCTGACTATAACGAAAAATCCTACACTAAGCTAAATTGATAAAGTTATTTTTTACTTTTTTCTACTTTTTAGCATTTTTTCGTTTTTTGGTACTAAAATTTTTTTCTCGTAGTGAAAATTCTAAAATTATTAAATGAAAATCACGACTAATTCTAATTCAGTCGAAAGTTGCAATTAAAAAAAATTAATTTATATAAAGATAAATTCGTCGTCTACTAAAAAAAAGTATTAAAAACGGAATTAATAAAAAGACGTTGACAAATTCAAATTAGTAAAAAAGCCCATTAATTTTAGTTATTTTCCATCCGAAAAGTTAGGAAAAAAAATTTTCCACTACTAAATAAAATAATTAAATTCTACTCCTAAAAAAAATAGTTTACTACTTTTTTCTGGGAGTAGAATTAAATTATGTTATTTTATTAAATTGTTTTTGTTCTTATTGTTATTATTTTATTTTTTATGTATTATTTTGTCAATAGTATAAATTAGTATACTCCGTTTTACTAATTTAATTTCATAAACAACATTAATTATTTGAATTTTCAATTATTTGACAAAATTGTCAAGTCAATGTTTTTTTTCACAGCTTTGAAATTATTTTTCAACATTACTTATGTTTTCGCCTTTTTTAATTTATATATTTGCGTTTTTTTGAAATAAATTACTAATTATCACTAAAAGCATGTTTCTCACAGTGATGACAGATAAAATTCTACGCTTTCGAAACATGGCTAAAAAATTTTTAAAAAATTAAATTGTTTTGAAGAAAAATGATAATTTTTTTCTTTTTAGTTTTGAAAAAAAAATTTTATATTCGATAACGAATGGTTTTGGAAATGAATGCTGCGCATAAGGCATAAATACGAGACATGTTTTCGATATGAGAAGTAATATGAGATTTCGATGATGATTTTTTTCCTTCAGTAAAGATTGGTTTTTCGAGATGTGGATTGCGTGTATGTGTGTGGGGGGGAGGGGAGAGTTGAGAAGGGGAGGTTTCACCAAGTTGAGTGTCGACGGGTGGTGAAAATGTTCTTTGGTCAGAATGTCACGTATTGTTAGTGCTTTTTTTTTATTATCCAGAGTCGTGCCAGTGAAACACAAACAACTATCCAGTTATATGGCAAAAAATTTCTTGTTTCTCTCGGTTCCAAGTTCGCAAGTAAGAAGCCATCTAGATAAGTAAACGGGCGCGTCTGCGTGGCGCAATTCTTTAAATGTTTGCAGCTGTGATACCGAGAGGCGGATATTTCTCATGAATGTTTCAAACGAAATTGCGGATCTAAACCCACAGTCAGGCTAAATTATTTGAACTCGGGTCCCTCATCCTTTCACTCATAGCGCAACTCACTCTCTCTCTCTCTCTCTCTCTCTCTCTCCTCTTTCATTTTGTCTCTCTATCTATCTTTCGAGAGGTCCTCTTTACCGTTTTCTATGAGAGAAAAGTCTCTCGCCTTACCTCATCTTCGACTTTTAGTACCTTTTGCGGCTTTCACTCTCCAACTCATCGCTACTTCTCAACGTTTTCTCTTGTTTGCTTCGTTCCCTTCCATTTTCCCTTCCATACTTTCGATTTCAAATCTTAATGTTCATGAGGAAAAAAAATGCTTTCAAAGAAATGTTTGTAAAAAGAAAATTGAAAATTTCTACCTATAAGCTTTATGACATTTTTCTTTCCATTTTTTCTTTCTTTCTTTTCAAAATGGGGTTGATTTTCTAAAAAGAGATTACGTTTTTACTTGAGAAAATTTCAATGTTTACTAAATAAAAGGATTTGAAAAGATTATTCCAAAGGGGAAGGAGGAAAGAAAAAAAGATGTATCATATATAGAAAGAAATAGAAATTGTATGGGATTCCACAAGATTGTAAGAAATTACCAGAAATTGCGTCAGTTTGCTAGGATAGTGTTTTGAGATTGTACAAAAGATTGCATGCGGTTGAAAGAGATGAAAAGAGATTGCATTAAATTTCTGTCTACAAAATTCCAATAGAATTGCAACGGAAAATTGTAAAATTGCATGAGAGGTGAATTAATTTCTCTTCCCTTTTTTTTGTCATATTTCCATTATATATCATTTTGACAAAAGCTTTATATAGTGATTTTATTAAATTTAAAAAAATGTCATTTTCATCACATTAATTATATTTTATTCAAGATGACATCAATTTTTTTTCCCCTCAAATGTATAAAATGTTTCTGTTAAAATTAAAAAAGACTCAATTTACTCGTTCAGGGGAAAAAAAAATTTATAACGAGAGTCAAAGAAAGAATGAAACAAAAAAAGAAATTAAAAGCTTTCATATAAAAATTCTTTTTGAGAACGAACAAAATGAAATTTTTCCACCTGCTATACCGAACGTTGACTGCATTCGGAATTATTATGTAGTGGAAGATTGTGTAATACATTCGTCGGGCACGTTTGGTGATGCGAAACGGTTCACAGAATTATTCCACACAGTTGTGGGAGATTATGATAAACGGTGCTCGGCCATCTGTCTCCCAAAGTTCAAGCATGTTAGCGGTATTTTAACTGCGGGCTAAATCTGCACTGTATTACAAACCACAAAAAAAATATGTGTGTATGTATATATATATATAAATTATGCTATTTATTATGAGCTAGTTCATTCATTAATTCATATACAACGCTTTGTTTGAAAGCATTTTGGAATATGTCATATATCACTCTATTAAATCCATTATAATTCAAAAGCTTGACATTTTGACAGACACTCCCGCCTCCCACAATTATTTTATGTTTCGTTTTATGAAGAGTGAACAAAAATTATTATATTAGTCATTTTCAGAAATTTTATGGACACTTTTCCTCGCTTACAACTCTTTTTATTTTTACACTTAAACTCTCTTATTGTTCTGCGTCATGACGAATTTGATAAAAAATAATAAACTAAATTTGTTTATTTTTAAGTTGGAAATTAAATCGAATCCATAAAGTATAATAATTATCCGATCAAAATAGAATGCTGAACGTATTATATTTTTTTATTTCAACGCGGCAGTTACTGATAATCGTGCAGTAAAATTGACAAATTTGCTCACAACTTTAAGATTTACTCAAAAAAGACTAAAAAAACTGAATTAAATTAAAAAACAACCAAATTTTTTTATGACACTACAATAGTAAATTGTTCGGAATTATTTCACGCTAAATACGAATTTAAAGTCAGAATTGACAGATTTGATCAAAATTTTGAGATAAACTCAAATAACTACTCAAAAAAACCGAATTAAAATTTTTTAAAATTTATACCGCCACACTCATATTTTTCTATTTATTTTTTCACTTTAAATCCGAATTCGAAGTCAGAATAAAATATATTTGCACAAAATTTTCAAAGAAACTTTAGAAACTTCTCAAAAAACCGAATTAAATAAAAAAAATACAAATTTTTTTTCTGACACTAAAATAGTATATTTTTATTTTCTTAGCAGATTTTCTGGAAAATATAAATATTTCTAGCTGATTTCAAAATTCTAAATTCGAATTCAGATTCTTCGGAAAAAAATACATTTAAATATATTAGTAAAACTGTTATAAGTTTTAAAAAAATTTTAGTTTTTTTTTAGTTGTTTTTGAGTTTATCTCAAAATTTTGAGCAATCTTTTCAATTTTGACTTCGAATTTGAATTTAGCGTTAAAAAAATGAATGCGAATATACTTCTGTCGTGTCATAAAAAAGTTCTTGATTTTTCTTATTTTAATTCGCTTTTTTGAGTTCATCTCAAAATTTTGCGCAAATCTGTCAATTTCGTTTATTTATTCTTCGTTCATTTATTTACAGGTTTTTAAATAATCATCAACACGCTGAAAAAAATGTTTATTAAATTCTGTAAAAGTATTTTACAATTAAGAAATATGGTAAGAAAAAAAAGTGCGAAATAAATTTAGGAAAAAAGTGCAATAAACCGAAATTTTGATACAAAAATATTATAAACTTTCAAAAAAAATTATGTGAAATTTATTAAAGTTTTATTGAAATTGAATTAAAATTCTTGATATTTGATATAATTATACTAAATTTGACATAATTTTTTTTTATGTTTAGTATTTTTTACATCAAAATTTCGGTTTGTTACACTCTTTCCCCAAATTATAAAATACTTTTACAAAATTTAACTAACACTTTTTTTCAGTGTAATATTATTTCCCTCAAAATTTTCTTTTTTTAACATTTTTTATAGTTTTCAACAAACAATTGCGAAAATATATTTTTTGTTCATCATCTGCAGATTTTTATAAATCAAATTCCATTTGGTCATGAAAATATTCGTTATGCGAGTTGACGTGTTTTTACCACCTATTACTTCTAACGCTCTCTATTTTTATCAAATCAATAAACTTCTGGCGAAATTAACTCGTGATGAAAATTCTCATCATCAATGAGAACATTGGTTTTATTGGAACTCGAATGGTAAAAAATTAACTCGATATTAAATTAGTTATTCCTAACATAATAATAATAATAAACTATGAAATTATTAAGAGAGAATTATTAATTATATAATTATCAATCATGTCAATGTCAATCATCATTGACATATCATGTCAATCAATGTCATTGAGAAGAAAATGTATAGATTCAAATAAACTTTGTGAATGATTTGTGTCGAGCCGGAAAGAGAGAGAGAGAGAGAGGGGGGTAGATTTAAATTAGCATTACAGCCACGAAATAGAGTGTAAATTCCGCGCAGTCGTACACGCAAGAAAGTGAAAATTACGACAGGATTTAGCAAAAAGGATTCGACATTCCATGACGATAAATCACTGAATGGAATTTCCTCCCGTTGGCCCGCGTTGTCCACTTGGACCTTAGGCTCTCATTTGTGCCCCCTCACCTCTTGGATGTTCGATTCGCCCCCACGAACAAGAATTCGCTGAGTAACATGCAGTGAAAATTCGGTGCGATAGTAACGTACGAAAGACGTTAACGTAGGTCGATTTTCGTTGGTGTGCCGATCTCGTCCACACGTCCTCTCATTCAATTATCGGTCGCTCAGCACTTTGGCTTTCGTTGCCCGTCTCCTCGAACTAGATTCACTGTACAGCGAATAAAAAGATGGAAAATAAAAGTGTTAAGGTACAAAGGGAATATCGTTGTCGTCACTGAATTTATGATTTTAATTCAAGTTGATATTTTTTCTAAATTCTTCATTCCTTTATTAATACCTTAATAATCCTATAATTAAGATAATTTTGATAATTTCCTATAATTGGTAATATTTTTTCATGTTATAAATTACTACCTTTTTTAAATAAAATTAAAAAATTTTCTAATTTAAATTTTTCTTGAAAATACTAAAAAAAATTCAATTTTGTAGAATTTAAAAATAATTGCAAAAATTCTTTTAAAAAAATAAAATTCTTCTTATTAAATTAAACTATGTTCAAATCTCGAAAAAAAATTCTCGTGAAAATCCCAATTATCATTATAAATGACAAAATTCTTCTCCAAAGTTCAATTACTTTTCAGAAATTTTTCTAATTTTAATGATTTTCAATATCTACGATTTTAATAAAATATTTCCCAAAACGAAAATAACAACTTTAAATGAATGAATTAAATAATAAAAATTTTTAGAGGAATTCTACTATTTAGAAAATTTTTATAAATTTCTTCGCAATAATTGAATTAATTTTAATGAAGAATAACCATTTTTTTAACCAGGAATTCAATTATTTTTATAAATAATAAAAATCGTGATAGAATTTTAATTATTTTTGGTACAATGCTAATGGAATTTCTTAAAAAATGTAATTATTATTAAAATTTTTATTAAAATTAACATTTCAAAGATTCTAATAAAATAATTTTTTACAGTTCGATTTTTTCCAAAGTAATTTAAATAACATTCTTCGTACAATTAAATTAATTTCGAAAAATATCAAAATTTAATTATTTTTAGTATCTACTATTTCAATAAAAATTAACAAAAGAATTCAAATATACAAAAAGAAATATATTATTAAAATTCATTGCACGAATTAAAGTATTTTTCATAAATAATAGAAATCTTCTCAGATATTCAATTATTTTCATAAACAATAAAATTCTTCGAAGAAATTCAATTAGTATCAAATTTTTTGATAAAATTCTTTGCAAAAAATTTTTCGCAATAATTCAATTATTTAACAAAAACATTAATAAAAGTTCTTCATATAAGAATTCAATTATTTTTGAAAATTTGAATAAAATTAGTTCCAAAAATTCAATTATTTCAAAAATTTTTGAAAAAATTCGCGTCAAAAATTTCAATTATTTTCAAAAATTTTCCTCAATTCAATGATTTTTTATAATATATCTACTAAAATTTTTGAAAAGAATTCAATTATAAAAAATTTAATTGAAATTCTGCGCAAACATTTAATTTTATATTCATAAAATAATTAAAAATTTCACAAGGAATTCAATTATTTTCATAAATAATAAAATTTTTTAAGAAGGTTTGAATTTTGAATTTTTGAATGTCTTAATTTCTGTGAAAAATCCTGTTCCAAGGATAAGAATAAAAATATAAATTGTACAAATATTTTTCTTCTTTTTCTAAAATAAAATAATAATTTTCTTAAAAAAATTGTTATTCAAAAAGAAAATAATGGAAAATAAATAATTTTTCTATTTCTTAATCACAGTTGTTTAATAATTTTCTATTTTTTTGAAAAGTAAAGAACAAAAATAATTTTAATCTGACAAAACATAATATTTAACAAAATTTAAGTCTTTTAATGAAAAGAAGTAAAAAAAAATTCTGATGATTTCTATTTTCTATCTAAAGTTAACGAAAAACAAAAGTATAAACAAAAGACAACTTCAGAGTATAATAAAGAATAACATTTTTTTAAACGAGAATTTAATTATTTTTATAAACAATAAAATTCTTCAAAAGAAATCAATTATTATAAAATTTTTTGATAAAATTCTTTGCAAGAATTCAATCATTTGCAAATGTTTAATAAATTTTTTCGCAATAATTTAATTATTTAACAAAAAATTTAATAAAAGTTCTTCATAAGAATTCAATTATTTTTGAAAATTTTAATAAAATTCGTTGCCAAAATTTCAATTATTTTAAAAAATTTTCCTCAATTCAATGATTTTTATAATATCTACTAAAAGTTTTCAAATGAATTCCATTATAAAAAATTTTATTGAAATGCTGCGCAAACATTTAATTATATTTACAAAATAATAAAAATTTCACAAGAAATTTAATTATTTTCATAAATAATAAAATTTTTTAAGGAATTCAATTATTATTTTCATACAAAATAATTTAAAATTCTAGAAAATAGTAATTTACTTAAAATGATGAAAATAATTTTGATGAAGTTACAGTAAGAATATTCTTATAATGTAAAATAATGATTTTATCTCTTGGACATCTTTAAATTAATAGAAAACATGAAGTAATCGATCACTCCTAGTCTTCGACTCGGAGCAATTGATTTCTTTGTGTTTTATAAACAATACTTTTATGAGTTGTTTAATTTAAAAAAGGTTTGAATTTTTGAATGTCTTAATCTCTGTGAAAAATCCTGTTCCAAAGATAAGATTAAAATATAAATTGTACAAATATTTTTCTTCTTTTTCTAAAACAAAGTGAATAAAAGAATGAAAGAATATTCAAATTAATATAGTTAATTTATATTATTTAATTTAATACACGAAATTAGTAAATAATTTAAATAATTTTAATACACGCAAAAAAATCTTTGCCTAGAAGTGTGACTTTGAAATTTCACTATATTAGCGAAATTTTTGGTTATTGAAACAAATTCTTTCCCTATTTTAGCGAAAGTTATCGCTGTTTCAGTTAAACGTTTTTTAGGGAATTAAATCAAAGCATTAAGATTTTGTAATCAAATTTGTCCCTTGACAGAATGTTCCAAATTTGCCAACACCGAATTAATTTGCTTCTATCACAAGAAATGTTGTGTCTCTCTTTCCATTAAAATAGTTTCAATTCCAATCGTTTGCTAATTAGGACACCTAATTAACTATTTCACCCAACTATAACTTAGAATTTAATATTTATCGTAATTAATTTCAATATCTGCCATTTCTGAGTACATATCCTTTTCATATATATAAAATTCTTGTTGCTTTCCCGCCGCACAAACATATTTATTGTTATTCCCCTTGGAGTTTTCATTTAATATATATTTTTCCAATTTCTGCGCTTGAGTTTAGAAAACCATATTTCTTAATAACACTCGCGAATCTGGAGACAAAAAAAAATACGGATAAAATCCAGACGTATAGCGTAGGATTACCAATACTTGTATCTATTTGAACATCTATGTCGATACTTGGATTCTCAATAGCTCTCTTGCGGAAATAATATATTTACAGAGAGATGATCATGGAAATAAGTTTCATCTTGGAAATGCTCTGGAAACGATAAATTGATCTGTTTATCTATCTTTATTAGACTTTATACTAACAATATTTCACTTTTTATCAGAAGTTTCTCTTTTTTTCTCTCGGAAAAAATACAAATTGTTGTTGATTTTAAATTAAAAAATCTGTTACGCGAGGTAGAATTTTGCTTTTTGATTAGTACGATATTGAATGTGTTTTTGTTACGTTTATAAATTGATAGTCGCGGTCGTCTTTACGTTATTAGTAATTTACTTGAAAATTCGGAGGTCGTTAGCAAAGTTTTCGAAAAAGAAAAGGATCTTGATTGAAAGATAAATGAAATTTAGTAGGGGACGTCGTAATGCTCAGTTCTATGGGAACTGTTATTGATATTGCTCTTATATAAATTGAAAATAAGGAAAATAGGAAGGAAAAATAAAAGATGTAAATGAGAGTAATATGATTAGTTTAATATAATAATTCTTACCAGTTCAGGGTTGCCACAAAAATTTAATTTTCTTTTTCCCTGACTTTTCCCTGACTTCCAGACAGAATTTTGACTTTTTCCCTGACACTGAAAAATATTTTGTTTTACTCTAAAAATGATTAAATACTGAAAAAAATGTTTCTAATTTATTTATTTACCAATTTCTTTAATATTTTTAAATTAATCGAAAACAACAATAACTTCTTTAATCATTATTATTTTTCCATAGAAATTAACTTCTTTAAAATTCTTTATTAATTTTTATTATTTAAATTCAATTATTCCTAAAAATTCACGCAATAATGCTTTCAATATTAAATTATTATTCAAAATTAATACAATTTCCATCAAAATTCACTTTTAAATCAATTTTTATTAAAAAAAATTGATTTAAATTGATTTATATTCTACGAGAATTTTATTAATAACTGTTAAAAATAATAATTAATTTCTTTTAAGGAATTTATTTTAAATTTTACTAAAATTTATTCTATTAAAGAATTTTATAACAATTTTTCAAAAATAATTGAAAACTTTTTGAACAATTTAATTAAAATTTTTAAAAATAATTAAATTCATGCGAAAAATTAAATTCATTTTATTAGCTGTTTGTTTAAATAACTGAAATTTGATCAAGAATGTTATTAAAATTGTTGACAATAATTTAATTCTTAACAAAAATTTTTAAAAACTTTTTTAAATAATTAAATTTTTGCAAAGTATTTTATTACTTTCCAAAAAAATTGAATTCTTTTAACGAATTTTTTATATTTATCATAAAATAATTGAATTTGTACAAAGAATTTTATTAATTTGATTAAAATTCCTTAAAATAATTAATTTTATGGGAAGAATTGTTTTAAAAATACTTAAAATTTGCAATAAAAATAAATAAATTCCTAAATGAAATTTTAGCTTTTTATAAAAATACAATTGAATGTTTTTGTAGAATAATATCAAAAAATTTTTTAAAGTAAAATTATTTTATAAATTTTATATGAAAATACAATAAATATTGAAAATCGTTCAATTGCGATAAAAATTTGAAAATAATTGAAATTTTACAAAGAACATTCTATTTAAACTTTTTTAAATAATTGAAAACTTTTGTAGAAAAATTTCGCTATTTATGAAGATAATTTAATTTTTGACAAGATATTCATTAAAAATTTTTTAAATAATTGAATTTCTTCGAAGAATTTTATTTTTTTTGAAAATAATTAAATTCTAGTGATGAAAATTGTTGTTTATAAAAATAATTGAATTTTGCAAAGAATTTCTTATAAGATTCCGGAAAAAAATTGAATTTTTGTAAAGAATTTTGTTATTTATCGCAATAATTGCGTTAAGACTTTTAAAATATTTAAATAATATTAAAAAATCAATTCTTGTTGGAAATAGAAAAAAATGTTGATGGTTTTGTATTAGAATTCGTGGTAGATTCATAATTTATGAGACAAACAAAAAAGACTTCAAAATTTTCTAAAAAATTCTAAAAATTTAATTTTTTCTAGTACTTTTAATAAAAATCCCTGACTTTTCCCTGACTTCCCTGACCAATTCTATTTTCCCTGACATTTCCCTGACTTCCCTGACTTCCCTGACCTGTGGCAACCCTGCAGTTACAATGGTGATTTCTCGACGAAGAAATCGAATCGATCAAGGGTGATTTGGTTTGGAAGTCTTACACTGATTTTAATTTAAATGTTATCGAATCCCGAACTTCTTCAAATAAAATAATGCCTCTTGACTTAAATCTTTTACATCGAGCTGCCTCAGAAAGTTTCTGAGTAGTTCAGACTGTATGATTTCGTCAAAAAGTCTTATTCGATACGCATGTTTCGAAGATATTCAACTGATAAAATACTGTATAATGATAAACTGTAATATAATCTTTTAAATATTAGGATTATTTTATATTAAAAAAAATTTAATTTAGTACGAACGTAACATTTTAAATTTTAATTATAGGGAAATAGTGTTTTGAGTGTAAAAAAAAATTTCTTAAAGTTTTCCCGCGTGGTGGAAAATAGAGAGAGAGAGAAGAAACAAGTTTGTTTGGAGGATTTAGTTCTTTTTTTTTCCTAAAACCACGGGAGGAATGAAGGTCCCGGAGAATGAGGGATAACCAGGGGGAGTCATTGAGGTTGCAGACCTCCTTCAGAGTTAAAACGCGTTGGGGGATTACGTAAACTCCGGACGTTTGCTGCCGGCTCTCTTGAAATATTTCCTATCGTGTTGGGGATAAGAAGCGCTTCTCTAAAACCCATGGCATCGCGCATCGAACCTGCTCCCCGATATACCAGAAAACCAGGTATTTGGCGGGGTTTTACACATGGGAGTAAAGTTTCGTTGAAAACGGTTGCCGCGTATAAATCTTATTTACAGATGGGCAAGCACAGGTGATATGTGGTATGCCACGCTCGTCAAAACTTAAAACTCTCCAACTTTTTGAATTCACGCGGGACCTACCGATAATAATAATAATAATTGTTTGCTAAAACCTTTCCCAGTTGTCAGACAATTGCTGAACGAAATTTCCTTCCCTTCTCTAAACTATTCATTCTGTACGAAACTGTATCTCGTGTCCAGAGAGAGAGAGAGAGAAAGGCTCATAAAGTCCTTCCTTATACCTGTAAATCTAATTCTCAATAGAATGACAGAAACTTAAGATTGGATTCAGAAAGCGTCTTAAATGGAAACGTTGCTCTATTAAGTTGTCTCTTATCCTCCATCTATTGTTCCCATTCGTATATTAAACTACAATTTCTTGATGTATAAAGTTATAACTTTCTTGATGTGACATAAAATGTTACGTAAAATGTTTACCCAAAAAGGATGAGATTAGTTATTTCTCGAATTAATTTTAATTACAATTGTGTTATCATAAACTTGACCTAATTACAGCCTTCACGATAACTTTTATTTCATCAATTCTCATCCGCTATTCTAATTCCACTCATTTTACTTCGAATTTTCAATTCTCATTCAATTCTCATCCGCTATTCTAATTCCACTCATTTTACTTTGGATTTTTTCGAACTCGATCCTAAAAATAATAATGGTAACCTAAACATGTTCTAAAGTCGCATATCTAATTAGCAATCCACACTCTGAACACTAGAAATACACCTTTTCTCCATTTTCCCTTCTAAATCAGCAATCGACAAATTAAACAAGAATGGACTTGAATGGCTGCATCAGCTCAATTCTCAGCTAAACTGCCTCTATTCTCTTCCTTACTTTTTTTTATATTGCTCATTCGACGTTTTTCCTACAATTTCACCTAACTCCATAGTAAATCCTGACAATCCGTACAGTGTATCATCCGCTCGTTGTTTACCCTTTTTACTCCCTTTCAAAAAAAAAAAAAAAAACAAAACAAAAAAAAACAAAAGTGTTCTGTGTGATTTAAAAGTGTGAGAGTGGAAATTGTACAAAAGGTGAAAAGTTTGACGTTAGAGTAGAAAAAAAGGGAGAGCCGGGAATGAGAAGAACTGTTGAGAATTAATAACAAGGGGAGTGAATAACTCCGGCTGAAATTAAAAATTACAAAATACCACTCGATATTGAATTTTAATGCGCATGATGAATAACAAACTACTTTTTTACTGAATAAGGTAAACATAATGAAATTATTAAACCACGTACTAAAAATAATAATATGCGATAAACAAAATGTGCTTTCTATTTTAATTACACCGAGAATTCAAAATTTAATGCGAAATAAATAAAATTATATAAATATAAATAAACATAAATGAATATAAATAAATATAAATAAATATAAATAAATATAAATGAATATGAATAAATATAAGTAAATATAAATAAATATAAATAAATATAAATGAATATGAATAAATATAGATAAATATAAATAAATATAAATAAATATAAATAAATATGAATAAATATAGATAAATATAAATAATTATAAATAATTATAAATAAATATAAATAAATATAAATAAATATAAATAAATATAAATAAAAGTAAATAAATATAAATATACCTTATAATAATCGTAAGTTTCCTTTCCGTTAGCAAATGATCTGCATTCATTTGTTTATTATTTTGAAAATTTATATTTGTGGGTATATTTTTTGTATTTTTTTGTCACACTTTTTAACGGTTAAATATCAAAAAAAAAATTTACAAGAAGCATGCATTGCAATGCAAGGTATTTGTAAAAATAATGTCATTTATGCGGAGAATTTTCTAAAAAAAATTTCAAATAATTAATTTCATTCAACCAATTTTATAAAAATTCTAATTTAAATAATTTAATTCCTGAAACATTTTTATTATTCATGAAAACAATTGAATTCTTACAAAGATGTTTTCAAAAAATTTTTGTAATACTTGAATTCCATTTGGAAATTTTATGTAAATAGTAAATATTTAAAATCATTAAATTGCGAAATGTTTTTAAAAATAATTACATTTTACAAAGAATTTTATTAAAATTATCAACAATATATAAATGTCATTGAGAAATTTTATTAAATTTTTTTTGAAAATAATGAAATTCCTTAAAAAATATTTTCTTATTTATGAAAATAATTAAATTCTTGCAAATGATTTTGTTTGAATTTGTTAAAGTAAGAAGTTCCAAGAAGGAATTTATTACATTTAATAATAATTAAACTTTTTTAAGAGAATTTAAAAAAACATTTTTTTAAATAATTACTTTTATCAAGGAATTTAAATTCCAGTAAAATTGTATTAAAAATAATTGAAATACTGCGATGAATTTGATTATTTATTAAAATAATTGAATAGTTGCAAAGAATTTTATTAAACTTTTCTATAATAATTGAATTCCTGAGAAGAATTTGATTATTTATGAAACAAATTGAATTATTGCGAAAAATTTTATTAAATGTTTAAAAAGAATTGAATTTTTGTTAATTATTTTGTTATTTTCTGAAAATAATTGGATTCTTTATGAAAGTTTTATAAACATTGTTTTAAATACTTAAATTTTTCGATTAAATGAACTTGAAATAGTTTTAAAAATAATTGAAATTCTTCGATGAGTTTTATTATTCATAAAAATAATTGAATTATTGATTAGAATTTAAACAAAAATTGTTTTAAAAAATTTAACTTCCATGAAAAATATTTTAATTAGTGAAAGTAATTTGAATAACATGTAAGAAATAAATTGTATACCATTTTGTTGAAAAATTGATTTTTTTTAAATTGTTTTGAAAATGCTATTTTAAATGAATTGAATTCTTTTGCGAAATTAATTAATTAATCTTCAGAATAATTAAAATTTTCGGTAATAGAAACTATTTTTAATTTAAAAAAGAAGGCATCAAATACCAGTTTTTGGGAAATTAAATTTCCATCGTACAAGAAAGTTAAATTATTTTCAATTTGGAAAATCTTATCTTAAATTTGAAATCAGTATGAAAATTTTTTAAAAGGTTGTTTTTTTAATTTTAAGTTTTAAAATAATATAAAATAAAAATTTTAATTCTAATCAGTATTTCTCTTATGTGTCATAATAATTATTTCTATAACAATTACTTAAATTAAAATGACTTGAAATTGCTTACAATAATTAGTGTAATAGTTAAATTAATAAAATTAAAAAATTACTAGAATTAAATTTAAATTTATGTATCAGAAATGATTCGTATTACCGAACCTTTAAATGTTTAAATAATTCTCGTAGCATTAGATCTACTGCTTTAAATATTGAAAATTTGACTCAATACATAATTAGCGAGTATCTTCAGAAGCTTAATTTTATCCACATAGATTAAGAATTAAAAAAGTTGTTTAAAATTCGATCATCATCTGTACTTGGTTATAAAAATAATTTATTCTCGATTGTCTGACATTGACAAGCGTCTAGACTGTAGCACAGTATAGTAATTAAATATTAAATGTTTAAATATTATTGGAAAATATTGTCATTCATGTGAATAAAATATTTGTATTCTGTTCTACAATGTTTGAAATTTTTAAATATAAATCATTTTGTAATATATTTAGATCTTTAGTAAAGTTTTTTAAAATCTAATTATTATTGATGAAAAAAAGGTAAAGAATTTAAGAGAATTTAATTTAATGCAAAATAATTCAAAAAGAAGAATGATTTTCGATCACATTATTTCTTTTTTTAGTAAACAAAAAAATATACTCGATATATGAGTGTCGATATTTATTTAATAAATCAAACAAGAATTGTTTGTAGCATCATTCATTCCCGGCTATTGACGGTACTAAATGATGAAGTGGATCCTTAAATCTCTCATTCACGTTTAATATTGCGCTGCTCAACATCTGCTCTTTCATAAAAAGGGTCGTGTGCAAGTGGGCACTCATAAGATCAATATAAAAGAGTTCACCATTCACCTATCGATAAACTGAATAAGTGAGTGATTATCTACAGAAACTTATCGATTGTTTCCATTACGATTAGTACTTGAACGTTTATATGGAACACACACACAAACTCAAATACACTGCAAGTAATGGTTGAGAGAATAAATATAAAAATAAAAGTTAACATTGGCCAATTTATTTAAGAGACCATTTTTATTATGTTATTATTTTTAACGATATTACCGTAATAGTATCTGGCCTTTAAAGTGGATATTCTCTGTATTAATCCGATATTTATAATAGATATTTATAAACTCTTTTGATTTTACCTGTTTTTAGTGTTCTTTTTATGGACTTAATTTTTATTCTATTTAGTACATATAATATTATCGATATTTCGATAATACCGCTATTAGGAAATATTTTTCAATTTCATTTTTATTATGTAGAGATATGAAACAAAAAAATCTGGGTTTGTTGCAGCTGAAAATGAGAGAATATTTAATGATTTTGTCTTTCTGACAAATACTTTAAAACCTGAAAATTCGACAAATTTTTAAATATATGAAGAAAATGTTTTCAATATTCAATGAAATTAATTTTTACAGTGACTTTTTAAGAGGAATTCAGTGGTCATAAAATATTTTAACCCTTTATGGATTTCAATTTTTTCTAAAAATCAATAGATTTTGAAACAACGTAAGTTTATGGAAAATATGTTTTTGTACTCGTAAAAAAATTTGATATGTTTGATAAAAAAAATTTGATTGAAAGAATTAATGTTTACAAAAGTTTTAGCATTTTTTCAACAAAAATAAATATTTTCCACGTTATGATTTTCAAAAAAATGATTATTATTGAGTTCTATTCTACGAAAACTCTTTTTTTCAACTAATTTCAGTACACCAACTTTTGCCAACGAAAAAAAATTTTTAGTGATAAAAACAAAATTAGGTGCAACTTTTTTTTGAACTATGTTGAGAACATAAACTTTAAAAAAAATATTTTATCGAACTTTGCTTTCATCACTCATATTGTTTTTAAAAAAGTTTATATTCTGAAATCAGTTTTTAAAAAAAATGTGTAACGAATTTCGTTTTTATCACTAAAATATTTTTTTTTTCAAACAGTTTATGTTCCAAAATTAGAAAAAAGACAAATGCAAACATTTTTTTTAAAGTTTATGTTCTGAAATTAGTTTGAAAAAAACAAATAAGTTTTCGTAGAATAAACCTCAATAATAATCATGTTTTTAGAATAAAACTGGATAACAATCATTTTTTTTTATATTCACAACCTGGAAACTTTTTTTGTTAAAAAAATGCTAAAACTTTTGTAAACATAAATTTTTCCTTTCGGTATTTTTTTTATGAATAAAGAAACAGATTTCCTAAAAAATTTCACGTGGATTTTAAAGTCTATGAATTTTTAGAAAAAAATTTGAATGCAAAAATTGTTAAAATATTTTCTGACCATTGAATTCCTTTGAAAAATTACTATAAAAATGAATTTGATTGAATATTTAAAATATTCTCTTTATATAATTTAGTACGATCGGAAAAATGCGAACTAGGGATAAAAAAAACCTTTTATACATTTTACAATAGTATTTATTTTATTTGTAATCTCTGCTAGAATTTTATTAACAATAAATAAAAATTTATAACTGCGGAATTTAACACAACGGAGGAATAAAAAGAATTTCTCTATTTCTGAATCAAAGTAGTAACAGAATTTTTTTTTTTATTTTTATGTTGAATTTCCGCGTGCACGTGATTTTCCGTCTTTTCGTTTCTGGGATTAAAGGCATTTGGTTTTGCAGTGTATCGTTAAGGCGTCGTATTTCCGTAATGTGAAGCGAACACGAGAATCATTCTTTATCGGTATTGTATGTATGTATATATATAGTCTTATAGAATTTAAAGGGCCGACAATAAGAGGAAAAAAGAGAAATAGAAAATGAACGCGAAAGAGAAGGAGAGAATGAAAAAGAGGGAATATAGCGTGAAATGAAAGATTTTCTTGTGTTATAATGCAACGGTGTTGATGCTGTGGCAAACGGATCGTGCCTGAAGAAAAATATAACGACAGAATTTGCAGCCATGTTTCCCCCAAGGAGAGGGAATGAGAGATATGACAAGGGCCAACACTAAATTTGCGTTTTCAGCATTTCACTCATAGATAACGACTTCATTACGGCCTCTCATCAGATATAAATGACATATTTGATTTCAGTCGTCGTCGGCAGAAGAGGTGATGAGTTATATATTTCACAGTTCGTTGTCTGCGTAATGAGAAACCCCCTCTCAAACATTCAATTGCAAACGAAAAAGCACACTGTACGAAAAGATATCTGCTCTTGATTGAGAGTGAAGTCATTAAAAATTTTGATATAATTTCTCTTTTATGGTTGATCCTGATAGTAATAATAATTTTTGTTCTCAAAAGTTGCCTTTTGGCATCTCCTAACAGGAGATTTTTTACACTAACATCTTGAGGAAGAAATTAAATAAATGACCATTGTTTCCACTAAAACAAAAATTATTACAACACGGTAAATCGTTAGGTATTAAAATAACACCAAAATGGATTAAAATAACACTAAATTGGATTATTTTAATCCTTTTTGGTGTTATTTTAATACCTAACGATTTACCGTGAAATACTTAATTATTTTTTACTTTTTTTTAATTTAAAAATATTGTTATTTCTCGAATATAATTAGAAAATATTTTTATTAACCTAAAAACATTATTAAAATTACTATATTATTCAATATTTCCTTTTTTTCTTAAAAAATTGCATTATGTAAGCAACATTGTTGATATTTAACAAATGTAAGTCCTGTAAAATATTTTCCATTTTTTTAATATTAAAACTTAATTGCTGGACAAAATTTTGACCACTTTCTTGAACCTTAAGAATATTCTGATTCACTCTAAGAATGATTTGATACTCCAACAAAATTTCTATTACATTTACTTACAAAATTTCTTTAATTGTAGTAAGAAAAACTTTTTACGTCCGAGTTGTTTTCTTTTAATTAATAGGTAAAAAATAAGATTTTTAAACAAATACATTCAGACAATTGTACTGACTTTAATTGTAAAATTATTCGAATACATCAATAACTTCTTTTCTAAATAAATATTTAATTATTATTATTTTTCCACTGGAATCAATTACTTTTAATAATTTTCGAAAAAAGGTCTTTGACAATTTTAAAATCTATTTGTTTATAAATCAATTTTACAAAAATCAAAATTATTCATTGAGTCTTCAATTGAATACGTATTGAAAAATAAACACTTCGAATAATTCAAATGTAATAAAATTCTTTGGTGAAATTTATTCATGTTGAAGAATTTTTTAATATTCTCCTTAAAACGACATTTAGACAATTGTACTGACTTTAAATGGAAAATTATTCGAAAACATCAATAACTTCTTTTCTAAATAAATATTTAGTTATTATTCATTTCCCACTGGAAACAACTATTTTTAATAATTTTCAAAAAAAGTTCTTCGACAATTTTAAAATCTATTTGTTTTGTAAATCAATTTTACAAAAAATAAAATTATTCATAAAGTCTTCAATTAAATACGTATTGAAAAATAAACACTTCGAATAATTCAAAAGTAATAAAATTCTTTGGTGAAATTTATTCATGTTGAAGAATTTTTTAATATTCTCCTTAAAACGACATTTAGACAATTGTACTGACTTTAATTGGAAAATTATTCGCAAACATCAATACCTTTTTTTCTAAATAAATATTTAGTTATTATTCATTTCCCACTGGAAACAACTATTTTTAATAATTTTCAAAAAAAGTTCTTCGACAATTTTAAAATCTAATTGTTTTATAAATCAATTTTCAAAAATTAAATTATTCATCAAGTCTTCAATTGAATACGTATTGAAAAATAAACACTTCCAATAATTCAAAAGTAGGAAAATTTTTTGCTGAAGTTTATTCATGTTCAAGAATTTCTTAATATTTTCCTTAAAATTTCCATTATTTTGTAAAATTTTCCGTTAGTTTTATATGAAATCTAATAATCCATTTTTACAAAATTTTTATAAATATCCTAGCAATAATTTAATTATTTTCAAAAATAATAAAATTTTTTTTAAGAATTTAATTATTTTCATAAATAATAAAAATTTTTTTTTTGAAATTTTATTATTTTAATGAATAAAACTTATTGCAGAGATTTAATTATTTTTTATACAATTTTAATTGAAGTCATCGAGAAATGTAATTGTTCTTAAATATTTCATAAAAAATGATTAAAGAAATCAATTATTTAAAAATGTTTTGATAAAATTCAATAAAATCTTTTCAAAATAGTTAATTGTACAAAATTGTTAGCTATAAGTTGGAAAAATATAAATTTTCAAAAAAATCGATTTGAATTATTCTTAAAATTTTTAAATTTCTTTAAATTTATGATATTATGTTTTTAATATTTATTATTATGTAAAAGTGAAAATAAAATTCATTTTTAAATAAATTTTCATTAGAGCATTCAATAATCTATATGCAAAAATGAATATTTTATAAAATAATTAAAATTCCTTAAAATGGAATTTTCATAAAGAATTTTATCAAAGCATTTTTAAATAATTGATTTTTTAACGATTTTTGATAAAATTTTTAAGAATAATTACATTTCTTGATGATTTTGATTAAAATATTATATAAAAAATAGTTATAACTCTGCAATGAATTTTATTTATGAAAGTAATTAAATTCTTTAAAAAAATGTATTACTTATGAAAATAATTAAATTTCTAAAAAAATTTTATTATTTATTAAAAGAATTATAATTGAGAGAAAATTTAAAATTTATTTATTTCTTAAAATCCATGCTATAATGCTTAAATATTTATTATTATGTAAAAGTCTAACTGAAATTCAAAAATAAATTTTTATAAGAAAATTCAATATAATTTCGATGCAAAAATAAATAATTCATTGAATAATTAAAATTTCTTAAAATAGGACGATTTTTCAAAAAAAATGTTAAGCACAATAACATTCCTCGAAGTATTCGATTAAAATTGTATAAAAAAATTAAAATCTTCGATGAGTTTTATTTATGATAGTAATTGAATTCCTAAAAAAATGTATTATTTATGAAAATTAATTGAAATTTTCAGGATAATATTAAAAAATTCTATTATTTAAGAAAATAATTATAATTTTGTAGAGAATATTAAAAAATTCTTTTATTTATGAAAATAATTGAAATTTTGCGGAGAATATTAAAAAACTAATTAAAAAATTATTAAACATAATTAAATTTCTGCAAAGAATTTTATTTCTTTTGAAAATTATTGATTTTATGCAGTCGGTTATAATTTTTTCAAAAGTTTAATTTATTACAAGGGGGCTTAAAAATGAATTTTTGTGCAAAGTCAGCGAAGCAGTTAAAATTTTTTTTTGTTATGTTATTTGCAACATTTGTCATAACAAAGTGATTAAATCATTTATTTATTATTCATACACTATTTTTGCAAATAATAATAATAATAATAATAATAATAATAATAATAATAATAATAATAATAATAATAATAATAATAATATTCACTTTAAATATTATATTTTCCCAGTAATTTTATTTCCATAATTTTAATTCAATTTCCTACTTTCAGAATTATTTGGAAACATTTTAAACTGACAATATTTGGGACGATTAAGTAGATAGTGATTTTTATCATTACAAATGTTTCTCAATATTTTCATTTCATGAGAAAATAGAAAAAAAAAATGATTTTCTTTTTAAATAAATTTGTGTTTATTTATTCCGGGGAAAAAAATGTG
The DNA here is from genome assembly GCA_032873175.1 of Leptopilina drosophilae. Lineage (NCBI taxonomy): Eukaryota > Metazoa > Arthropoda > Insecta > Hymenoptera > Figitidae > Leptopilina > Leptopilina drosophilae. The sequence goes on from CM065481.1 coordinate 8,317,855, forward strand.
ACTACACATAAAAACTGTTCTACTAACAAAAGTTGATGAAGTGCATTCGTTAAAAATCTTCCACCCAACGGACAGTATTTTTCACTGCTGACTTTCACATATATAATCTTCATAACGTATTCTGTCTGACCTAACAAGGGATATTCTACTTATTAGCATACATCAGTTTTATCTTTCCTAACAAATGCGTCTGACTATACACGTATTTTTTCACTTTCACTGCCTCTTCAATTCTCCATTGTATATATATTTTGTTGAATCTTTGAAAATAATTTATGTTTCCAGAATAGAGAGAATTTTGTAACCCAACACTTTGCATTGATTATTTTTTTCTCAAAAGTCTCACAATTTGTAATTTACGTTTTTACTCTATTGATCTATTTTTACTTAATGAAAAAAAGTTAATAAAATTAATTAATAAAATTAATAAAATTAATACAGTGAGAAAAAAATTTATTGGATTCAAATAACCGATTATTTGACTATCATCAAATAAATATTTACTTGAAAAAAATAATTTTTATTTGAATCAATTAAATTGTATTTGATTCAAATGTTTCAGTATTTAAAGCAAACATTATTTGTAAAATTAATAAAATTAATTTTTATTATTTTCTTTTATTAATTTAATTAATCCATTTTGGAAAATCTAATTACACATTTTCATTAGGAAGTGTCAACTTTTTTTTGTAGTTCCATATTAGAATTAGAATTTCGATTTGAAAACGGAAAATTGATTTCTCTTGTTTCCGGGACGTATAAAAAGTTTTGAAACAAAAAAGCGAGAGTGAGAGAGAAAAAGAATTGAGAGTCAGTGGCTTTTGGTTAGCAGAAGCTTTTCGATTTACGAGACAATCTGTCTATTCTTCTATTCATCTGTTTATATTGAGGGTTCTATGGGAAGGCTTTTAGAAAAATCGATGACACAATATATAGGCATTGAAAATGCTTGACATTAAGTCGAAGAAATCAAATTCAAAGGGAGAGAGAGAGAGAGATAACGCAGAATTCCGAGGATCACTGTGCGGTGAAATGCAACGACTGGGAAGGTTAACGATAGTGGGAATGACGGGAACGGAAGGAAATGGGATATCACACTAGTGCGATGACGAGGCAAAATTACGATTTTGTGGTGATTGACGCGATTATTATCAACGGTCCGGAAGATGCAGTGGATTCCCGCTGCCGGAAACGGGGAAAGTGAATACCTCCGGAAAATGGAACCCCTTGCAACTGATGATCTATGAAATTGGAAAAAGAAAACTTTAGAAGTCATTTTTCAATATGGAATTATTTATTCATTACAAATATACGATTACAAAAAACGACGATTACAAAAAACGACGATTACAAAATCGTCATGGGTTTGATAATAGCGCAATTGTCGGACAAGTTAAATTTACCTTTCTTTTAAGACAATAAATTTTTAATTAAAGGAAGTGACTTCTGTAGAATTAATTATTTGAAAAAAAAATTTCATTGAATTTTATGAAAACATTTTTCATTAATAAAACTCATCGCAGAGTTTTAATTATACTTTATTTAATTTTAATCCAATTCATCTAGAAATGTAAGTGTTCTTAAAAAATTTAATGAAAAATCTTTCAATGAAATCAATTATTTAAAAATTAAAAACGTTCTAAAAAAATTCTTGATAAGAGTTCAATTTTAAGATATTTTAACTATTCAATAAATTATTTATTTTTGCATCTAAATTATTGAATCTTATTATAGAAATTTATTTTTAAATTTCAGTTATACTTTTACATAATAATAAATATTTAAAGCATTTTAGCATGAATTTTAAGAAATAAATAAATTTTAAATTTCTCCTCAATATTTCAATTCATTTCAAAAATAATAAAATTTTTTTAGATATTCAATTACTTTCATAAATAATAATTTTTTTTAGGAATTCAATTACATTCATAAATAAAACTCATCACAGAGTTTTAACTAAATTTGAAACAATATTTTAATCAAAATCATCGAGAAATGTAATTATTCTTAAAAATTTTATGAAAAATCGTTTAAACAATCAAATAATTTTAAATGGTTTGATAAAATTTTTTATGAAAATTCAATTTTAAGGAATTTTTATCATTCTACAATCATTCCACAATTCTACATTCCATCATTCCACAAATGATTTATTTTTGCATATAAATTATTGAATGCTCTAATAAAAATTTATTAAAAAATGAATTTCAATTACACTTTTACATAATGATAAATACTCAAAGCATTATAGCATGAATTTCAAGAAATAAATAAATTTTAAATTTCTCCTCAATATTTGCAAAAAAATTCATTTTTAAGCCTCCTAATAATAAATTGAATTTTTTAAGAAATTATAACCGATTGCATAATTTCAATTATTTTCAAAGGTAATAAAATTCTTTGCAGAAATTTAATTATGTTTAGGGATTTTTTAATATTTTTCCTGAAAATTTCAATTATTTTCATAAATAAAACAATTTTTTAATATTCCCCACAAAATTATAATTATTTTCACAAATAAAAAAATTTTTTAATATTATCCTCAAAATTGCAATTTATTTTTATAAATAACACATTTTTTTAGAAATCCAATTACTATGATAAATCAAACTTATCGCAGAATTAAAATTTTTTTTTATACAATTTAAACCGAATTCATCAAGAAATGCAATTGTTCTTAAAATTTTTTTTTAAACAATCGTTCAAATAAGTCAATTATTAAAAAACTGTCTAAAAATATTCTTAAAAAGAGTTCAATTTTAAGAAATTTTAATTATTCAATGAATTATTTATTTTTGCATGGAAATTATTGAATTTTCTTATACAAAGTTATTTTTGAATTTCATTTACACTTTTACATAATAATAAATATTAATAAAATTATATCATGAAATTAAAGGAATAATTAAATTTTAAAAATGTTTCTAAAATCCATTTTTTTAAATTCTATTTTTTCCACTTATAGCTAACAATTCTGTAGAATTAATTATTTTGAAAAAAATTTATTACATTTTATCAAAACATTTTTAAATAATTGATTTCTTTAATCACTTTTCATGGAATTTTTCAGAATAATTACATTTCTCGATGATTTCTATTAAAATTGTATAAAGAATAATGAAAAATCTGCAATAAGTTTTATTTCTGAAAATATTAAAATTTCTAAAAAAAATTTTTATTATTTATGAAAATAATTAAATTCTCAACAAGAATGTTATTATTCTTGAAAATAATTAAATTAGTGCAAGAATATTTATAAAAATTTTGTAAAAAATGGATTATTAGATTTCATATAAAACTAACAGAAAATTTTACAAAATAATGGAAATTTTAAGGAAAATATTAAGAAATTCTTAAACATGAATAGACTTCAGCAAAGAATTTTCCTACTCTTGAATTATTGGAAGTGTTTATTTTCCAATACGTATTCAATTGAAGACTCAATGAATAATTTTGATTTTTGTAAAATTGATTTATAAAACAAATAGATTTTAAAATTGTCAAAGAACTTTTTTTGAAAATTATTAAAAGTAATTGATTCCAGTGGAAAAATAATAATTAAATATTTATTTAGAAAAGAAGTTATTGATGTTTTCGAATAATTTTACAATTAAAGTCAGTACAATTGTCTGAATGTATTTGTATTTTGTATAAAAAGTTTATTTTTTTTACCTATCAATTTAAAAAAAACAACTCGAACGTAAAAAGTTTTCTTACTACAATGAAAGAAATTTGTAAATAAGTGTAATAGAAATTTTGTTGGAGTATCGAATCATTTTTAGAGTGAAGCAGAATATTCTTAAGAGTTAGGAAAGAAGTCAAAACTTTGTCAAGCAATTAAGTTTTATTTTTAAAAAAAGGAAAATATTATGCAGGACTTACATTTGTTAAAATTTCACTAAAAAAAATTTATTTGATTCAGATAGCCGATTATTTGAGTATTATCAAATGAATATTTACTTGAATCTATTTATCTATATTATATATTATTATAATTACTATTATTATTAAATTATTATTATTATTATTATTAATATTATTATTATTATTATATATTATCTATATTATTTAAATATTATCTATATATTTATCTATATTTACTTAAAAATTTACTTGAATAAAAATTTAAATTAAATAAATTGTATTTGAATTAAATATTCCAGTATTCAAGCAAATATTTCAGTATTTGAAGCAAACATTATTTAATTGATTGAAATAAAAATTATTTGATTCAAATAAATATTTATTTGATAATTGACAAATTTTCGGTTATTTGAATCAAATAAATTTTTTTTAGTGTATCAAATCGTTTTTTACAAAATGCTAATTTTTTATAAACAAAGAAAATAATGAATGACGTACATTAATAATTTTTTTAGATTTATAAAAATATTTTTGAATTATATTCGAGAAATAACAATATTATTATTAAATCAAAAAAATAGTAAAAAAGTAAAGAACTATTTACAATTAGTTATAAAAAAAGTAATTTCAAATATTTGTAACTGTTAATCAACTTTTGGAAAAAAAAAATAATTTGATTTTTTTACAAAATGCTAATTTTTTATACACAAAGAAAATAATGAATGACGTACATTAATAATTTTTTTAGATTTATAAAAATATTTTTGAATTATATTCGAGAAATAACAATATTATTATTAAATCAAAAAAATAGTAAAAAAGTAAAGAACTATTTACAATTAGTTGTAAAAAAAAGTAATTCCAAGTAGTTGCAATTGTTAATCAACTTTTGGAAATAGTTTTTTAAAATTCCACCCTCTTTGGTTTCTTTTCCCTTTTTTTCCACCCTGGTATTATTTTGGTCGAAAAAATAGGACAACTTATTTATAAAATATTAATGAAATTTTACAAGAGTTAACAATAAATAATACCGGATGTGTTATGAGAAGAAAGGATTTGGCTCTGGATAGAAAGGAGATCGAAGACGGGAGGGTGGTTGGCTAGAACGAAGGGGGCCGATATACATCTTCGAGATCCGATATAAGACAGGATAGATATGTTTCACGGCGTCTTACCTCTTTACCCCGTATTAAATCGAATGCCACAGTATTCTCATGCATGCCAATTCTCCCTGAACGCTATCAAGATTTATACGTTAACGTAAATATGTTTCCTACGAGACTTACCAGCAACACACCTCTCGACGATTGGCTCCTTTTTTTCCCACCATCTCAGGTGAAAATGTCACGATGTTTAGCGTTCCATTTTAGTCGCGGATCATTTTTCACAAAACGTGTGTGTGAATATTTCAATCGATATCAAAAAAAAATTTTTTTTCTGCTAGAAAAGAAATATCATTTTCAAAATTGTACCAAAAGTGTAAATGTAAAAATAAAATATATTTATTTGTTAATTGTTTAAATGTTTACTATGTTCTTTTTAGAATTTTAACCATTTTACATATTTACTATTAGTTATAAATCTTTTAATAAAAAAAATTGTTTTTTTTAATTGTAAAATAAATTAGAAAAGGATTTTTAATTTAGAAATTAATCTCATTAGAGCTGAGATAAGAATTGTGAGAATAGTTTTTCTTCGGGGGGGTTTTTTTTCCCCCCATGCTGAGAATGTGCAGAACGTTGCTCTTTTTCTAATTGAACTTCCACTGAAATGGAGACCAAGGGTTGGCCGAGTTGGTTTGAATTTTTTAAAGGACGATCGAACATCAAGATGGGTTATTTCGAGCTTTTCGCTTAGTTTTGAAACCCAGGCGTTTTCTCACTATAAGACTTGGGATCGACTTATAAGACCCTATGGCGTATATTCTGACATTTCTTGACGCTCAATATCTTCGCATGGGTCTTGAAACATTCTCTCTCTCTTTCCTCGAATCGATTGCTCTCGTGACCCCAAAACAGGATCTTTAAATAATTTATCTTCAATATTGGTAAATCTTTTCGCAGTTCAAGTTAAAAACAATTTCTTTTGATAAAATTGGAAATTTCTCTTTGGCTAATATTATTTATTAAGAGGATTTGAAAATTGTAACAATTAAAGATGTGAGGTAATTAAAAATGTCGAATTAAAAATATCGAATTAAAAATGTCGAATTAAAAATGTCGAGTTAAAAATGTCGAATTAAAAATATCGAAATAAAAATATCGAATTAAAAATGTGGAATTAAAAATATCGAATTAAAAATATCGAAATAAAAATGTCGAATCACAGTAAATCTTGAGGTATTAAAAAGTGTTGCAGATTAAATTAACACGAAAAAAGATTAAAATAATCAATTTTGCTGTTATTTTTTACAATGAATGAAATTTTGGTTTATTAAATTTTTTATAACTATAAAACATGAAGATATCGATAGAAATGATCGAATAAAAATGTAATCGATTTCTTCATATTTTATAATAATTAAAGTTGATCAAGTAATAAAATCATTATTTTATTTTATAAGAATATTAAATTTCTTTAAAATTATTTTCATTATTTTAATTCAATTACTATTTTCAAAAATTTGTAACTACAATTTTACTTTATATCTATTATTTTTAATAATCATCAATTAATCAATTTCACGAAATTTCAATTATTCCTAAATTCTTCAAATTAAATGCATATTAGAAAATAAAAACATCAAATAACATTCAAAAAAATTAATTAAACTTTTTCAAAAATATTATTTTTGAAAATTCAATTATTTCTAAAAAGTTCACTTTATATTTTTTTTTAATATTCCATTTTAATCTAAAATTTTAACTGAAATTCATTTTTATGAAATGAAAATCAATTTTTATTAAAAAGTTCTACAAGAATTTAATTATTTAAATGCAAAAGTAAAGAATTTATTGAATAAATAAATGTTTCCCAAAATTCAATTCTCATAAAGAGTTTTAGTAACAAATTTTTTAATAATTCAATTCTTTTGTCGAATTTTATTAAAACTTGCATGAACATAATTACTTTTTTCAAGGAATTCAATTATAAGTGTATGAAAAAAAAATTAAAACGCTGCGATGAGTTTCGCATAGTTTTCAAATTTATTCGTTAACAATTCAATTTTACGTAAGATTTCAATTATTCGCAAATTCTGCAATTAAATATATATTGAAAAATAAAATCTTGAACTAATTTCAATAAAAATCCTTATGTAAACTTTTAAACAGAGTTAATTTTACAGAATTTTTTATCAAAAATATGAAAAATCAAGAATTTCAACGATTTTAGTTTGAAACTTTTTGAAAATTTAATTATTTCCAAAAATTCACGTTATAATGGTTTTAATACTTAAGTATAATCTAAAATTTTAACTGAAATTTATTTATAAAACGATTTTTCTTAGTAAATTCACTAAATTCTATACGAGAATTCAATTATTTAAAGACAGAAATAAATATTTAAAAATTTTCATGTTTCTTGAAATTAAATTCTCATGAAAAATGTTATCAACAAATTTTTTAAATCATTAAATTCTTTGGACTTTTAATAAGAATTTTAATAAGATTTTTAAGAATAATTACATTTTTCGAGGAATTTGATTAAAAATTGCATTAAAAATAATTGAAATTCTGCAATGAGTTTTATTATTTATGAAAATACTTGAATGCCTAAAAGAATTTTATTATTTATAAAAATAATCGAATCCCTGTAGAAATGTTATTATTTATGAAAATAATTGAATCATTGTGAAGAAATTTGTTAAAAAATTTGTAAATAATTGAATTTCTCTAAAAAATTTAATTATTTATGAAAATAATTGAATGTTAGCGTAGAATGGTAAGGATTTTTTTTAATAATGGAATTCTTTTGGAAAATTTTATTAAAATAGTAGATATTGAAAATTATGGAATTTTAAAAAACTTTTGAAAATAATTGAAATTTTAACAAAAATTTGATTAAAATTTAGTAAAATAATTGAATATCAGAGAAGAATTTCATTATTTATAAAGAGGATTGAAATTTTGACGAGAAGTTTTTTTAATTTTTGAATACAATTGAATTTAGTAACTATGTTACTAAGTTAGTTAGTAAGTTGGTAACTAAGTTAATAAATAACTTACTATTTTCCCTGGAAAAGCTAAATTCGTTGAATTTTTCCAAATCGTCAACTTTGGTGTTTTATTTAAAATAATAAATAATAATTTCATTCATAGTTAAAAATAACACCAAAATAGATTTTAATCCTTTTTGGTGTTAATTTAATCCTAGAGGGATTAAACTGTTGCAGATTATTTTAATCCATTCTGGCGTTATTTTAACACCTCACGTTTTACTGTGTATTGAAAATGTTGAATTAAAAATGTGGAATGAGAAAAATATTGATTTGGTTGGTAGTTTGATTTTTATTGTTTCGGCTTTATGTTTTTTTTTTGTGGGAGGGAAAAAATTGCAACTTTTAGCGAGGAATTATAACTCCGGGTATCCAGACATCAAGGAGTCTGTACTCTGCGGTTATGTGTGGATGGCTGCTCTTGTCGTTGCCGACCCACTAAAACAACACCCTTTGGCTAGACTGCTCCCTTCTTTGGACTTTTTTTTGCAATGTGCAAACTTGTGATAGACTTCTCTGCCATTAAAGCACGCAGTCGATAAATCCACCGTCGTACGATCTTCTTTTTATGCTACATTATAACTTAAGCACAATTACTTTCATCTTAATCGAGTATAGTACGTAAAAACTATTTTTCTTTCTTCACATTTTCCGTTTCTCTTTCTTCACCCCGACAAACGAACTTTAAAACCAATTCTAGAAACTTGTTTGTTATTTACCAATTCTATCATAATGACATTTATGATTTATCATCGTTTATTATACTCACTTGTTATTACAATTCTTTCTTTTGACGATTCACAAAAAAAATAGGAATGTTTAGAAAATATTCCTCTACCGTCTACACCTCGACAAAAGGGAAAATACAAGTTGCCAGAAGTCAACTAATAAAAGCGTTTTTATTTAGAAAATAGAGCTAAAGAAATTCTATTATATGCATTTAGACAGATTTAAAATCGATGCTTGGCTGTCAGTTCCGGCAATCTTCTCTTAAATGCGAGCAGCATTTTGTTGCGATGCAGAGTGGAATCAATCGAAGAGTGGGTAGGGTAATGGTTTCTCGTCCCGATGAATTTAAGTCACGTAGAAAAACTATTTGAACGGCGTAAATTAGCATTCCAACTGGGTGAACGGAAGGGCGGAGATATTTCGTCTGCAAAGACAATCAAAAAATCACTCCAAGCTTTCAGTGTGGCAAAAAAGAATTCCTTCCTCTCTCTCTCTCTCTCTCTTTCCCCATGGTTCTTTAAATTGACGAGAAAATATGCAGAAAAAATTACCACAATCGGTAAAATTTTCTCTCCTCCATTGGAGAATTAAATATTATATTTTACAGTAGCGAAAATTGTTAATTGACAAAATTGACAATAATATTTTTCAGCTATTATTAATTTCTTTTAAAAGCTTTTTGACGATTGAAATACTATTTCATATATAATTATTATAATTATTTTAGATAAATATTATCAATTTATCACTGATTACACTGTTAAATATTTTGAGAATTTTTCCAAACTTTTGCATGGGAATTTTCCTAAAACGTGTTCAGAAAACATTTTTTCCCAAAGAAATGGTAATTTTCCTGAGTGTTTGGAAACTTTTAGATACAAATTGAATTTTTTCTAAATTCTCTTGAGAAGAACATTTTTCTTAATTGAAATGGTACTTTTTCTTATTTTTAACAATTTTTTCGAAAAGATGCAGAAACATTTTTTTTTAAAGATATTTTTTTTTTTTTTGAAATTATTGCGAGGATATTTATAAAAATTTTGTAAATAATCCTTAAAATTGATCCTCCTTAAAATTTAAATTATTTTTGAAATTTTTCCCTATAATTTCATATCAAATCTAAATTATTAGATTTAGAAACAAATAGAAAAAAATCATTTAAATTTTAAGGGGAATATTAACAAATTCTTGTACATGAATAAATTTCACCAAAGAATTTTATTACTTTTGAATTATTCGAAGTGTTTATTTTTCAATACGTATTCAATTGAAGACTCAATGAATAATTTTGATTTTTGTAAAATTGATTTATAAAACAAATAGATTTTAAAATTGTCAAAGAACTTTTTTTGAAAATTATTAAAAGTAATTGATTTCAGTGGGAAAATAATAATTAAATATTTATTTAGAAAATAAGTTATTGATGTTTTCGAATATTTTTACAATTAAAGTCAGTACAATTTTTCAAACAATTAAGTCTTCGATATTACAAAAAAGGAAAATGTTTTGCAGGACTTACATTTGTTAATTATCAAAAATGTTTGTTACAAAATGCTACGTTTTTAAATATAAAGAAAAGAATGAATAACTTTAATTTAATTTTTTTGGTTAATAGAAATATTTTTGAATTATTTCATAAATAAAAAGAATGTTATCAAAAATAACACTTTTCTTAATAGAAATGGTACTTTTTATTATTTTTAAAATAGTAGTGTAGCTAGGCCGGTTCTACGAGGTTTTTGTCGGTAATGCAGATTCCTACTTACCGACCAAAACCTCGTAGAATCGGCCGTTGGAGTTGAAACCTCGTAGAATCGGCCGTTGGAGGGGGGTCGAAACCTCGTAGAATCGGCCGTTGGTAGGGGTTCCTCATTTGCATATATGCAAATTAGTTCTGCATTACCGACCAAAACCTCGTAGAATCGGCCGTTGGTGGGGTACCTTATTTGCATATATGCAAATTGGTTAACCCTTTTAATTTGTATATATGCAAATTAGTTAACTCTTTTTATTTATATGTATGCAAATTAGTTAACTCTTTCAATTTGCATAACCCTAATTTGCATATATTTAAATTAGTTAACCCTTTTTTAATTTGCATATATTTAAATTAGTTACAATTATTTTTCCAACACTTCAAGAATTTAGTTAAAGGATGAGTCACCCTGACCCTCGTTTACATAACGGAAGACGTGTCATGACATTGAGAGCAATAGATCCAGAAAAGATGAAATTGAGTAGAAAATGGATGGTATGTATACATCATTTTACCTTATGACATGTTACAATGCTTTAAAAAAAACTGTTTTTAAAATAATAAAAAAAAATTATTTATTTTTCAGCATAATTACACTCTGGTTTATATCCTGGAGGGAGTAATTAACAATAAGCGACCATGGACATGGATAAGTAAAAGTGATTTACCACCACGGAATGAAAATAGTCCAAAGATTAAACAATCAAGGTGGGATGAACCAACACCAAGGCGTAAAAGAACAAGGTGGGGTGAACCAACACCAGGACCATCACAATTACAACAATCAACAACATCACCATCACCAGAAGCATCAACAAATAAAAGGGAGGAAAAAATTTTTAATCTTAAAAGGAAGAAATGTGATGAACCAACACCAGGTCCATCAACCTCTAAAAAGGAAGCAAAAAGTTCTAGGCGTAAAAGAACAAGGTGGGGTGAACCAACACCAGGACCATCAGAATTAGCACAATCACCAGAAATATTAACAATTGCTTCCCTGGATCCTGAATTCTTAGCATTTCCTTCCCTGGATCCTGAACTTTTAACAATTGCTTCCACGGATCCGGAACTGAAGAAAGATTTACTCGTACAATTATGTACTTTGACTTGCGACTTCCGACCTATGACCCTACTATCACCTATTCACTCTCCCCAGTATCCACCACCTCCAGCATCACCTCAACCATCAACATCAACCTCGGACTTTCCCCCACCTTTACCCATCTATCCTCCCCTCAGGACACAAACCCGTCCATTTAAAATGAATAATAAAATTAAATAAATATATATACTTATATTTTTATTAATAATTTTTTAATTATATGTTAATATTTTGTTTCCTATATTTTGTAAGTAAAATATGTGTTAACATTTATTAATAAAGCATATACTTATACGAATAAAAATGTTTTACCTCATTCTTTCTTATTCTAATACTCTAAAAATAAATAAAAATAAATGTTTAAAAATAAATAAATAAATAAAGAAAAATAAATATTTTCAAAAATTAATAAAGAAAAAAAACAAAAAAAAACAAACAAAAAAAAACAAACAAAAAAAAACAAAAAAACAAACAAACATATATAACAAAAAAAATATATCAAAAAAAAAAATATATATATCTATATATCATATGTAAATAATGTTACCTTAGTAAGGTAACATTATTTACAGAATACAACAAAAAAATTTTATCATCTAAAAGTATATTACCTTACTAAGGTTAAATTACCATTTGTAAATAAATTTATCCTTCATTGGTATAACTACACATGTTACCAGTGGATTTCTACTTTACCTTTTAAACAGTTCTTCATGTTTCTGTTAGTCTCCGTCTACGGCGGTAGTGTAATAGTGGGTGCAGTGTTAGTGGGAGAAATGGCAGTAGTGGGAGTAAGACCCATGGTAGGGAGAGAGGTTACCTCTGGTAGTCCCCAAGCGAGGGAACGTCATTCTGTTTCAGGAATCACTTTCAGCAGCATCTCTAGCTCCAGCACCAGCTCCGGCACCAGCAGCAAACCAGTCAGCCTGCAGTAGCTGTAGCAGCCTATCGTCAGCCGCCTACTACTTGTACGAGCATTGCAGAGGTGTACGCAGCCGTTCAGAGATCCCAGTCAGTCTGTAGTAGCTGTAGCAGCCTGTCGTCAGCCACCTCCTACCTGTACCGACATTGCAGAGGTGGACGCAGCCGTTCGGAGACGATTCTGTTTTATTTGATTATAGTTACAGCAGTAGTCTCAGTCTACCGGCCCACCGTCGTTACAGTCATAGCAAACTGCCGTCAGCCGTCCACTGCTTATATAAGCATTGCAGAAGTGGACGTAGCTACAACTTGATTAGAGGTTAAAGCGGAGGTTGGCGCAGGAGTGATATTTGTTATATCAAACTCTTTCTTTGTGTAGGTTATTTTAACAATATTATATGCATTGCATATAATTTACACATCAATTGTCTTCAATGATTAAAATTAGTTGTACTGTATTCCAGATTATCAAAGTCTGTTTTTTCACATATCTCTGGTTCTTGAAGACATTGAAAAGATGAATGGTTAGCTGTTGACGACTTCATACACTTTCCTCCTCCCATCGTTGAAGACATGTCAGTAGCAGAGTTAGCTGTGGACAACTGTTAGCTGAGGACAACATTTTCTGTTTTTATCTGTTTCAGTTTCTGCTTCTTTGTTTCAGAAATTTTTTTAAAAATTTTTTTATAATTATCATTAAAATTTTTTTTTATTATTAACATGTCGCGAATAGTTAGAAACCCATATGCGAGAGAATCATCTCAAGCGCGAGTAGCATCCCAAGACAGCATTAATGAAATGTGTATAGCATCACAAACTTTCATTGACACTGTTCAGGGTAAATTGCAGTCTATTAAAGAAGGCAATGATCGTTTAATAAGCTCATTTGAGTGGTATAATAAGTGTAAAATTCAGATTGCTTTATTAACAAAGTTCTCGCGACGTAGCATTATTGAGGGTTCTCATAAAAGAAGGATTGAACATTTGCTATTACAACTAAAATATTATAAATGCCAACTAAATGAGCTTATGAAACGTGGAGCTGGACTAAATAACTCACATGATAAAATTAAATGGGTAGTTACTGACAGGGCCTTTAACAACAAAATTCAAAACGGAAGTATTATAAATATATCGCATTTAGATACCAATGATTTCTTAGATGATGCTTACTCAATTTTTAAAAATCAGGTAGAACAAGTTTTAAAAGACGGTCCCCTAAAGGTTTACACAATTTTTCAAGCCAGGTACAAACAAGTTTTTCCTGATGATACTATAAATTTTGATATTAAAAGTTTTACTGCAAGTACAAAAGAAATTTTTCCTACAACTGATTTAGAAAGCTTCTATAATGAAAATATTAAACAAATAACGCTACGCCTTTGTGAAGATTTTGAAGAAAAAGATTCAAATTGGCGACTTGATTCAATTCAAAGATTAGATGTAAATTTCAGTAGATACAATCCCATGACGGTTGGTTCTTTTATAGATTTACCTCAATCAATTAAATTAAAAAAAGCTTGCATTAATGTTCATAATAGTGATAATGAATGCTTAAAGTGGTCGATACTTTCCGCGCTCTATCCACCTCGTCAAAAAGATCCCAGATTTGTTAAAAGTTACATAGAATATAAAAATGTTTTAAATTTTAAGGGAATTAACTTCCCCGTGTCTATTGCTCAAATTCCAAAATTTGAAAAACAAAACCCTGTTTCCATTAATGTGTATGGTCTTGAAATTCCTAAAGGAAACAAACGATTAAAAAATGATAATGAATTTAACGTAGTTTCACTTTATCTAACTTCAAACGTAAAAGAAAAGCATGTTAATCTTTTATTAATTCAAGATAATTACGAAAACCATGAGGTGGTCAAAGCAAAAACTAAATATCACTATGTTTGGATTAAAAATACATCACGACTTCTTAGCTCTCAGTTATCTCAAAAACAACATAAGAAGTATATTTGCGATCGCTGTTTGCATTATTTTCATAGTGAAGATAAACTTTCTACACATACATTAACTTGTTCCCTTTTAAATAAAACAAAAATTATTTTACCAAATCCAGATAAAAATAAACTAAAATTTAAAAACTTTTCAAACAAGGAGCGTGCTCCATTTATTATATATGCAGACTGTGAGAGCTTATTACTTCCTAAAACAGATTCTTCATCTATAGGAGATAATACAGAAATTGTTCAAAATCATAAACTTTTAAGCATTGGATATTATCTCAAATGTAGTGAACAAAGATGTAATAATACAAAATCTGTATACAAAGCATCTCCCATTGATGAAGAAAATGCAGCGAAATGGTTTGCTCATGAATTGCAGCAAGTTGCTAAGACACTTGAACCTGTATTTAAAACTATCATTCCGATGGAAGTTTTAAGTATTGAACAAGAGAATGATTTTCAAGAAACTAATACGTGTCACATTTGTAGAAAAGTGATTGAGCAGGGTGGCATTAAGGTTAGGGATCATTGTCACCTGACTGGTAAATATAGAGGTGTAGCTCATCAACATTGCAATTTAAATTATCTGGAATTGCATACTATTCCTGTTGTTTTCCATAATTTGAGTGGTTATGATGCTCACTTCATTATAGAAGCTATTGCGAATGAGTTTGAAGGTAAAATTGATCTCCTTCCTATTACTAAAGAAAAATATATTAGCTTCACAAAACATCTCCCAGATAATGGTATAAAATTTAAATTCATTGACTCATTTCGTTTCATGGCATCATCTTTGGATAAATTGGCTTCATATCTGTCAACATATACAATAGTACATTCTGAGTTTGAGTCTTATGATGTTAATAAGATTCAGTTATTAACACGCAAAGGAATTTTTCCGTACGAATATTTAGACAATAGATTGAAATTAAACGAAACACAACTACCTGCAAAAGAGAAATTTTACAGTACCCTAAATGATTCTCATGTAACCAATGAAGATTATATTCACGCACAAAATGTTTGGTCTACTTTCAATTGCAAAAATCTCTACGAGTATGTATATTTATACATGAAAACTGATATTTTACTACTCGCAGACGTTTTTGAAAATTTCAGAGACCAATGCCTTGATGCATATGCTTTAGATCCAGCTTATTATTATACAACACCTGGACTCAGTTGGGATGCCATGTTAAAATATACAAATGTAGAGTTGGAACTTCTTACAGATATTGATATGGTCATGTTTGTTGAACTAGGTATTAGAGGGGGGATTAGCCAATGTTCAAACAGATATGCTCATGCCAATAATCCGTACATGAAAAATTATAATGAAAATGAAGATCCATCTTACATTGTATATTTGGATGCTAATAACCTTTATGGTTGGGCTATGATTCAAGCACTCCCCTCTGGTGGTTTTGAGTGGGTAAAAGATGTTGATAAAACTTTTAACTTTAAAAATGTTAAAAATGATGCAAAGATTGGTTATATATTAGAAGTTGATTTAGAGTATCCACAAGATCTACATAAAAGTCATAGTGACTTACCATTTTGTCCAGAACACTCAAAGCCACCTGGATCAAAACAAGAGAAATTGCTTACTACTCTCCTACCAAAACAAAAGTATATACTCCATTATCGTGCGCTTAAACAAGCAGTAGAAAGTGGTCTTGTAGTCACTCAAATTCATCGAGTTTTAAAATTTAATCAATCTCCATGGTTGAAAAAATATATCGATTTTAATACCCACATGCGAACAAATGCAAAAAATGAGTTTGAAAAAAATCTTTTCAAACTAATGAACAATGCAGTTTATGGAAAGACAATGGAGAATGTACGAAAACGTGTTGATGTAAAACTTGTAACAAAATGGGAGGGTAGATATGGAGCAGAGGCTTACATCTCGAAACCAAACTTCCACACACGAGCTATTTTCAATGAAAACTTGGTTGCAGTGGAACTTAACAAAACGGAAGTGCTTATGAATAAACCAATCTATATTGGACTTAGCGTCTTGGATATATCTAAGACATTGATGTATGATTTTCATTATGAGTATATGAGAAACAAGTATGGTGAAAATTGCAAATTACTTTACACTGATACTGACAGCCTTATTTATAAAATTAAATGTAAAGATTTCTACTCTGATATGAAAGCGGATATTTGTAAATTTGATACATCTGATTATCCTACAAATAATGTATATGGAATTCCGCAAGCTAACAAAAAAGTCTTAGGACTCATGAAAGATGAGTGTAATGGACGAATAATAACAGAATTTGTTGGTTTACGAAGTAAAATGTACAGTATTCGTGTGGAGGAAGAAGATTTTTTGAAAAAAGCAAAAGGTGTTAAAGCGGTAGTTGTGAAAAAATCTATTACATTCGATGATTATGTGTACTGTTTAAGAAATATTAAAATACAAACTAGAGTACAATATTCTATAAGATCAAAACTACACAATGTTCATACACTAAAACAGACAAAAATAGCATTGAGTCCTTATGATGATAAAAGATATTTATTAAAAAACAGTACAGATACTCTTGCTTGGGGACATTATAAAATCAGAAACGAAGCGAATGATGATGATGATGATGCTGTGATGTTAGAAGTTTAGAAATTAATGTTGTATATATTCTACGTATTGAAATATTAGATATTAAATTTATATTATAGTTTTGTATATATTGTGAAAGATTGGATGGGTGAAATTGGAAGATTATTAATAAACCAAAAATTTGTTACCAATATTATGTCTACTTTATTTATTGAAACCTTATAAATTAGCTTACATATTATTTAATATTACATTAACTAAATAGTAAAATATATTTAAAACAGTATTATACATTTTTATAATTCATATACAAGAAAAAAAAACATTCTCAAACCATTTTAAAACTTTCTATTTTCTATTCAAGTTAAAACCTGTTTGAAGGTTACTTAAACAATGTCTTTGTTCTCATCAACAGTCAGGATGAAACCTGTCTAAAAATTTTGAAGGCAATTTCTTTATTCTCTTCAAGAATCCGGTTAAAACATGCTTTAAGATTTCTAAAAAATACCATTATTATTTTGATAAAAGTCAAGTTGAAGCCTGCTTACATATTTTTGGACAAAACATTCATCCCCTTCAAAAATCAAGTTGTAACCTGCTTGTACTATTCGTTGTAAGTATACATTCTTTATAGTATTAAAATATATTAAAGTAAGAAAAAGTTAACTTTAACTTTTCAAAAAGTTAACTTTAACTTTTCAAAAAGTTAACTTTAACTTTTCAAAAAGTTAACTTTAACTTTTTAAAAAGTTAACTTTAACTTTTTAAAAAGTTAACTTTAACTTTTTAAAAAGTTAACTTTAACTTTTCAAAAAGTTAACTTTAACTTTTCAAAAAGTTAACTTTAACTTTTCAAAAAGTTAACTTTAACTTTTCAAAAAGTTAACTTCAATTTGACTGGTATCAATGTTTCCTTAACACAAAGATTGTATTAAAATGTACAGTATATGTATTATAAGGACACAATGATACCAGTCAAATTAACTTTAACTTTTCAAAAAGTTAACTTTAACTTTTCAAAAAGTTAACTTTAACTTTTCAAAAAGTTAACTTTAACTTTTCAAAAAGTTAACTTTAACTTTTCAAAAAGTTAACTTTAACTTTTACATATCTGTCTTTTTTATCCAACTATTATGTGAATTATCGAAACCTAACCATTTTACAAATACTTCATCACGACAATTCTTGAGAACTTTTTCTATGAGATATATATCTGGATATTTCACTTTAGAAATTTCTTCTTCATAGAAACCACCTTGGATGAGTTGATCTTGGTAATCTTTTAACTTATAAGTTACTGGTTTTGTTGACTCAACTTTAGAGATGGTAAATATTTCAGTTGTCCAGTTTGGTGTATATCCTTTCTCGAAAACATGTTTATTCTTGCTGACTCGAACTCTGTCACCAACTTTGAATGTTGCCTTTTTAGTTAAAATTTTCCTCTGTTTTGAAATGCGTTTTAATAATTCCTTTTCATCTTCTTTTCTGACATCCTTTGGTTTCATACCAATAGTTCGATGTTTCTGATTGTTATATTTTAAAATTAGAGATGGTAAAATATCTTGCCATTTATAATTTCCTCTTAAATTGAACTGTGGCCACATCATATTTTTGAGTGTTCGGTTAAATCTTTCAATTATTGATGCTTTTAAATTACTAAATGTTGAATACAGCTTAATTTTATATGATTTCATTAAATTTTCGAATATTAAATTATAAAATTCTTTGCCTCTATCGGTATGTAAATTGTTAGGTACACGTCCATGTACAAGTATAGATTTCATAGCAGTAGAAACATCTTTTCCAGATTTACTTTTTACAGGTACTGCCCATGCATACTTGGAAAATGTATCAATTACAGTTAACATATATTTGAATCCTTTGTTAACTTTTGCATATGGTATCATTTCAACCAAATCTGCTTGCCATGTTTCATCTACACCACGCAATTGTACTTTTCGACGTGGATAATTTCTCCGGGCTTGTCTATGTAATTCTGTGACCACTGTTAACTTTTTAGCATCCATTTTTTAAGATATATATGAATACATCAATACTCAACATAGTACTGATTTAAAGTTGACATGTATCATCTTAATATATAATTTTAGATTCACGTAATTCTTCAAGAATACTCATAATTTCATTATTGTGACTTGGATTGCCAGCTTCTCGTGATGCTATAAGTAGACGTAAACGATCGACAAGTTCATTTGGAT
This sequence comes from Leptopilina drosophilae, assembly GCA_032873175.1. NCBI lineage: Eukaryota > Metazoa > Arthropoda > Insecta > Hymenoptera > Figitidae > Leptopilina > Leptopilina drosophilae. Next base: position 8,337,126 of record CM065481.1, read on the forward strand.
CATCCCAGTAGATATAGTCTGAGTATGATTTATTTTCTACTAACATAGATTGCGGTAATAAAAATTTTTTTTGTAAGGATTCTCCAGTTTTCTGATAAAGCTTAGCAATGACGTTTGTATATTTAAAACTTTTGTTTATACGAATAGGTTTATTTGGACTATATTTCTTTCTATGTGCATTTGTAGATTGTAATATTTCTTTATAGTTGGTTAAATCATTTGAACTTATAGAATCTTCATTAGGTTGCTGTCTGAATAAAAGTTCTAGTAATCCTTCTGTTTTATTATATTTTTTCTTTCCAACTAAGTCAATGAAAGGACCATTGAAATCAATTTCTGTATTACCTATCATAAATTTTCCATTTTCACCTTTCCGCACTCCGTAAACCATATCCAAATATTTTTTTCTATTTTTATTCAATAATTTTATGAATTTATCTGTTAATTTGTCAGAATCTTGGTCTTGTAGATTATTCTGCTCATCAAACTCTTGACTTGTTGAATTATCGTTTAATACATCGTTTTCCTCTTGATTTAATAAGTCATCATTAATTATGTTTTCATTTCTCATATTTTGTAAATCTTCTACTTCAGATACAGGATCATGAAATGAGTTATAATTATTATTATAAGAAGATATATCAAATGGTTCATCTTCACTAACAGCAGTCTTGAATGTTGTTTCAAAGTCTTCTTCTTCTTCTTCTTCTTCTTCTTCTTCTTCTTCCTTTTTAATTTTGGATACATTTTCACTCTTGATTAAATTATACGGTCTATTAACTAATTTTTCCAATGGAGTAACTAATGGTTGAAAGGTTTCTTTCAAAATATTTTCTGCAGTCTCTCTACCACTTTTAAGTATGCGATGTTTTTTACGTATAGCATCACTTGCTTTAGCTATTTCATGAAGCGTTTCTCGTTCCTTTCGAAACATGTTTCTATATTGATGTCTAATATTATACTAATGAAATTCTCAAACCAATTGATACTTATAACTGAATAAAGCAATCGAAACCTTTTCTATATCTTCCTTCATTTAAATTTCGGTCTTTGTCTATAACCACAAACCCATATCTATCAGAATTCCAACATGTTGAGCATAAATCACGAAACTGATTGTAAGTCATATCTGTATTTACATGATCATTATAAACATGCTTAAGGTTTCTCTCATCTTGTTTAAAAAGTACTAATAAGTTAATATTATCTCTAACAAGATGTTTGGGAATGTGGGCATATGTCTGACATAGATAGAAACTGTCAACGTTAACATGTCTACCCATACAAAAGAATGCTCTTACATTGTCTTGCTTCTCACAAGCAATATCATCGAAAATAAATACTGAATTTGGTTTAGCGTCTTTAGGTGAAACCACTTCTTCATGTTCTCTAAATGGAAAGTATTCAATACCATCCACTTTACTGAGAACTTTTTCTAAAAATTGATATTTTGGTTGTTGTAAAGACTTTGAATATAAATATATATTTTCAAAGCTTAAACCATTCGGATGTATTATTAAAGACAAAAGTGCATTTGTTTTTCCACAATTAGACGGTCCACAAAAAGCTGCACGAATGCTGTTTGAAAATAAACTTCCGTGTCGTTTAACTTCATTATCCTTGCTTGGAAGAAGATTATCAACATTTACAATTGGGAGTTGAACATCTTGCACCTTGAACCACATCTTGAAATCGACTGAGTGTGCAGCTATAAATATATTGCTTATATAGGTTCTCCAATCAGTTGGTTTTAAACCACGGTCGAGTGAGGAATGATTACTCATGATAAAGTGAAAAAGAGTACCAAAAAAATTGCTTGTCGTGGTCAAGGTATTCTCAATAGTATAATCAATAAATTACCATTCGAGTTTCATTTTCCTGGTTATCAATATTGTGGACCTGGTACGAAATTAGCAAAACGTCTTGCACGTGGTGATCCTGGCATAAACCCTTTAGATACAGCTTGTAAAGAGCATGATATAGCTTATTCAAAAGATACAGATGTAGCTATAAGAAATTCTGCAGATAAAATACTTGCTGAGAAGGCGTGGGAACGAGTTGTTTCTAAAGACGCTAAATTAAGTGAAAAAGCAGTTGCATTAGCTGTAACTAATATAATGAAAACCAAGTCTAAATTTGGGATGGGGATAAAAGTTAATAAGAAATATAAAAGGAGAGGAACCAAGAAGCAGAAGAAGAAGAAGAAGACAACAAAGAAGAAGAAGGTTGCTTCTAAGAGACATGTTTCATTAAAAAAGATTGTTCATGCTGCTAAAAAGTCTATGAAATCTAATAACAACTCTTTAGATACAATTAGAACTGCTATGATTGGTGCAAGAAAGGCTATAAAACAATATGGCGGTAAATCTAAGATTATATCACCTCGAATTCTTCCTATACCATCTAAAGTTGGCGGTATTTTACCGCTAGTTCCAATTTTTGCTGGACTAAGTGCTCTAGGGGCCCTTAGTGGTGGAATAAGTGGTATAGTGAAAGCTGTAAATGAAGCTAAGGTTGCCAAGAAAGAACTTTCAGAAGCTCAACGACATAATCACACTATGGAGTCTATTGCCTTAGGAAAAGGTTTATACATGAAACCATATCAACGAGGGCTTGGTCTTTATATGCAACCTTATAAAGGTAAAGGGTTGAGCAATAAGAAAAAAAATTTAAAAAACTAATACTGAAGCTACCTCACCGTGCACTAAGTGATTATGATCTTCTAAAATATACTACGAGTTTAAAAATACCACATTTTAGAGGAGTCTTTATGAGAAATGAATTACCAATAGGAGGACCACTTCAATATGAATCAGCAATCATAAATCTTGATAATAAAGAAGGTCCTGGAACTCATTGGGTTGCATATAAGAAGGTAAACAATGAAACCGAATACTTTGACAGTTTTGGCAATCTCTCACCACCATTGGATCTCATTGTTTACCTAGGTGTTGGTAGCTGTATAAAATATAATCATAAAAGATATCAAGATTTTGATACGTATATATGCGGTCACTTGTGTCTTAAATTTCTATGTAATCAACTTAATGTGAAGAACAGTTTCAGTCTATATAAGACTGTGTAATTATTTGTATACTTCAGTATAAAAGTAGATATTCAACATGAATGATTCATTTACTTTTACGTTAAGTGGGAACTCTTCAGTTCTGGAAGCTTCATTCTTCCCACCAATTGAACTCACATCCAATAAAAATTATGTACTTGGTCTTGTTGATCTACTTACATATAACACTATTCCCAACATTGATAAAGGATGCAATAAGTTTTATACAAATGTTTTTGATCCTATACATATACCAACAGGCAGTTATGAACTTAAGGATATTATAGATTTTATTAAGCGTCAAATAACATCTGAAGATCATTTAGATATAAAAGTTAATCATACTACATTAGGTTTACGTCTTAAATCAAATATGGAAATTGATTTCCAACCTAAAGACTCAATTGGTAAATTATTAGGATTTCCTCCAATTAAACTAAGTGCAGATAATTATCATTTTTCTACAAACCTTATACAAATAATGAAAGTAAATGCTATACGCGTTGAATGTAATATTACAACAGGAGCTTATATAAATGGTCAAAAAGTACATACTATACATGAATTTTTTCCAAGTGTTCCTCCAGGATATAAGATTATAGAGATTCCAGCAAACGTCATTTACCTTCCAGTCACCGTGAAGACAATACATAATATTCAACTTCGATTAGTAGATCAGAACGGTGATATTGCTAATTTTAGAGGAGAGACAATAACAATTCGTTTACATATAAAATCAGTGTAATGGGAATTATTTACAATCATAAAAAAAGAAAAGTTGGTGGTAGCTATAAAAATCAATCAATATGTGTAAAGAAGAACAGTGTGAATGTAACTCGCAAGGTGTTAACACCTCAGAATCTAATATTTCTGAAGAAACTTGGTCTACGAATCAGACATCAAAAATAAAGAAAAAGAGAGGTGATAAATTCTTTATATTCATTTTGAATTGTTGTTATAAGAAAAATGGACGAAATTCTCAGCATTCCAGCTCCAGTGAACTTTGATGAATCTATAGCTAATTATGAAATTCATAGTCATCAGCCATATGTATCATCATCCTTTAACAACAGTGATGAAATTCGGATTATAGTTCAAAATCAAGATTTATCTATTTTACCGAGCAGCAGTTCTTTACATATATTTGGACGCATGACGCAGAGTGGTGGAGACATTTTAACAGAAAATGTTTCTCTTGTTAATAATGCTATAGCCTACTTGTTTGATGAAATTCGTTATGAATTGAATGGTATTGAGATTGATCGATGCAAATATGTCGGCCATACTACAACAATAAAAAACTTGGTTTCTCTAACTCCTTCTCAACTAAAACGTGTTGGAAATGCAGGTGTCTTTGAATATTCTGCTTTGGATTTAAAAATGACTTTAGAAAATGGTTATTTTAATATAACAATTCCACTCAGTATGATTTTCGGTTTTGCAGAAGATTATAAGAAAATTGTTGTAAATGCTAAACATGAACTCATTTTGATCAGATCAAGAAATGACTTAAATGCTGTTATTCAAACAGGAAATCTTAACAATAATGAAGAATTTAAAATTACAATTAATAAGATTGAATGGTTAGTACCATATATTTTACCATCTGATAGTAATAAAATTAAATTATTAAAATTTATTGAGAAGGATCCATTAATTTCTATGAGTTTCCGATCGTGGGAAATGTATGAGTATCCTTTGCTTCCAGCTAGTACAAGAGTTATGTGGCAACTTAAATCATCATCTCAATTAGAGAAACCACGATATGTTATTGTTGGATTTCAAACTGGGAGAAAAAATCAACTTAAGAAGACATCCTGTTACTTTGATCATTGTAATATTATAAATGTAAAACTCTTTTTGAACTCTCAATCTTACCCTTATGGAAATTTAAATCTAAATTTTGATCAAAATCAGTATGCTATATTATATGATATGTATGCAAACTTTCAATCTTCTTATTATGGAAAAGATTCAGAACCTACTTTAGCGATTGATACTTTTAAATCAAAAGCACCTTTAATTGTTATTGATTGTTCGAAACAAAATGAGTTTTTAAAGCAGTCTTCAGTTGATGTACGTTTAGAATTTGAAGCAAGAGAAAATATACCCAACGATACAACTGCATATTGTCTCGTTATACATGATCGTGTAGTACAGTATAAACCAATCAGTGGGATTATTAAAAAGTTATAAGGAGTGGAGAGGGAAACAAGTGGTGGGGGTAAAGTGGAGAGGTATATAAGACATATTTCTGAAGCAGATACTCATTTCTATTCTAATATGGAGTTTATTGTAGACGTTCAAGGTTTTAAGAAATCCTGCAATGAGTTTATTTTCAAAGAGTTGGCTATAGTTCCTCTGGAGGCAGATGCTCAACCAAGAGTTTACATTTTTGAACCACCTTGTGCTTGGAATTCACTACCTGGACGTTATAAGAGTGAAAACCTATGGTTAACAAACAACTATCATTCTATCCCTTGGATGGCTGGAGATGTGTGTTACGATGAAGTGCGAACCATTTTACAAGATGCATTACGAGGAGCAAAAACTATCTATGTTAAAGGTTGTGAAAAAAAACAGTGGTTAGAAAAGTATTTAATGAATGTATACAATTTAGAAGAAATTGACTGTCCAGCGTTAAAGAATATTAAAACTGAATTTTCATCACCTACATGTACTCATCATATTACAGAAACTGAAAATTGTGCAGTAAACAATATATTTAAGCTTCGAAAATGGTTTTTGAATGTAACGAGTGAACTTAGAAACTTCTCAAATGGTATCGATGAAGTGGATGATGTGAATACTAATTTGAAATCATTTTATGAAAATTATGAACAACTATTGTAATAAGTTTGAATTTCTACATATATATGAATAAATGAATTTTATAATTTTTAAAAAATGTTGTATTTCTTTCATGATATACCTACTCCTTTAATATTACGTACTTGGATTTTTTTTCCTTTAACTTTTATAAAAATTTACTTGTATAATTTTATAAAATATTTTTTATTTATTTAAAAATGGTTTATAATATAGAAGGTGAGATAATAAAAGAATCCATTTAAAGGTAATTTTTTTATTAATTAAAACCTATAAATATTTACATAATTTTTTTACAATATAGTCTTAGAATATGTATTTTATTCAAATTCAATAACATTAAATTTGCCGCCAATATATTTTAATCGCAACTTCTCCGATTGTACGGCTTCTTCCATCATTGTGAAGGAGGTAGGGTCAGCTTCAAATAGTTTTGCGAACCTTGCCGGAAGAAAAGTCGTAAATGCTGCATCCAGGTCGACAACAATCCTAGAACCGTATTTGGTCTGCACCTTGTTTATTTTAGTTACGTTGTATAACTCATTCACAGTCAACTCAGAAAGCGGCTTCGTTGGCAGAAATCTCTCCATGCGACCAGTAGCGTTAACTTTTTGGAAGTCCATTGTTTTAATATCTGTAAACAAAGCAAAAAAGATTGATTTTTAATATTAAATTAAAAAAAAACAAATTTGGAATACAACATTTTTCAATATAAGAAGGGAAATTTACCTTCAAATAAGATGATGCTATAGTTTCAAAGGTGCTAGTACTGCTAATGTTTGCTGTAGAAGCTGTAGAAGCTGAAGCTGCTGGTACTGCTGGTACTGCTGGTACTGCTGATACTGCTGGAGCTGCTGATGCTGATGAAAACTGTAACAGAAGTGTCGAATCGTGGATTCCAACCTACCTTATATCCTTTAAACCCCACTCTTCTTCAACTCCCACTTTTTTACCCCCACTTTAACGATGCGCACGCAACTACCTCCACTTTAATTTAAAAAGAAGAGTTATTTGGAAGACGTGTTCAAACTTGTATAAAAAAGAAATGACGTCACTAAAAGGTTTCTTAAAAATGTCTTTGTTATTATCTACAGGCAGGTTAAAACCTGTCTGAAGGTTTTTTAGACAATGCCTGTATTCTATGCAAAATGCAAGTTAAAACTTGTATTAAGATTTTTAAACAATACTATTGTATTTTTGAAAATAGGCAAGTTGAAACTTGCTTACATATTTTGGACAATACAAATGTATTGTCCGTAGGGATAAATATCCCTACGGTGCTGTAGCGCCAGTGAAGAACCCTACATGAGTCAGACAGCAAGGTCTGACGCATGGAACTATCCACTCACTCAACGCGGTAACCGTACGCGCACCTCTGCTGCGCACTGGGCCTTACCGCGCCACCCACCACCACCCACTCCCACTACCCACAACGCCCGCGCGGTATCTCGCGAACGCTTGGTCCCTCGCGGTTCTCTATACGATTTTTGAAATTTCTGGTTTATGCAAAGTGGGGAGGGAGAAAAGTGAGTGGTATGCAAATTAACTAATTTAAATATATGCAAATTAAAAAAGGGTTAAATAATTTAAATATATGCAAATTAGGGTTATGCAAATTAAAAGAGTTAACTAATTTGCATACATATAAATAAAAAGAGTTAACTAATTTAAATATATGCAAATTAAAAAAGGGTTAACTAATTTAAATATATGCAAATTAGGGTTATGCAAATTGAAAGAGTTAACTAATTTGCATACATATAAATAAAAAGAGTTAACTAATTTGCATATATACAAATTAAAAGGGTTAACCAATTTGCATATATGCAAATAAGGTACCCCACCAACGGCCGATTCTACGAGGTTTTGGTCGGTAATGCAGAACTAATTTGCATATATGCAAATTAAAAGGGTTAACCAATTTGCATATATGCAAATAAGGTACCCCACCAACGGCCGATTCTACGAGGTTTTGGTCGGTAATGCAGAACTAATTTGCATATATGCAAATGAGGAACCCCTACCAACGGCCGATTCTACGAGGTTTCGACCCCCCTCCAACGGCCGATTCTACGAGGTTTCAACTCCAACGGCCGATTCTACGAGGTTTTGGTCGGTAAGTAGGAATCTGCATTACCGACAAAAACCTCGTAGAACCGGCCTAGCTACACTACTTAAAATTTTTTTCAAAAAGATGCAGAAATATTTTTTTTCAAAGATATTGGTATTTTTTTGATAATTAGGAAAATTTCACGTTTCAATTTCAATGTTTAATAAAATTTTTAAGAAGATTCTCATTAAATAGAAGAAATTATTGGATTTTCGAAAAATATTTATAAAAAATATTTGGAAATTTTCATTTTTTTCAAAGAAATTTTACAAGGATAGCAATTTGTGCGTCAGTTGCTCTCAAGAATTTACCGAAATCAGTTCAAAAACGCTAGTGAAAAACTTTTAAATCTATTTAAAAGTGAATGTGAAAAATTTTAAAAGTGAAAAATTGTGTTATTTAAAAAGCGTACTAAATATTGATTATATTTTTATTACTTTATTAAAACATTTAATTTAAAAGTGATTGCCTTTTTATTTTCTATCGTTTAATGTAGTTTCTAATTATACAGATTTCTCAAAAATTTAAATTAAATTTACATAAATTAATTCTAAATCAGACAATTTTCAAATAATTAACTCTTACTACTAATATTTATAAATAAAAAAGATAATTTCTGTTAATCAGAATTAGTCACATTTAACTAATAAAATAAGGCTTTACTAATTATTTTTTTAACCATTAACTGGTAATGGAAAATTAATAATAATTTTGTTTGTCTTTATATTTTTCAGTAAGCTGTTAATTGTAAGTAAAACTTTTTAAGGACAAAATAGGACGTCAACGTCAACGATTTTCTTGACAAAATACTTGTTTTTTCTTATAAATGAATAAATAAATAATTTTAAATTTCAGATAAATGCCAAAAGTTGTTTTATTAAAAGAATCCAATATTTTTTTTCTATTTTAAGTAAGAGAATTTTTCTACCTATTTAATGGGATTTTTCTAAATTGTTTAAAACAGGGACTTACACGAACACGAAAAAACACGAAAATTCGTGTCGTGCCCGTGTATTATCGTGCCACAGACACGACACGAATTTTCGTGTTTTTTCGTTTACGTGTAAGTCCCTGGTTTAAAATCTTTTTATAATATTTAAAGGGGATTTTTCTTAACGTTTGAGGGAATATTTACAAATTTTTTGGAATTTTTCCATATTATTTTAAGACAACTTTCTAAATTTTCAAAGGAATTTTTCCAATTTTTTGAATTTGTTCTATACTATTAGAAATTATTAGAAATTTTCCCCAACTTTTGGGATTTTTCCTATACTTCTACATTGGAATTTTTTAAATTTATCAAAAATTTTTCTCACAGTGTAGATACTGATTAGGTATTTTAGAAAGAAATTGTATATTTATCACATTGAAAACATGAAGCCAGTATATTGGCGAAGCGGCTTTTAAACGTTGGTTTTAACGCTCGAATCATGGGGGTATTATCCTCATATTAATAACAGTGATAAATCAACAACCACAGGAATAATGTTCGACTTTAGTTCAATATTCCTCCTGGTGCTGTGATGCAGAATAGTGCACTCCAGGGAGCAGATATGCAATGTTGTCTGCGTGTTGGATACGAGGCATACATATACATACACACTAGCGCAAGAGGAAGACAAAATTACGGTTGTAACTTGCATAATGAAATACTTGTGAGAGCAAGTCGTATACAATGCGGTTGAGAGATTTAGGAGTTCGGCATTTTCACGAACCGCCGCGACGACGAACGATCCTCTTAACACGAATCTGTTTTACGGAAAAATACATTTTTTTCTCTATATATACCTCTCCCTTTATTTTTTTTCCCCACACGGAACGAACGGAAAAACCGCAAAATTCATTTCTGCGCTTGACTTGATGCTTAGCCAGTTCAAGTGCTTATATAGTGTTCTCTTTGCAAAAAAAAAAAAAAAAGAATGAAATCCAGTTGCCCTATTTGTAACTGAATTTTTCTCATCAGAATATACTGTTTACTCAACACACTAAACAGGATTCATTCGCTGAAAGCAACGTTTTCATTTTATTTTTAATTAAAACACAAGAATCCTTATTTCAAATAGAGAAACAAATTCGCGAAAAAGGAATGCGTAGGGAAAATATCTATTTCCTGACAAATTAATTTTTATCTTCCTCTATTTATTGTAAGTAATTTGGGAAAAATTGATTCTTTTCGATATTTACTTGCGAGAAAAATTTTAAAGGACGTCTATTTTTTTAAAAGTCAAAAATTAATTATTAATTATTAATTATTTATTATTTATTCAACTACATTAATTTTCAGGAACGTTCTAAAAAGAACAATCACGTTTCGACTTGGAGAAAATATGTTTCATCGAATTCCACATATTTGTATTCTCATTACTATTCATATGATTGGTCGCATGTTATTTTATCATGTAAAATCCGAAAAACGTATTTAAATATTCGATGGAAAAAAAGGGGGTGTATTGGTGAATTTCCTGAAGCTATTATTGTACATATATATATGTATATACAGTTAGGTTGGAGCATTCACTATCCTAACGATGATCGGTCACGTTTTTATTACCTGACCGATGAATATGCATTGGCAAAAGATTAAAGCGCACTAAACAAGTCCACAACGACAATGGCGAGGACAGAAACGATGAACGACTCTTTATGCAGAGACCCAAACACCTACAATCGCGCAAAATGTAATTTACTTTAGTGTGGCACGACGTAAATTTCTACCTGATGAGAATGTACGGTTCTGGCTTCAGCTTAACATATTTTTTTTCCCCAACCCTCTTTTTTAAGTGAGTTAAAAATTTAAGCTAATCTACGCAATTCACCTGTTAAGTAGAATTAAAAATGCCTTACATCAACGAACCTTAAATTCGAAACAAAACATTTATTTATTATAAAAATTATGAAAACTCTATTTCTAAATTACAGAGATCATCATTTTATATTTGTGCTTTCAAATCAGTTAGACCTGGTCTTTAAAGCTTGAGGAATAATTAATTTGCAAAATAGCAATTCTAAAATTTATTCTAATTTAATAATTCATTTGGAGAGTAATTAAAAATTGAACAAAAAAGGAGCGACATCACTTGCGAGGATTTTGCATACATTTTAAAATTGTCAATAATTCAAGAAACAATTTTACCGCATCACTTCTTGTTTTCGTCATATTTTTTTTCGACTTAAACAAAATTGTATATTTTTCAGCGACTAATATTACGTTCTATAAATGAATTTAAACGAGCGCAAGAGAGTTAATAAATTTAATACTTTTCCAAGTCTATATTGCAGGGAATTTCGACCAAATATTATTAATTAAAAAAATATTTCGTTTTAAAAGACAAAATTCCAGAATATTCCGAAAAAGTCTGAATAAGTCATTCTTGACATAGATAAAAAGATTAAATAAAATTATATATAATAATCGTCGTGATTCCAGATTTCCGGATCTCTGTCCACACTTGAAAGTTAGTTATAGTTATTCTTTTTTTTTATACGTTTTGATAGAAAATAGAATACAAATATACATAATAATCGTAAGTTTTCTTACCGTTAGCAAATTATCTGTATTCATTTTTTTTTTTTTTTTTTTTTTTTTTTAAAATTAATTTTTCTGGGTTATTGTCATTTTTTTAATGTCAAAAAGAAACCAAAAAAACTCGTTTTATTCACTTTATAAAACAGACAAAAATTCCAGTCCATATTTTTTATTTTCCTAGCTTTTTCCTAATTTTAATCAAAAATATTTACTGTTTTCTTATCCTGCTAATAAATTGAATTTATGCTACGAATTTTATTACTTATGAAACAATTTAAAACATTTTAATTCTTGCCAAGAATTTAAAAAAAGATTGAAAATAATTGAATTTTTCAGAAGAATTTTATTATTTAAAAAAATTATTCATTTTTTTAGGCAAATTTTGTTATTTATGAAAATAATTCAATTTTCTTGAAAATAATAAAATATTATTATTTATTAAAATAATTAAATTCTTGCGAAGAATTTTTTTTAATTTGGAAAATAATTGAATTCTTGGAAAGAATTTTTAAAAAATTTTGAACAATAATTGAATTTTATAAATTTTGAGAAAAATTGAATTTTTTGAAGAATTACATTTTTTCAAAGGATTTTGTAATTTATAAAAATAATTGAATTCTTTCGAGAAATTTCATTAATAATTGTTGAAATAATAATATAATTACTTTCGAAGAATTTTATTATTTATAAAAATAATTTAATTCTTTTAAAGAATTTTATTAATTAAGTAAATGATTAAATTCTTGCGTCGAATTTTATTAAAATTGATGAAAATAATTGAATTTTTTCCTACAATTTTATCATAAATTTTTTTGAATAATAGAATTCTGTTTGGTTATTTTATAAAAATAGTAGATATTGAAAATCATTGAAATGTGAAAAGTTTTTAAAGATAATTAAATTTTACAAAGAATTCTATTAAAAAATTTGGCAATAATTGAATGTTGGTTGGAAATTTTATTAAATTTTTTTTTAAATAATTGGATTTTCCAAAAAAACATTTTATTATTTATGAAAATAATTGAATTTTGAAAAGAATTTTATTGAAATACCTCAAAATAGTTGAATTTTCGGAAGCAATTTTTTTTATTATTTAAGGGAATTTGAACCATCATGACGTCATGAATTGAGAACACATGCTTTGGTTATATTGTGACGTCATAATGTTTTAAATGCCCTTAAAAACATATTTTTATTAAAATTGTATCAAAACAATTAATTTCTTTCGAATAATTTTATTAAATTTTTGAAAATCATTAAATTATTGCGGTAAAGTTTATTAAAATGTTTATAAAGAATTGAATTTTCTTTTGAAAATTTTATTACTTTTGAAAGGAATTGAAATCTTCATCTGAATTTTATGAACATTGGTTTAAATAATGAATTTTTAAATGTTATGAAAATTTTATTATTTTAAATAATTGAATTCTTGTTCAAAACTTTATTTGTGAAAGTAACTGAATTTTACAATTATGAAAATAATTAAATTCGTGCTTAGAATGTAATCAAAAATTTTTTTGAAAAAATGGAATTTACATGAAAAATTTTATAATTATTAAAAGTAATTGAATTATTGGGAAAAATAAATTGCATAAAATTTTGTTAAATAAAATTGATTTTTTCCAATATTAGCGAATTAAAAGTAGTGGAAATTCTCTAAAAAAATATTGTTTATATTCTTTGTTCGGAATGTTAAATTCCTATATATAGCTAATAATTTTTTTTACCTTCTCTAGTTTTTAGAATAATTAAAATTTTCGTAATGAAGTTTTTTTTAATTTAGGTATCAGATAACGATTTTTGTGAAATTCAATTTTCCTCGTACAAGAAAGTTTAATTATTTTCAATTTTGAAAATCTGATGCCAAATTTGAAATTAGTATCGAAATTTGTTAAAGTTTTTTTATATACTTTAAAGTTTAAAAATATAATATATTTTGAAAATTTAATTCTAATTAGTTTTTTAGTTATGTGTCATAATAAGTATTTCCTTAAAAATTACTTAAATTAAAATGACTTGAAATTGTTTATAATAAACATTGTAGCACAATATTCCCGCAGATAATTTTGCTAGTAAAAGTAAAAAAGTTTGCAATAACGATTTTTGTGAATTAGAAAAAAATGTTTGATATTTCTTTAATAGTAAAGAATTATTATGAACTATATGAGAATAAATGTAGAATATAAAAAAAATGAGAAATTGTTCCATCAGGTTAGATCAATTAATTCTTATCTCTTATGGTCTTACTCTTGTTTCTGGAATGAGGGAAAAATAAAGGCAGATGTGTGTTTCGCCTGTAGAAATAATTGAAGGCCAAAGTACCTTGTTCGTTGTTTGAAGCAGGGAAGAGCTTTCGAAACTAAGAGTGGGTCAATGGCTGGGCGTTGAGAGTCGTTCCTATAAGAGATAAAATCTGGGCACGTGTTAAAGAAAAATCTCTCGAAATAGCGTCGAGCGCACGAACGACGTGGTTAATTGAGAAAAATCGCGCGCACATCCTCGAGGCCCAGGTGTCAGTGACGTTTATAAAGAATTGTCGCTAAACTTAATTGGTCCACCAGAGACCCTCTTTTGTTGCTTTCTTAATTCTTGAATCTATTTCTATTTTTGTTAAATTACATTTCTTTCTTGTAAAACAATAAAGTGGAAAGTAAAATGTGAAAAGAGAGAAAAATCGGAAAGACTAAATTTAATATTAAGTTTGTTTCTATTTTTGCTAAATAACATTTCTTTCTTGTAAAACAATAAAGTTGAAAATAAAATATGGAGAGAGAAAGAAAAAAATTCAGAACACTATTAATTTAACGTTACGATTTCATTCTGTCTATCCACATTGTAAAGTTAATTTTTCTATATGCCTTTGTTTTTCTTTTCTTTAGAAAATATTGTTTAACAAATTGAAAATATGCACACAAAAAAAACCTTTAACTGAAGCAGCGATAACTTTCGCTAAAATAAAAAAAGTTTTCGTTTAAATAGCAAAAGTATTCGGTGCAATAAATAAAAATTTCGCTAATATAGTGAAATTTTTAGTTGTTCCAGGTGAAGATTTTTTTTCGTGCATGTATTTTTCTCATGGCTGATAGTAAAATATTATTTGAAATTTGAAAATTTCAAAAAATTGTGATTAACAAATAAATTCAGTAGAATCAATAACTTATTTTTTAAATAAATATTTAATTATTGTTTTTCTACAGGAAGTAAGATTTTTAAAACGTTCAAATTCAAAAATTTTTGATATTAAACGACAATTAAAACTTTTCTCTATAAATCAACTTTTATAAAATATTTCTTGAAACATTCTTTAAGAATTTGTCATTGAAAAGTTACTATGAATTAAGAAACTTTCCCATATTCTGAAAAATTTTCAACGTAACTTGAAATTATTTAAAAAAAATTAAATTAAAGTGTAGAAAAAAATAGTTCTTCAAAATCAATAGTTAAAAGTATAGAAAATTCAAATTTCCAAATATTTTAATTTGAAACCTTTTCAAAATAAATTGCTCAATTATTTCGATACAACAGTAACTAATTTACTAAAGAATTGAATGTTTCAAAAAATTTGAATTTTTATAAAGAATTTTATAAACAAAACGTTTATTAAATAACTGTATTCTCTTGGTGAGTTTTTATAAAATTTCTGAGAATAATTACGTTTTTCGAGGAATTTGTAGAAAATAGTATCAATTAAAGACAAAAGTAAATAATTTATTAAATAACTGAATTTTTTTAGAATTTAACTCTTGTAAGGAATTTTATCTTCAAATTTTTAAATAATTGAATTCTTTTAACGAATTTTAATCACTTTTTTAAGAATATTTACATTTTTTCAAAAATTCCATTAAAACTGTCCTAAAAATAATTAAAATTCTGCTTTATAATTTTTGAAAATAACTGAATTCCTAAAACAAATATTTTATTTATAAAAATATACCGAATTTATAAAAAAATGCATTATTTATGAAATTAATTGAACTATTACGTTGAAATTTATTTTAAAAAATGTTATTAATGGATTGAGTTCAATTTTGTTAATTTCTTTAAAATAATTGAATTCTTTTCGGAAATTTATTAAAAAAGTAGCTATTGAAAAAAGAAAATAAGGATATTTTGCAAAAATAATTGAATTTTGGAGAAGAATTTTGTTATTTGTAATGATAGTGGGGATTTTAACGGGAATTTTTCTTTAATTTTATTTAGGAAAATTTATATTAAAATCGTAGATATTAAAAATCATTGAAATGAGAAAAATGTTTTAAAATAATTAAATTTTGGATAGAAGAGTTCTGTTATTTATAAAGAGAATTGTAGTTTTGACGGGAATATTTCTTTAATTTTATTTTGGAAAATTTATATTAAAATCGTAGATACTGAAAATCATTAAAATGAGAAAAATTTTTTAATATAATTAAATTTTGGATAGAAGAATTTTGTCATTTATAAAGAAAATTATAATCTTTACGGAAATTTTTCCTTAAATTTCGAACACAATTGAACTTTTGTTTTAAAATTTAATTAATTTTGAAATATTTAAATAAATTTTTCATTAAATACTTTCTAAGTAATTATTTAAAATGATTCTTATTCATGAATTAGATATTTAAAATGAAAGCTTTTTTATTCAAATTTATTCAAAATGAAATTATTCTTGTTTGATAATATTTTTAAGTCCGTATCTGAAATTATTAGTTTAAAAAAAATTGATCGTTTTTTTTATTTTATTATTTATGATGAAGACAAAAGAGCCACCTGAATTCATAATTTTCTCCTGAAAATTTAATTTTTTACTAAATATTTAATTTTTTTCAGTATTTTGATTGACTTTTCCTTAAATCTCTTGTTTCAGAATATATAATTATTGTAGTTCTAATAATAATAATTTACATTCAATTTCATATTTTATATTTATGAAACAAAAATTTTAATTAAAAATGTTTAAATTCTTTTTTTTCGAATTTGCTAATTTCTTTTTCAAAAAAGTATGTAAAAAGTTAACCGCGCGCTTTAACACGAATTGTTGTTAGTTTTTTAATATTTTGAATTAGAAAAATTATATCTTAAAAATTTAAATTAAAATTTTTTAAATTCTATTTTTTCTCAAATTTGCTAATTTTTTTTCAAAAAAGTATTGAAGAAGTTAGTCTCAAGCTTTACCGCCCGAATTGTTGCTCGTTTTGTAATATTTGAATTCAGAAAATTTTGTCTCAAAATAATAAATTTAGAGGAATTGTAATCTTTAATTATATACACGGTATGTATTATATATTCTCTAATCAGTAACTTGTGCAAACTAACATGCGTCCAGGTAATGATTTGCAAATCAATAATCATGCTCCTGTTTACTGTTAAATCAGTCCGGCTAATGGACTTGGATTAGTATTATCATCACACGTGGTTGTCGAGTCGTTATCATTCGCGTATCGCCACACTGGATTGTTGCGAAATCCTGAGTGACTTAATCCGTAACGGTTTAAGTCCTGCTTGAAATCACATAATCTGCGTTTACCAATCCTGTCATATACTGAGTGCATTACCAGATAGGTACATCCCTCCGTTAAAGGTTTATTACTTAATGGATGTAGACAGATGACAAACAAAATTCTCAATTATGAATTTCATATTATCTAAACGCTGAGAAAACACTATACTCGTTTCAAGTAAAGAAATAAATTAAAATTTTTAATTAATTTTCACTTAAATAAATTAAAATTCATTCCAAGTGATTTAAATTCAGTAAATCATTTTCTCAGTGAAGTATTATTCAAAACATGTATAGTTTCCTATATGGGTGAATTTTCTGAAAGTGACACTTTTAAATTTCAGTTTTTCAATTAATTCTTCAATTAATTTTCTTCAATTATATGGTTTTTTCTATTAAAACTACTTAATTTCATACTCAAGAGTAAGATTTTTAGGTTGCGCAAAATTAATTCTTAAAAATATTAAAGTTTTTTTCATTTGAAAAATATTATTGTTGCTTCATTAAATTAATTTTATTTAATTGTCGAGCTTTTCTATTAAAAATTCACGCCAATATCGCGTTCACGAAATCGAAAATAAAATTACACTGCTTAAAAATTAATAATTTGTATATTTTAATACCAAATATATTCAATTGGATGAAAATATAAATGTATTTAAAGTATTTGATTTAATGGTAATTTGGGTTAATTTTTTCAAAGCAATGCAGGTAAATACTAAAAACAAAAGAAAAACTCGCATATTTCAAGGAAAAGGCTTTGGAGATGAAAAGCTTCGGAGATGAAAAATAAATTTTCTTTCACATTTGTATACATTAGGGCGCAATTAAAATATGCTTTTTAGTAAAACATACAAATCTCACTTCCTCATTTTATATTTCCATCGAAATATTCCGTTAAATTTACTTCTACATTCAGTTATTTATTAAAAAGAAAGGCTTCGGAGATGAAATTAATTTTTACTCGGAGAAAAATGTAAATTTCGATTATTTATAATAGCAATAATTTTTCTCCTTTTTGTAGATAAAATATAGGAAAATTTACCGTCAGATTCTCAGCTTTATTTTAATGTGCATTAAAATTTTGTTTAAGATATTTTTAAAGAATAAAATGTCAGTAATCATTGTAAAGTAATTTTAACCTAAAACTGAAGACAAAGATTAAACATTTTTATCAAAAATAAAAGTGAGGTTTACAAATTTTTAAAATGCAGATAATGATAGAAAAAACATTGTACTTTCTGACAATATAAAAAATTTCTAAGAATAAAAAAAACATGAAAATTTAATTTTATTGTAGAAGTCCTATTGGAGACATGTTGAAAAGGCTTCGGAGATGAAAGTAATTTAGTTATTAGGTAAATTAAGTTGAATAAAATTATTTAATTTTCTTTTAAAAATGATAAATAGGTGCTAAATTTTCACTATGGAAATCGATAATAATTATTAAAGAGTAGATTTTGTAAAATTAATCGAGACATAAAAAATGTCACTTTCAGAAAATTCACCCATATAAGAAACTTGTATGAATGTTTTTAATGTTTTAAATTTTTCTTTCGTTTTAAATTTTTCATTCGTTTACAATTTTTTTCTTTCTTAAAAATGTTTTTTTTTCAAATGTCCTTTATTTTTGTTCAATGAAAAAATCCATTAGTTATGAAAAATAGCTCATTAATTACAGTTGAAAGTTTCTATTAAACTATTGTTCTTGTATATGTAAACTGCTTGGAATGTAGACTTGGGTCTTGAATAACAATGGGGGAATATTCTGAAATAATTTGCATGCTTTACGCACGAAGTCCTGTGCAAGCAGTTTACATTTATACATACATATATATACGTACACATGTATGAAGTAAGTATCCCTTATGTGGCACTGCAGTGAAAACAGATATCACGCAAGGGCGCACTATTTGAAAAGACGATTTTAAATAGCGATAGTGTAGTGAAAAGTTTTCTCTATACGTACATGTAGACTCGCATATATAAATCTAGTAAGAGATATAGTTTTAAGGTGTCAAGAGTAAGCGGAGCATGTTCTCAACTTCACATCTAGCATGCCGGAAGGCTACATGTAGTTTCATGTACTTCCATACTTTCTCCTAGAGGCTTCAACTCTCTTACCCCAAAACACTCATGAAAACACGTCGAATATAAATGGATTAAAAAACGATCTTCAAACATTTTTCCAGTTATAAAAACTTTCCCCACTAAAGAGACATAAAAGTTTTCTGTCAATTACGATGACTCACTCTCTGCAGTCACTTGAAAATTAATTTTTCTTTTTTAACTCCTGCGAGGAAAATATTTTCATTCTATATCGTTAGGCAAATAAATTAAATTTTACCGCTGAATTCGTTTAAATAAATAGCAAAAAGAATGTTAGTTATTTACCTAGAAGCGTTAGCAAAATAATACCCAAATATTTTTTATTTACTAATAATACTAGATAATCGAAATAATACCCAAATATTTTTGATAATAGTACTAGATAATCAAAAAAATACCCAAATATTTTTGATAATAGATAATCAAGAATTTATTTTTCAAATCTACCACCGATGTTTTCTATTGTATAACTTTAAAATCATTTCCATAATTTTTTTCCTCCAGTTTTCAAAGGCTATTTCAAAACTATTTGAAATGCAATGTCACCAAACTTTAGCTGAAAATGGAGAAAGTTTCGTTTAAATTCAAAAATGAATCAATATTTTTTCCTCACTATACGCTCATTCAATTTTGTAAATTCAAATCGGTTCGAGCAACTAGAGTCATTTGTGCGATTTTCAAGAGAAACTTTCGAAATAGCCAAACTAAATTACTGGTCGACATGAATAATCGAAATTACAATAAAGGCGGGAGAATCGACAGCAATTGAATTGCAAAATCATTCGGTTGTTTCGACAGCTATATAGAAAACTTTCTTAACTAGTCTAACAAACAAATAACAAAAAAAATATAACTTTAAAAATGTTTCATTATTATATTTAAAAAAAAGAAGAAGAAGAAGAAGAAGAAGCAAGAAGAGAGTACAAAATAAGGAAACGAAAATAAGAGGGCGTGGGAACGTTAAGAGGAATGCAAATTTAAAAAAATACTCTTCTAGCAACTTTTTTTTTAATATCTAATGAATCGATGTACAAAACAGTTGAAAGGAAGTGAAGTGATTACAAAAGAGGAGAAAGGAATTTTTTATCTTTTAGTTGCTTAAATTGTTAAAGTTTTTAATTAAAAAAATAATTAATTAGTTTTTAATTTTATTGAAAAAACTTTTTTATTCAAACTTTGTTTTCATAAATATAAAATAAGAATTAGAATGTAGTTTATTATTATTATAACCACAACGCAATAACAATAATTAAAAGAACAATCATAAAAAATTATTACTTAGTTAGAAATTATTTAATGGGAATTTTACTCCAATATTTCAAAATAAAATCAATTTTCAAAGAATTGCGTTATAATATTCATAGATAAACCAACTTCAAGAAGTTATAATTTAAAATTTTATGAAGTTTCAATTTGTAATGAATTTGATTAGAAATTTTTAAAAACTTAGATTTTTGAAAAATTTTAATAACTCAAATTCCTCCTGATATTATTTTGGAGAAATGTCAAATTACTGTAGAAATTCAATAATTTTTAATCTTAATAAAATTCAGCTTACAAAATATCTATTATGTTCAAAATTTAAAGAAAAATTCTCGTCAAAATTACAATTATCTTTATAAATAACAAAATTCTTCTCCAAAATTCAATTATTTTCCAAAATTTTTCTCATTTCAATGATTTTTAATATCTACGATTGTAATAGATTTTCCAAAATAATATTAAGGAAAAATTCCCCCTTAAAATCACAACTATCATTACAAATAATAAAATTCTTCTCCAAAATTTATTTATTTTTAAAAAATGTCATCGTTTCATTTTCAATATTTACTATTTTAATAAATTTACGAAAAGAATTCAAATATTTAAAACAAATTAATAAAATTGAACTCAATAAATTAATAAAAAATTTTTAAATAAATTTCATCGCAATAGTTCAAATAATTTCAAAAATAATGCATTTTTTTATAAATTCAGATATTTTTATAAATAATATATTTGCTTTAGGAATTCATTTATTTTCAAAAATCATAAAGCTCATAGTATAGTTTTAATTATTTTAGGCACAGTTTTAATGGAATTTGTGGAAAAACGTAAATATTCTTTAAAAATTGATTAAAATCCGTCAAAAGATTTAAATTATTTAAAAATTTTGTAGGTAAAATTAATAACAAGAATTAAATTTTTTAAAAACATTTAATTATTTTAAAAAAATTTTAATAATATTGTACTTAAACACTCATTTATTTTCATAAGTAATAAAAATTGCACAGGAATTCCATTAATTTTATAAAAAATAAATTTTCTTAAGAATTCAAGTATTAAATTTTTTTTTATAAATTTCTTCGCAATAAATCAATTATTTTCATAAATAATAAAGCTCATTGCTGAATTTTAAATATTTTAAGTTCAATTTTAACCGAATTGTTCGAAAAATCCAATTATTATTCTTAAAAATTTGATCAATATTCATCAAAAGAATTTTATTATTTAAAAATTCGTTAATAAAATTGTTTCTAAAATTTTAGTTTTAAAAAACATTTAAATATTCAATCAATTATTTATTTTTGTTATTTTGTAAATTGAATAATTTAGCAAGGTTTCAAATTGAAATATTTGGAAATTTTTAATTTTTATTACTTATTTTAACTGACAATTTAGAGGAATGAATTTTTTTTAAAAAGTTCAATTAAAATTCTTTTTAATAATTTTAACTTATATAGACACTTTTCCAAATATGGAATTTTTCTAAATTCTAATAATAATAATAATAAAAATAATAATTCTAATATGGATTTTTTCACAGGAAATTTTCCTAATCGTTTAAAAGAATTTTTCCAAACTTTTGGAATTTTTTCTACATTATTTTATAGGAATATTTCTAAATGCATATCTATGTTAGTAAAATTTTTCTAAATAATTAATAGAATTTGCTTCCTAAATTTTATGGAAAAATTTTCAAAGATTCAAATTTAAATATTTGGAAATTTAAATTTGCTACTGGTATTAATTGTCAATTTTAAAGATTTCATTTTTTTAAAATTATTTAAAGTTACATGGAAATTTTTGCAAATTCTATAAACTCTCCTATATTTTCCTAAGGAAATTTTGCAAAAAGATTAACAGAATTTTTCCAAACTTTTCGTATTTTTTCTACATTATTTCGTGGGAATGTTTTTCTAAATTCCTATAAGAAGTTTAGAGTTGCAAATTTTTAAAGAACTGTTTCGAAAAATATTTCTCAAAAAGTTGATTTAGAGAAGCATTTTAGTTGAAAGTTGTAGAAAATAATAATTGAATTTAAATGTCGAAAAGGCAAAAAAAATTAATAAATCTTAACGAATTAAAATGAGAAATTTAAAACAACACATTAAATGCGGTGGAATACCTTTAAATCTTCAGCTTTCCAAATACAATTAAAAGTCTTGTTATATTTGTCTGAAAATAAATTATCAAACATCCCTAAAGTACTGTATTCAACACACAGTTCAATTTTATTATTTACCTAGAAATAACTTTCTTTGAAATAAGAACTGCATTATAATGTCAGTGACATGAAGATAATATTTAAATTGAAATGTAAAGCCTTTGAGTTATAAGTTCAAAGGTTAAATACTTGAGAATATTTTGATTTAGATATTCCTATCCATCTCAGTACCAATTTATTCCCAGCTTGTCTTCTTCCTTTTGAAGTTAACGTAATTGGTCCTTATTATCAATTTGATTGAAATTCTGCAAATCTAGAACTCGATTTCTTTGTTCAATGCTTCACGCAAAATATTCAAAAGAAAAGAAAAACAAAATTTTTTATTAAACCTAGATTGTAGAACTATACAATTTTCCATTTACATTAAATTTATATTTTTGATCTTGTTTTTCCGCACATGATTCAAGAATTTTGTGACACAGAAAAAATTTACACTGTATAAATATTTACTGTCTGTAAGTTCAATATTTATTTTGAAACGGAACGTCATTAATTTTTTTTAATTAACTCAAATCAAATTGTAAAACAAACTTTTTTCACATGTTTCTAATATATATGTGAAGTGTAATAATTTCATTGCGTACCTGCGCAAAGCTGAGTTGATTCAAAATATTAAATTTTCATCTTTTTCCACATGAGGAAAAAGTTTTTTAGATTAAAAAAAATTGATTCTATTACCACTTAGAAGGACGAGTGGACGTCGCACTCAAATTATTTTCTCACAAGTGAAAACTGGGTCAAGTTTCATCATGATTTTTCTTTGCATTTATAAATAGGAGGGAAAAAAATCTCGTTAGTGATACCTATCTTTGATCTTTATTTCAGGTGAAATGACATTAAATTAATATTAAACTTAATCAATAGTTTACTATATTTTTTTAAAAATAAAATTATAATTATAATTCAATCTATTTTTGAGTGATTTTTTTCTGTTAGTAGAGGGAAAAGCATTGAATTAATGTTTTTGTTTGTTAATTGCAAATTGTTTTTGTTCTTTAATTGCAAATTGTTTTTGTTTTTTTAATTGCAAATTGTTTTTGTTTTTTTAATTGCAAATTGTTTTTGTTTTTTAATTGCAAATTGTTTTTGTTATAAGTTAATTTATGAAAAATTGTGAAGTTTGTATTTTTATTCTAAAAAGGCAAAATTTAATCATGCATTAGATGTAGCTACACATTTTGGTATAATTTATTTAAAAATTAGCTTGATTAATAATTGAAAGAATTTAGGAGCTATAAACTGCATATAAATTAGACGAAATTCTTAGAACTGTTTAGTAATTCGTGTAAACTGTGACAAACGATTCACAGGGAGGCAGGCAATTAGATAAACGCCAACCAAACTCTACCCTATACGTATATATGCGCGCCCATGAGATATTGTTGTTCGTGCATTTGATTAATCGATGCTTGCTTTATACACAAGATCACTTTATATTAACTAGTACAAATTGCTCTAAAATACACTTCTTCTTCAATGAATCATAAAATTTGCGAAAAATGAAAAATTGTAAATTGTCTACATTGTTTTTTTTCTCGAAATTGAATTGTTTAATTTAACAAGACATCATTAGTTATATATTTGTTAAGACAAATACAATTCAGAAATATTAACACATTTATTATTTATAGTAATTACATCTAAAACTAAATATTTATTATTTTTATTTATTATTTATTTTATTATTTTATTATTATTATTATTATTATTATTATTATTTTATTTATTATTTATTATGTAAAGAATTATAATAAAGAATTAAAAATTAAAAAATAAAAAACTCCATTCGCTAAATAGTGTTTAATTTGGAAAAATTAAGGTTCAGTAATGAAGAAAGAAGTGATTCTCATTTCAACAGAAGAATAAGCTTAAAGAAAATAATCAACTAATGCACTGCTTTGGAAAAGATCATTTTGTACTTTTGTAACAAATGTGGAGTAGGCGGGTGATAGGTTTCTTTTAGACTCGGTTACCTTTTTCACGTCTAGACGGTCGTTACTGAAACAATGGCATTATTTCTGATGTCGCAGCGATTGCTTGGATACGGAAGAGCAAGTAGTAAAGTTGAGTCTATTTTTTTTTTTTTTTATTTTTTTTTGCTCTTCTTTCTCGAGGTTACTTTTTTCCCCACACTAGGTTCGTGCCACGAATCTATTTCAGGGCTTAAGACTGTTCACCAAATTGGCAATATAGTGGCGAGTCTAAATGGCGGAGAAACACCTAAATAGGGTCGCTAATGGGGCCATGGAGACTGACAGAATATCGATTTTCTCAACAAGTTTCAACTTAAATCTCTGATATGCGAAAAAAACATATTTCAAAGCCTTTAATAAAGATGCAAACTTTGCCTTCGTTATCTTATCATCGTGAGTTGATCTTTTAAAAAGAAAAAAAAATCCCCTTTTTTCGTTAGTAATAGATTTTTGATTTTTTTTCAGCTACTGATTTTTTAGGATAAAAAAATTATTTTTTTTAACAAGAAGATTCATTTAATAATTATTATTACTGTATTAAATTAATTTCATTATTACTGTATTAAATTAATTTCCATAGATAAATAATATTGAAATAGCTACAAAACATCAACTTCAATTTATTCTTTATTTAATAAAATGTTTTCCTTGAAAACGTAAAAGATTATTACAAAAAAATAAAAAACAACTAATGTTTAATTCTACTTAAATAAATTAATAAGTAAAAATTTTAATTCTTCTTTATTTTAGAATTAAATTCAATTAAATCTTGAATTACTCTTTGCATTTAACTATTTATTTATTTATCCATTATTTTTGTGATAAATAATTTTTATTTTACACTAAAAAATTTTTCTTGGAATATGAAAAAAATATTCATTAAATTAATTTAATTTTAACAACTATGCGTATAAATAGTTTTTTATTTTAAATTAAATTATCAATAATAATATCAATAACTATATAACAATAATCTTTCTGCAAGATTTTTTTCTTTCCGTAAAACAGAAATCTCAACCTTCTTCCTTTTTTCCCTAAAAAATATAAAAATTACTCAAAAATAAGAATTAAAAAATTTTTTGCACTTTTTCAGTTTTTAAAGTACAGTTTATAAACAAATTTCAAGGAAAAGATTTTTCCATCACATTTTGTTCACAATTTTTAATTTGTTTTGAATAAAAAACTTTTCAAAATTTCTACTTGTTAATTACGATATTATTCGAAATAATAACAATAAAAAAATAATTTTTAAACAACATTTTTAGTAGAATTGAGCAGAGCAATTGTTAAAACTAAATTAATTGAGTAAGAATCCTTATTTTTTAAATAAATAAAAGTTTTTCAATAATTCATTTATTAATTATTATTTATTGAATATTATTTATTCATTAACTTTTTAAATAACTAATTTTCCAAAAAAAAATTTTAGCAAAATAATTTTAAAATATAGTCTGCTGTTATTATAGTAAATAATAACAGACTATATTTTAAAAATTTTTTCAATATCACAAACACAGTAATTTATTTTCAGAAGAAAAAGTTGACAAGCAAAATAATTATTAAATAAACAAATCGAATAAAATTCATTATTCTTTAAATTTTCCTGAAAAGTACTTTAACAAAAAAATTTAAAAAATATAGTCTGTTATTATTTACCATTTCTCACTATTACAAACATAGTAATTCATTTTCAAAAGAAAAAGTTAACAAACAAAACAATTGTTAAATAAACAATTTGAATAAAGTTCATTATTCTTTAAATTTTCCTGGAAAACATTTCAGCAAAAAAATTTAAATAGTCTGTCATTATTTATTATTTCACCGTATCAAAAAAAAAATATATGTTTTATTTTGAAAGAATAATTTTTCCCGAAAAATAATTGCTAAAACTAAATTAATTGAATAAAATTCATTATTTTTTCATTTTTCCAGGAAAACATTTCAACAAAAAAAATTAAATAGAATATTTTGTTACTCGACTGTATAAGCACTCGACCTTATTACAAAAATAATAATACATTTTTTAATGAAAAAGTACGCAGCAAAATACTTCAGAAACTTATTTAATTGACTAAAATTTGTTATTTTTTAAGTTTTCGAGAAAAAAAAATTTAATGAAAAATTTTTTTAAATATAATCTGTTATTATGAATCCCCCGTATTAAAAAGAGCAATAAATTTCTATTATTGTTGATAATTCAATTTAAAATAAAAAACTATTTAGACGCAGAATTGTTAAAATTAAATTAATTTAATGAATATTTTTTCATATTCTAAGAAAAATTTGTTAATAGAAAATAAAAATTATTTTTTACAAAAATAATGCATATATAGTTAAATGTGAAGAGTAATTCATGATTTAATTGAATTTAATTCAAAGAAAGAAGAATTAAAATTTCTTTCTAATTAACAATTGCTCTGCTCACTTCAACTAAAAATGTTGTTTAAAAATTATTTATAAAGTGAAAAATATTTTTTTATTATTATTATTTCGATTAATATCGTAATTAACAAGTAGAAATTTTGTAAATCTTTTTATCCATAACCAATTAAAAATTGTAGACAAAATGTGATGGAAAAATCTTTTCCTTGAAACTTGTTTATAAAATGTAATTTAGAAATAGAAAATGTGAAAAAAAATTTCGAATTCTTATTTTTGAGTAATTTTTAAATTTTTTTGGAAAAAAGAAAGAAGGTTAAAATTTTTATTTACGAGAAAGAAAAAAATCTTGCAGAAAGATTATTATTTAAAATAAAAAACTATTTAGACGCATAATTGTTAAAATTAAATTAATTTAATGAATATTTTGTTCATATTTAAAGAAAAATTTTTTAATGTAAAATAAAAATTATTTATCACAAAAATAATGGATAAATAATTAAATGTGAAGAGTAATTCAAGATTTAATTGAATTTAATTCAAAGAAAGAAGAATTAAAATTTTTACTTATTAATTTATTCAAGCAGAATTAAACACTGGTTGTTTTTTTATTTTTTTTGTAATAATCTTTTACGTTTTCCAGGAAAACATTTTATTAAATAAATAAAAAATTGAAGTTTATGTTTTGTAACTATTTTAATATTATTTATCGATGAAAATTAATTTATTTCTAGTTCGTAATTTGAAAATGCAAATATTTACTAATGAAGGTTCCTTCCTTTACTTAGAACGCTTTTCTCGAAGAAGATTTTCCTCGTTTAGTTAATGAAAAAAAAGTTTCGATTTCCCTCTACATTATTATTTTTAGTCTACAGCACAAACTTTAACTTTTTTCATAACTGTCAATTGATTTATTAATAATATAATACAACATTCAAACGTCTTTTCGCATTATACCACAATTACCATTTAACTAAATTTTGAATTTAAATTAGGATTTAAGAACACAATATGTATTGGAAATTTGAAACAATTAATTAATTATGGAACATGTAACAGATTTTAATCTTTTAAATCCGGATTAGATAATATTGCATTATGATTTGTTCGAATGGAGATAAAATCGGGAATATGAGGTACAATTTTCGAAATTTCACCGGAGGATATTACTAATGTATAATATATATATAAATAATTTTCAGCATTATCGTAATAATCAAACTATTAATTTTAAATCCTCGTAGATTGTTAATTGTACCATTTCATATATGTTTCCCATTCTCTTTGTTTCTATTATTTTATTTTATTTTATTTTATTCAAAATTTTAAATAAAATAATTTTTTCAATAATTTTACAAATTATGAATCATTTTGAAAATTTGATATTCAATATTTAGATATTAAAGAAATAAAACCATTTTCACATTTATCATTGTTTATATTTTATTTTTATAAATATAAAATATGATAAATTTTATACGTCGATGTATGCATTAATCATTACACACGTTACTTTGATATTAATTCTATGAGGGAGATGCAAGAACGAATTTCAATAGAGTATTGCGCATTGATAATAAATTTTCTCATTTCAAGTTAATCGATAATTATATTACACATACATAGTGTAAATAAATCGGACGATAGAATATTGTGAATTGCCCTAGCACACATACACACACATACACAAAGTGATACACTATAGTTCATTCATTTATTCATTGTAATCACGTGACGTTTGTCTATACGGAAAATTTGCATTCTGAAATTTAATCCACTATAGTCATTTCAACTTTATTCAGTTTTAAACTATACTGCATTTAACAAGACATTCATTTCCAGAGTGAAACTATTTTTCTTTGTTCGAAAAAATGATTTGTTCCATTTATTTTTCTTTAATGAAAATGTCAAAATTTACGTAAGGGGAGAAATATTCTAAAAAGTAGAATTTTAAATAAAGAAGAAAATAAAGTAGTAGTAGTAGTAGTAGTAATAGTAATAGTAGTAGTAGTAGTAATAATAATAATAAAAGGTAAAGTAGTTACTTAAATAAAGTTTCAAATCTTTCGATGTTTAAAATTAATTTTTCAAATTTTGTGGTTTTTCGAAAAGCACAAAAATTTTTTTATGGGACAAATTTACGATTTCCTGAGTAATTGTAATTTTCCCAAGTTACAACTTTTACTTTATTATACGAAAAAGTTGAATCATGTTTCGGCACGATTATTTTGATGTTCTTTTTACTATCTTACTGGACAAGCTTTTCGTCAATAGATTCGAATAAATTCAGAGGGGAATATTACAACCTAGAATTTTATTGTCATTCGTAAAAGTACTTTTATCTTCATTTACTGGGCGCCCAATTTATCGAGTTTTCCAATAATAGACGACAGTTAATATTATAATAATTCTCATTTTTAATGAACAAAAAAATACCAATTGTAATGTTAACAAAAATAAAAATCAATATTAATAATCATTGCTTTTTTGTTTCTTACCTTTTTTAAAATATTTTTTTAATGTTTTTCAATTTTAAAATTAATATATCCAAAAAATCATTCAATTGCTGCAATGAATAAAAATTTTTTTAATAATAATAAAATTCCTTCGAAAAGTTTTGATAAAATTTTTTTTAAAATCCAATAAAATTCTCTTTTAAGTTTTAACAATTTCTTCTATTAATAATGAATAATAAAATAATAAAATAATAATAATAATAAAATTTCCATAATATTTAAATTAAAAATTTTGAAAATAATTAAATTTCATAAACAATTTCTTTAAAGATTTAAAAAAATCGTTCTACTTAATATTTTATATTAAAAATAAATTAGAAAAATTTTTTCGACGAATTTTGTTAAAATTATTGAAAAATGTAATTAATTTTTTTTTTTTTTGAACATTTTTTTTGAAATTTCGTTGATTATTTTTTAATAATAGAGTTTCCATAATATTTAAATAGAAAATTTTTAAAATAATTGAATTTTATGAACAATTTCTTTTAAGTTTTGAAAAAAATCGTGTTCGTTATTAATTGATAGTAAACAATTAATTATTGGATTTTCTTCAAATTTTAGAAAAAAATTCAATCATTTTAAAAAATTTCTAACGAATCAACAAGAAAATTAATTTTTTTCGTAGAATTACTTTGAAACTAATTCAATTTTTGTTAATAATTTTGTTATTTATAAATATGTAATTTAATTATTCGAAGAATTTTTTAACATTATAAAAGAAAGTTAAATTTTCTTTGAAAAATATAAAATTGTGTTTAAAAAATTGAATTGTTTCATGAAATAATATTAAAATTGTAATAAAATAATTAAATCTTTGCAAAAATTTTAAAAAGTAATTGAAGTGTTTCGAGGGATTTATTAAAATTTTAGAAAATAATTGAATATTTTTGAAAAATTGTATTAAAAATTGAAAAAAAGGATTTAATTTTTCGGTGCATTTTTTTTTAATAATTGAATTTGCAAAGAATTTTACTATTTACAATAACCTATAAATAATTTGTTTCGATAGATTTTTTTAAAAAGGGGAGAAAGTAATTGAATTTTTTTATGTTATTCAAAATTTTAAAAAAATTGAATTCATTCCAGAAATATTATTGAAAATAATTGAATTTTTGCAAACATTTTACTATTTAAAAAAATAATTGAATTGCATCGAATTATGTTTAAAAATAAGTGAATTTTTTTATGTTATTTAAAATTTTTTTAAAAATTGATTTTGTTCTTGAAATTTCAATGAAAATAATTGAATTTTTGCAATGATTTTACTATTTAAAAAATAATTGAATTGCATCGAATTATGTTATAAAATAATTGAATTTTTTTTATGTTATTCAAAATTTAAAAAAAAATTGATTTCATTCTAGAAATTTTATTGAAAATAATTAAATTTTTGCAAAGATTTTAATATTTAAAAAATAATTAAATTGCATCGAATTATGTTTAAAAATAATTGAATTGTTGTTATGTTATTCAAAATTTAAAAAAAATTGATTTCATTCTAGAAATTTTATTAAAAATAATTGAATTTTTGCAAAGATTTTACTATTTAAAAAAATAATTGAATTTGCAAAGAATTTTACTATTTATAAATCCATAAATAAAATTTTTTAAATAGATTTATTAGAAGTGTAGAAAATAATTGAATTTTTTTAAACTGTTATTCAAAATTGAAAAAAAATTGAATTAATTTCTGAAATTTTATTGAAAATAATTGAATTTTGAAAAATAGTTGAATTGTTTCAAATTTCGTTCAAAATAATTGGATTTTGGGAAAAAATTATTCTATTTTAAAAAATAGTTAAATTCTTACGAAAAATGTTATTATTTATGAGAACAATTGAATTCCAGCAAATAAATTTATTAAACTTCTTGTATTTAGTAAACAATAGTAATTATTTAGTAAATTAGTTAATTGTTAAATTTTTAAAGTTCGAGTCAGAAATTTTTTAAAAATTAATAAAAATAAAAAATTTTGTAATTTGCATAAAAATAATAAGTCGAATCGAACATTTGCCGGTTCATTGAAAATTCTAATGAATTTCAGAAGAAATTTGATATTGAAAAAAACACTTTGCAATTTAAGGGTAAGAAGAGTAAGAAAAAAAAATGACAGAATGAATAAAAAAGCAGTGTTGAGTAGAATTCGTGCTGATTTTGAATCTTATTCAGTCTTAAGAAATAAGGAATTCTCAAATCCAATATCGGAGAAGTCGGCACTTCATCGGGAGACTATCAAATGTAGTTGTCGATTCGATAGGCAAGCTATCCGAGTTTCTGTCCCTCCCTAATCCGCCCGCTCTCTGGCTATTATCCTGGAAAATCCAGTCGAACATCCGATTAGGAAAACTGAGGTACGTTACTTCCTGCCGAAAGTCCTCGCATTCTTGCTAACGTTGAAAATGACGTTTATCGTTTTTATGTTATTCTATATATAGATGTACAAGAGAAAATACGCTTAAATCGAGACACATGTTTGCCATTTTCATTGTAATCGTATTTTCTACATGGATCCACTCTCCTCTCTCTCTCTCTCTCTCTCTCTCTCTCTCTCTCTCTTCTTATAAATCTCAATCTAGTTATATGCTTTTCCAATACATTTATTTTCATTTTGTTTGATATAAGCTAAGATACGCCAATGGATTTGTTCTGTAATTATAATTATTTAACTTTCGTATGGTTTTTTTCTGAAGTGACACATTTTTTATCGGTATTTATTTGCGTTATTTTTTATTTCGAAATAAAAAATTTAATAGCTTTATGTTGTTGTTGTTTTGTTTTTGTTTTAATGGCCTCTTGTGAGAAGTGATAAATTTAAAAGTAGGGTCATCAAATCAACGCGCATACGCCGCGTGGAGGGGAGAGCGCTAGGATTGGTTTCTCCCCTTTGGGAGGGGGAAACGCTCTACGAGACTCTCGACTCTTACACTTCGAGCCGTCCGTACGGTATTAAGAATAAAATTTATTTTTCACTGTCTAAAACATTTTCTGGTTTAAAAAAATCAATTCTGATTGAAAACAATTCATTGTTTTATTTTTTTATTTATTCTTTTTGTTATATTTCTTTTTATTTGTTTTTTTTGTTTTATTTCTTTTTATTTGTTTTATTTCTTTTTGTTTGTTAACTTTTGTTTTATTTTTTGTTTATTTTTATTTATTTTTGTTTATTTTTGTTTATTTTTGTTTATTTTTGTTTATTTTTGTTTATTTTTGTTTTAATTCACTGTTTGAATATAAGAATTGCGATAGAGTTAAAAATAATTCAAAATGAAATAATTATCAACGTTGAAATTCTTTAGTCAAATGATTGTGAATTAATATTAAATGAGAGAGAGAGGAAAATTTTGCGGAAAGCTGCGAGAAAATAATAATCGATGAATGGAATTTTGTTGTTATAATGAACGGATGGCCAAGAAAGGAGGACATTGTCTGGCTGTGTGCGCATTCCACAAAACGAAGACTTGGTGTTCTTGAAGCGCTTCGCGGTAAACCAAACATTCGCGGTATGCCCTCAACGCAGCGTTACGGAATTTCTAACATGAAGTCGTTTCGCTTTCCAGGACCACTTATAATTAATGGTCCTAGTTTATAACGCCTTTGCGGCTATTGTGATCTTGTCAGTATATTCACACTTTCTAGCGCCAAAGTAAACCAACAGTAATTTTTTACGTGCTTCCTAACACATACCTCACACTCACCAAGTATTAAAATTTACCTTAATTATTCAATAAGTGAATAAAATTATTTCACTAAACCAAAAAAAAAGAAAAGTATTTGAATTTGAAAAATAATTTATTCGCTGACATTATTTTTAATAATTTATAAAACTTCCAAACCAAAAAAAAATCCAAGGAAATATTTACTTTTTTGGGTTTTTTTTTCTCTCAACCGTAATTGTAATAAACGATAATTATATATTTTAATTTTAATACTTCACAGTGTTACATGCTTTGCATTTCTCGTGGGAGTAAATAAAATAATCTTTTCACTGGACTGTAAAAAGCTTTCAAAGCTTTCACCTTTCGTCTTTTCTGAATAACGCTCGGTTCGCTAAAGTTTCATCCGCTTTGCAAGGAAAATTGAGCAGTCGCGGATACATGACAAGAAGGCGACTGGGTCGACCTCCAAAGGATACTTCCCCTCTTGTTTTTTTTTTTTTTTGCTGCGCATATAAAAAAAATATTAACTCTAAGAATCTTTACATGTTTGCTTCTCTCTTCACAATTTCGATAAATAACATTTAGATGAACTTTCACAACATCAAACGATGCAAAATTGTTTGTTCGAATTTTCAGAGAAAATTCTCCCTTTATATACATGATGATAATTTTTTACCTTAAAAATTTTGCACGTGTATAAATTACAGAAAGGAAATTTTTTTTTGTAAGAAAAATATTCACATAAAAGTAGATGTTTTGTACTACACTATTTTTTGAAAATAAGTTTTTTTTGTAATAGAATTGCAAAGAGAACTTAATAATCTCTCAAATGAAACTAGAGAAAAAAATTTTTTACTTTGAAAAGAGTAATAAAATTTTGATTGTTTCTATTTTTTTTTTGCAAAAACAAAGAAGTATTTGAATTTTTTTTTATATGAAGAGAAACTTGGAACATTTACTGATATAGACAGTCATTTACTGTTAAATTTAATAGTAGAATCTTTTACAGCCTTCTTACATCTCTGATTAACACTCTCTTCATTTATGCGATGCTTTACTCGCAAAGTGAGCAATTACATTTTCCAGTAGCTTTCCTCGTAAAATGATCTACCGGAGTATTTTACTCAGCACATAAAGATAATTTTTCCTTCAAGTGTTTAGAATTTCCGTAAAATTCTATGCAAGTTGAAAGAATTTCTCCAAGAGGCATTTTAGAGTATCTTTTTATTTCTTGAATGAAAAAAAAAAGTTTCAGTTTCGACGATCCATGCCACGGACAATTGTAAATGTTGAGTCAAATTAATAAAATAGTCTTCTTTTTTACTTTGAGAGAGAAATTAAAAAAGTCTTTACTAAAAGCTCTGTAATTAAAAAAAAAAGAAGAACAAATCAGAGGAAAAAGCACTGAGTTTGTAATTATTTTTATTTAAAATTGCAATAAAGTGTGCAAGTTAAAAAGAGAAATGACTTCTGGGTATAAGCAATAGCCATGGGATTTGGAGGATAATATAGACTCGTAATATGGGTGCGACGGCAATATTGCATTTATGGAGCAAGTATAAGCAATGAACACTGCAAAACGTGGCATTCACGATAAACTAGGATTTTTGCTGTATGACAACGTACAGTTGACCAAAGTGACCTTCTTGAACAAAATTAACCTTTAAATCAGAAGAAAAGATTCTCGAAGCTCGGGTCGCTTTATTAAAAAAAATGTCAAACAATTTACTTTTTCACATTACAGAAAAAAATTAATTTAATTTTAAATGTAAGTTTTTAATAAAAATATTGTTTCATAATATTCCAACAACAATCTAAGTTGTAAGCAGTCCAAAAAAATAATAAAAATAAAAAAAATTTAATTAAACGTTTTTTTAAACGTCTTTTTATGACAATTATTATCTTCGGCTAGAGCGTTCGGCTGTAGTTCGTTACTAACACTTAAAAATTGCAACAACAATTTTTTATTCTTCCGAATGTTCATCGGCAACAGTGCAGCAATAATGTAGGTTGTTAAGAGTCCATAAGAAATTATAAAGTTGAAAAGAATTTAATATATACATTTTTTATGACAATTATCATCTTCGGCTGAAACGTTCGGTGGTAGTTACTACCACTTAAAAATTGCAATGAAATTTTTTATTCTTCATCAACAATCCGACAATTATTTAGGTCGTTAAAAGTCCATAAGAAATTATAAAATTAAAAAGAATTTAATATAATCGTCTTTTTATGACAATTATGAACTTTTGCTAGCGTTCGGCTGCTGTTAAAAGTACTTAAAAATTACAGTAAAATTTTTTATCTTTTAGGATGTTGTTCAGCAACATTTCAGCAATATTATAGGTTGTTAAAAGTCCATAAGAAATTGTAAAATTGAAAATAATTTAATATAAACGTCTTTTTATGACAATTACGATCTTCGGCAAGAGCGTTCGGCTGTAGTTAGTTACAACTACTTAAAAATTGCAATAAAAATTTTTTATTCCTCCGAATGTTGTTCAGCAACAATCCGGCAATAATGTAGATTGTTAACAGTCAATGAAAAGTATTAAAATTGAAAAGAATTTAATTTGAACGTCGTTTTATGACAATTATGATCTTCGGCTGGAGCGTTCCATGTGAATTCTACGATTTGAAAGCTCCTAAAAGTTAGAATAAAATCTTAATTCTTTATAGCTGTTATTTTACAAAATTCTAGGTTATTCTAGGTTCTGTGTCAATAGACTAAATAGTCAGAAGTTTATAAAAAAACACTAAAATTGCTAAATGCTGAAAATACCTTCTATTCCATATGGTAAAATATAATCAATAATATATTTTTCCTCTAATAGAGCAGCGCTAATTTAAAATTCGTGTTTACGATACTTCGATACGAGAAATTTTGCAAATAATTAGCTTTGCATTTATAATCGACCTGGTTTAATATTTAAAACAGTTAATTAGAATTAAAAATTTAGGATTATAAATTCTCCATTGTTTAAAATTGATATAGAAGTTCAACAAATTTTTAATCGTTACATCAAATTTTTATTCGCTACGACACATTTTTATTCGTTACAATAAATTTTTATATGCTACAACAAATTTTTATTCGTTACAATAAATTTTTATATGCTACAACAAATTTTTATTCATTGCAACAAATTTTTATTTGTTGTAATAAATTTTTATTCGCTACAACAAATTTTTATTCTCAACAACAAATTTTTATTCGTTGCAACAAATTTTTATTCGCTACAACAAATTTTTATTCTCTACAACAAATTTTTATTCGTTGCAACAAATTTTTATTCGCTACAACAAATTTTTATTCGTTGCAACAAATTTTTATTCTCATCTACAAATTTTTATTCTCTACAACAAATTTTTATTCGTTGCAACAAATTTTTATTCGCTACAACAAATTTTTATTCGTTGCAACAAATTTTTATTCTCATCTACAAATTTTTATTCGCTGCAAAACAAATTTTTATTCGTTACTATTTCTCGCGCAGTATTCATAGATTTTTGTAGTTGCCGTTAACACCAGAGGGAGTTGTTTCCTTCGCAACAAAAAAAACTCCAATAAATTCCATCTATCTATCAATCTATCTGATTCTCCTTTTCCAAGTATTCCCCAAGAGAACGTAAACATTACAGAAGCAAGAAGCGACTATGCCGAGAGTTGCCATCCCATTCTTTTACGTGAACTGGTTACCCGCTAAATTGAAATCTCTTACGTAAATCATGTTGGAGCAATGGCTTCCAGGGGTTTCTCGCGGTTCTGGACCGGTGGGTACTTAGCCGCATTGCGGGATACTGTGCCTTACAAACTCCGCAAATCCTTGATTTAGCTTTCCTCAAAAACATATATATTTCCGTTTATCAATGTATTTCGCATTACGAACGTAATGTGCGCGATCACTTTTTGATGAAATTTAATTTAATGGAAAAAATTGGAAAATAGAGTCAAATAGAATACTCGTCATCTGAAAATATTCCTACGACTTTGCTAACTGGCTGATAAAAAACTCAATTGTATTTTTTTCCTTGTTGAAACAGTGTGAATTATTAGCTACTGTAAAAATTAGCCAAACATTATCCAAACCTCGTTTCACTGTAAAAAGAAAGGTACTAATTTAGAACCAATTTTGGTACTAAATCGTAATTTTGTTCTATTTTAGAACCGAAATCAGCTCTAATTTAGAACCTTTTTTTTACAGTGTTGTTAAGCACAAACACAATGAATTATTTATCAACTCAATTTAAATGAAACAATAAAAATCACTTAAACATTAAAACAGACTTATAAAATGTACAAGTATTGAAAAATTAAAAAAAGAGAATTTAAAGATGATGTTGATAAAGCGATTCTTAAGTAGAAAGTAAAGCTTCCTCTTCCTGTGAGAAAAGAAAGGAACCCAAAAGTTTTAAACGTTAGGTCTGATGGAGAACTAAAACTCACTTCCTTTTCTTTCTCTCAGCATTTTCGGTTTCTTAAGGTACCCCGATTTCGCGTTGTAACATAAATACGTTAGAAGACAGCTTTCAGAGTGACGATCGTGACAGACTTTGGAACGAGTTGCCCTAGAGAGAACTAATCTTTCACCTCCGTTTGCAACAACTCGCGTTTCTCAGGCGTTTAATCTTTCACGTGGATATACAGTGGAACTAAAGTACTACTTAAAATTGAAGAAATGTTCTAAATTGGTAATACTGTAAACTTTTTCTTAAACGGATAAAAATAGTAACACGGGAGAATTAAAATTTATCAATTTCCTTTATCGACAAGTGACATGTGTCCGAAATAAATTCAAATATTCATTAATCTTTCGCCTTGGTAAATAATATAAAATTATGAATGCTGTAAATAACAAATACTTTGATAAATGTGAAAAATTGTATTATGATTGTCAGTTAGGAATTTACCAATCTAGATTTTTTCTTAAAGTTTGTAATCGAAATTATCAATTCCAAATTGGATGAATTAAGTATTCTGGAACAGACAGAGGTGGAAATTCCAGAAGGAAAAAGAACTGTGAGCTAAAGTAGGTTGTTTAGATTTTCAGTACAGCCATAGATTACCGTCGGCTCCTTCTCCGGACATGAGAGGTTAATGTTCAGATCTTTATCTCTTGCCGGCAGTGCAATTATAGCCGAAGTTTGTATTTATTTACCGGTTTGCTGGAATTATCAAAGTTTCTGCTTGTCGGATACATGGCAAGCCAAAAGGACACGACTATCTTTGACTACCAACTAATTCATCGTTAAATTTTCATCATCAGCAAGAATCTCTTAAACAATTTTAAGTTTATAATTATGATGCGTAATTGGGTTAAAGACAAAACAAAAAAAATGGTTAAAGCAGAATTTGATATCATTAAAATTTTCAGCAATTAATTTCATCAAGAACTCAGTGTGAAAGGCAGAAAAAATTAGTCAAAAGCCCCAAGGTTTTTTTCAAATTTGCCAATATTTTTTACTTGGAATTTACTTCGGGTTTGGATTTTTATTAAATTTGGTATCTCTAGGGGGTTCCAGAATATTTTTAACAAATATCATTAGTCAAAATAAAGAAGACTTGACCATTTTAAAATATCCTTCATTTAGGCTCTAGGCTTAATGTCCAATCAGTAAATTTATTTTTCTTTTCAGAAAGGTTGACAATTAAATCGAAGAATACTGTACAATTTTTTAGAAAGATCTACTAGAGAATTGTTCATTTGCATAAACAAATAATTGTACTACAAAAATTGTAACAAAAAAAAATTGTACTTTTAAAGAGTTTTTAGTTTTCACTTAAATTTACATAAAATTTCACTTTTCACAGTCCTGTCATTATTTTTTGTCCTTGGGCTCGGTTTTCTTTAGAGAAACAAAGTAAATAGAGAAAATTCAAGTGAAAAGAAAAATAAAGAAAACGTACCATTTGTTTTGTTAAAAAAGTAAAATTTACAAATCCATCTTTTGGTCAAATAATATGTTTATCTTTTTAGCAAGAAAAATGTAATTTTCCACAAGAACAAAGAAGGAGAGAAAAATAAAGAGAATTTCTATCAAGTTATAAAGGAAATTTCTTTCATGATGTATTATGTTTTGTAGAAAAGTTGTAAAATGTATAGTACATGCAAAATATTCGGCGTTTATTTAAATTTCCACATAATTTGAAAGAATAAATCACATTCTTGACTTGTTAATGAAAAATTAATGTGAATAATAAAAAATTAATGCTAACAATGAAAAATTAATGTGAAAAATAAATATTTTTCTCATTACTTTTTCATTAACAAATCTACAGAATTTAACGAATTGATTGCTATTGTTTTTTTTTTATTATTGAAAAATTGAGAATACTTGACAAGCTTATAATAATATTATAAAAATTACGGCGAAAACTGTAATAACAAATATTATGAAATTTCCAACTTTGAAGCGCAGAGATTTTAGAAGTTAATTATTTCTTCATTGTTATTTGCAAAAATGTGTGTCAATAAAATTTTCAATCCAGCACGTAATATTATCAAAAATGACAAAAACGAGACAAAAATTGATATCCGATGTAAAATAACAGACAATAAAGCAAGAGGTAAAGGTGAGAGAGAAGAGATTTATTCTGCATCATTTATCCAACTGATTGCTTCATTTGTCCAAATTGACTGATTACTTTCGATTGACTATTCAAATGTTCACTGTAAATTGATTTAAAAATTTGTTCATTCATAACTAACATTTTGCGCAAGGATGGAAAAAAATACTTGAAATTTGATTTGAATGAGTGAGAAAATTTATTTTTCCTAGCAGGGCAAAAATAAATTAATTGATAGCAAAATTCTAACGGAGGATTAGGACAAAATATAAGACTCTTTCTTAACATACTGCTTCGATTTTTTTGCTGAGATATAAATTTTATTTCGGTCAATTGAAGATTGAAAGAAACAAATTTATGTTCACTTGTCAAGTTGCAATATTTCTTCTTCGAGATAATTTATTTAGCAAAATGTTAAATTAACAGCATGTGACTGGAGAAAACAATTTTTTTTTCGAACCCTTTTCTCCTGGAATTTTAAATAGTTGAATTGTAAAGAAATTCAGTTTTTTGTATGTTCCCTGAAGTTGCCATCAATGCTCAGCAATTTTTTTTGTATAAAATATTTTTTATACAAAATCAAAAAAATTACTCAATTTTTTCCAAAGTTTTAAGTTAAAAAAATACTAAAATTCATTTCCTTTAATTAAAAAAATTCTATTAAATAGTTTTTTACTTCCTAAGTAAATAAAAGGGGTAAAATTATTATAATTTTTCTCTGCTAAAAATAAGGAAAAATACTTTTCGATGCTGAGCATGGATGCCAACTTCAGGAACCCTCACCCAGAGAAAAATATTATTTAAACCAAATATATTTTATTTGAGTTAAGTAAACGTATATTTGTCTCAGAACCAACTAGACTTTTTATTTGTTTTAAATAAAAATTTTATTCGGCATAAATGAAATATATATTTAAGCAAAATAAAATTTTATTTAGACCAAATAAAATTTTGTTTACACCAAATAAAATTTTATTTAGACCAAATAAAATATGACGCACTCTGAAGAAAGGTACCTAAGAAGCAAAAAATTTTAGGTTATGTTTTTAATTTTTCAAGTAAAAATACAGAAAGAAAATCAATTATTAATTTAGAATTATTGATCTTCAAGTCTTCATTATATTCAAATTTCAAAATATTCGAAATACAAATTAGATTCAAATTCAAATAATAAAAAATAAACTTTCAATCAAGAGAAATCTAACACGACTCTAACCTATAATTAGTTTGCTTCTTAGGTACCTTTCTTCGAAGCGTGTTACAAATTTATTTGAAACAATTAAAAAGTCTAGTTTGTTCTGAGACAAATATACAATTTCTCTGGGTATTTTTTGTAAATATCGCTGAAATATAATGAAGAAAGACACTGAGGTGCTAAAGTTTCGATAAATAAAAAATTTACTATCATTTCTTAAAATATGAATAATTTCTGAAATCGAGCGTTTTCTGTAAGGTTCAAGAATAAAGTATCAAAAATTGAACCATTTAAAAATTGTATTTTGCCAATCGAAGTCATGTTTGAAATTTAATTGAAGTGCTGGTACCAAAAATATGAGTTTTTTTTGTTTTTATATTCATCGATACGTGTGAACAATGAACGATTCGACTGAACAATATAATTTTCAGGTTAGCTTTTATCATTAAAATTGTAAACATTTGTTTTTTGACACTTCCCAATCTGGTCATATTTTGCCCTGTGATTCAGGTTTTTTTCTTCAAGAATTATTAATTTTTGAGGTTATCCTCGCCCTCTGTCTGGAGCGACGAATTCTCGCCCTCTGTCGGCGAACTAAATTTTGGCGCGAAATTCAAATTCATAAAAGAAGGAATATTTCGCATTCTTCACGAAAACTAAAACTTGGGTGTTGGAAAAAATAGAAAAAAGGCTTTCGTAGATTTAGAGGAAAATTCCAAAGTCATTATATATGTGAGTGAAGTTTGTTTATCCCCATATCCTAATACGAGGAAGGCGGGACCCTAGATGAAGCGATGGCGGAGGGCACGTGAAGCATTGTGGCGCATGCGATTCACTCTTATAACCCCGTGACGAAAAGAATCTCCCCCGATATAGTTGCGTTCAACCCCCCTGATGCCAGTAGTATTCGTCTGAAGTGACTAGTCCGCACCGAGATTCCGGCGCGAAGTGTCGTTTCCTTGTCGCGGTGTGCCAAGTTCTAGATGGATGTCGCTGATTCGCCTCGTCCTCCTAGTACCAGCGGTTCTCCTCGCTATGCTTCACGTCCCGTCCCATGTGGAAGGTTAGTGACGTTAAACTTCGTGACTCGTTAACAAGTTCCGCCGCATGAAAATAAATATATCTAGAGTATACATAACTTCACCAACACACTGATAAAGGCACGCTTTATCATGTTGATGTGCGCGCTCCCGGGTACCATTCATCATCCTTCGTGATTAGTCAAAGCGGATTAGAAACTTCGAAAGAAAATATTGCATTTTGCAAATGAGCCAACTCTTCATCATCTTCTTCTTCTTCTTTTTCTTCATCATCGTCCTTCTGTGGTGCATTGCAAATTAAATTCCCCTCTTCTCCCCCGCCCAGTGAATTTCTAATGAAATTAAATAAATTCCATAAACATTTTTTCCCGCCAACATTCGAATCGTCAACAATTAAACATTTTTTGACTTCGAATTCAAATTCGATAAAAGTGAAAATTATTTTCTTTTACAAAATATCAGCACTTGAAAAATTTTTTCTTTGGCTACTGAAAGAAATCTCTTTTCTTTTTCAAATAAAAAAAAATTGTGAAATGTTTAATAAAGTGTGCGGTTAATAATAATAGGTGTGAAAAAAATCTACACATTACAGTTTTCTTTTTTGCAATATTGGAAAATAAAATAAGTCTCAAAGAATCTATAAAAACAGGTCAGGAAAAAATCGAGGTGTCTGTAATGAAAATATTTTATAGCTCTCCTCAATTTGACGCGAGGGCAAAGGGAAAATAAAAATTAACTAAGCGCGCACCTTTCTTTATAATCGTATCGACTTGATTTTTTTCCCCACAGAAAAAAAGTACCAAATAAATTAACCGTGTCTCTTGCTTTTTTATATTCGCAACCAAAATATTTCAAAAATATAAATATAATTATAGTGATCATTTTTCAGTGACTTTAAACAGTGATAGTTTTAATCAGATTTTAATTTAAACATTCTATTTAAATGTAAACAATTAATAAATTGTTAACAATTAATAAATTGTTAACAATTAATAAATTGTTAACAATTAATAAATTGTTAACAATTAATAAATTCTTGAAAATTAGTCAAACTTTACAAAAATTAAATTGTCAAAGTTTTTTGTTGTTTCATAAAATATTGTTTTGGTAAAAGTGGAAGTTTTGAAAGTTTA
This sequence comes from Leptopilina drosophilae, assembly GCA_032873175.1. Classification (NCBI taxonomy): domain Eukaryota; kingdom Metazoa; phylum Arthropoda; class Insecta; order Hymenoptera; family Figitidae; genus Leptopilina; species Leptopilina drosophilae. The sequence goes on from CM065481.1 coordinate 8,380,190, forward strand.
TTTTAAATCAAAACAAAATTTTTTGAATGATTTATAATTGAAAGGGAAAACAACTTTTGCATTAGATTTCGATTTATAAAAAAATCCCCCTTTATTATAAATTATAAATATAGGATTGAAATTGTTTCATTGAAAATAGAAAAAAATGCTTGTATCATTATGGGGCGAATGACGAGGAGAAATATTATCAAGAAATCGAATTCAGAGCTTATTTCCTCCCTGAAATTGTTTTCCAATTTTTTTTTTTTTTTTTTGAAAAATTGCTTTTTTGATATTTAATTTTGACTTTTATAATTTGTTTGCCGACATGAATGGGCAATTTTAAATCACAATATTATAACTTATAATGATTCTAAGGCATATTTTACTATTTTATCAAATTTCAGAACTAGTTTTTTTTATCAAAAAATTGCTTTTTTGATATTTAATTTTGACTTTTATAATTTCTTTCTTAAGACGAGGAGACAATTTTAAATCACAATATTATAAGTTAAAATGATTCTAAGACAAGTTTTATTATTTTATTAAATTTCAAAACTAGTTTTTTTATCAAAAAATTGCTTTTTTATATTTAATTTTGACTTTTATAATTTCTTTCTTAAGACGAGGAGACAATTTTAAATCACAATATTATAAGTTAAAATGATTCTAAGGCAAGTTTTATTATTTTATTAAATTTCAAAACTGGAGTAAAAAAAGAAAAGAAAAAAAACAAGGATTGAAAAAAGAAAACAGTGGGGAGAGAAAAATAACGCAAACATAGATATTTTGAAGATAATGGCAATTTTTTCCCAACTGCAAAGAGTATAGAAAAATATCAAGTTTCCAGAACGTAAAATTTAAATTTCAAAGATCTTTTTAAAATGGGTTAATCAAAACGCAAATAACGGGAAGTTAATGACTCAATCTTCTCACAAAAAATGTAGTAAACATAAATAGAGAAAGAGAGAAAGAGGGGGAATTGTGCGCAACAAGCAAGTTTTTGCAAGCCGAGTCCTTTAACATCTCTAGAAAAGTAGTGAACTGTCTCTGTGTATGTTTTTACTTTAGGTGTACAACCAGAGTAAAAGGAATCCTTGTTTATTTCTTTTCTTTTACATTTCCTTTTATTTTCTTTCTGCTTCTTGGTTCTTTATCTCGCGTAATTTATCGAATGAGCGTCAAATTGCCTTGGGCCATAGCCACATCGTGAACACGGGTCTCGAGTTAATCGTGGAATAGAAGGCGACTTTGGCAGGGTCAAAGTTTCCTCGATTTTCCTCAGGCGACATAGGTCGAACAAAAAAAAAAGAGAGAGAGAAAAAGAAAATTCTCAGTTTACACAAGAAACTCCCACAATGTTCGTCGAGCCCTCTTCTATTGTTGATTAGCTTTATCGACGTCCATGTGGAAAAAAAATTTTTTTTTTTTCTCCTACATTACCATACTTGTACGATCATGATTGAGTCATCCAAATTGATGTGAACTATTGTTCCGTTCTCGTCCATTGTGCGTGGGGCAATGGCCATTAATATACAATACATGATCAACTCTCCTTGGTTCTGAATTTCATTCAATGACTACTACTACTACCCTTCATATCATTAATCAAAGACGTTGGAAAATTGATTGTAATGTATATAATATGTTTTTACTGAAATCAAAAAGTTATAATGCTCTACGTTGCAAATAATTCGATCATAAATTATACTTCGAAGAAAGAGAAGTAAAGAACTTATAATCCACGTACTTTTTATAAAAGTATTCTTTTTATAAAATTAAAAAAGTGTTATTCATCACTTTATTTAATATTTAAACATTTCTTTTACCAGCTTCATTGAATACGTGAGGACAGAATTTAAAAATTAAAAAAATAAAGTCCTTTTCCTTAGTTCAGGAAACCATTAATTCTCCTAGCGTTAATTATTAAGGCAAGTTTTCAGAGGCACGGAGAAAAATGATTATTACGTTGAGAAAAAGATTATTAATATAGTACTAACAAATTTATTACTCACAAATTTATTACTAACAAATTTATAACTAACAAATTTATAACTAACAAATTTATTACTAACAAATTTATAACTAACAAATTTATTACTCACAAATTTATTACTGACAAATTTATTACTAACAAATTTATAACTAACAAATTTATTACTCACAAATTTATTACTGACAAATTTATTACTAACAAATTTATAACTAACAAATTTATAACTAACAAATTTATAACTAACAAATTTATTACTAACAAATTTATAACTAACAAATTTATTATTTTGTCCTAACAATTAAAATTTTCTCTACTAACAAAATGTGGTGAGGTAACAAAAAATTTTGAACAACTGAAAAAATTTGTTAGTTCTATATTAATAATTACTTTTTCTCTGAGAAAATAAATAGATTTCTGTAAAAAAAAACAAAAGGGAAATTATAAAAATTTTCGTTATAAACTTCATAATCTAAAATTTATCTCCAAAATTCATTCCATTCAGAAGAAATCCACATTAATTTTAATTTCATACGGAAATGAATTATTTCTAAATAAAGTAATACAAAGAAAGGATTATATTCACTATTACGATTATTATAACGAATTTCCGTTTAACCTAAAAAAAAATATTCCTTTTTGAGACAGATTCTTTTAAACTGAATGCATTTTTCTCTCTTCAGTACGATTGCATTGAAATTAATAGTCTTTACATTAAAGCATTTTTCTTTTGCATGTTATTTGCTTAATTATGGTTCTGAACTGATAAAAAAAATTATTTTGAATCAATTAAACGATTAAATTGAACGATTCCGATTAAATATGTATTATTAATGATTGATAGTTAATTACATACATTGATTAACATATTTTTTGCCTATTTACATCAATTGAATTCAATGTTTTTGACATATTACTTTAAACCTTTGGAAAAATTAGTTTTATTTTATCATCAACCACCAAAGAATAAAAATTGGAATTTGTGTCAATATTTTTGAATTATTAATTCAATTCTTTTATGACAATCGGAAAGTTTTTGTTTCAAACTTTCGACATAAATTCATTTGTTAAATAATCAAAACAAATTAAGAGAAAAATGGGGACAAATATGAGTCCTTTAAATATCCTTTAAGTTATGTTAAATTTTAATTTAATTTAATTAATTTAATTTTTAATTTAATTAATTTAATTTTTAATTAAATACACTAAAGCTTCACTGTCCTGTAAAAATTCTATTTTCTGTGCCATAAAAGTTCAAGAAACAAATTCTGTCCGAAAAAACACGATATCGTCATAAAGAATATTTATGTCAATAAATTTTTAATTTCTGATAGAGAATAAAAAATCCAAAATGGCGGCTTCAAAATGGCGACCAGAAACATTTAAAAGCACTGATCTCTATATATAACTGGATGGGCGACTCCTATATAAAAGTAGCTTCCGGTGTGAAAATAATTGAAACCATCGACGCCATGTTTTAGACACCGGTGAAACAGCGTAGAGCGACTTGATTGTGTGAGTTGCCGTGTAAGTGTGCTTTGCATATAGTGTGTGTTGTTCGATGTTTTGACACTTCTCTCGTATGTTTCAAGTAATTAAATTAAATAATTTGTAACTTTTTTAAATATATAAATACCAATATGGTTTTAATTTGTTTATTTTGTGGGAAAAAGAAAGCGAAAGGTGTTTTTTTTCACAAGTAGGTATATATTTAAAAAAATGTGTATATATTATTGAATTGTGTATTTTGAGGTTATATTTTGCTTCTTTGCCGAGGCACAATATTTTACTCACTGTTGTTTTATTATAAACATTATATGTATAATGCTGAATAATTTCAGTTTTTTTACCAAATTAAATTAAGAAGCAAGTATTTTTGTGAAATGATTAATCTTATCAAGTGAAAAAAAAATAAACGAAACTTAAGTTCAACTTGTCAAATATTTAATTATTTTTAAGTAAATTAAGTTAATTTTAATAATTTTTATTTACTTATTATTATTATTTATAGTTATTAATAATAATAAAATAATTTAATAATTATTAAAATAAGTTAAGTATTTTTTTCATAGTTAAATGTATTTCAACCTTCTTTGTAATTTTAAAATTCCCGCCTGCTTTTGTAAAGTGGGTGTCTAAAATATGTCGCCTTCCGGGCTTCTAATTTTATCACAGTTTTAGACGTGTCGCCCATCCAGTTATAATAGAGATCAGTGTTTAAAAGTCAATATAAGTTTAAAAATTTCGTGATAGCCATTTAAATTTGTTCTTTTCCAACAAAAATTCAGATTCAGTGACCCTGAAAACTCCTCAGCAAGCATTTTAAACCAAATTCGTTAATTTTAAAAATCCTTTCAGTCGACATTTTAAAATTTTAATTTTTGACCTCGGAGTTGAATTTAGCGACAAAATCAATCCTAATTAGTGGACTACTAAAAGTTTGAGCACATTTTTTAATAAAAGAAACTCGCTGTGATTTTTTCCCCGTTGGTTAAGTTTTTAAGAAACAAATTCATCACTTTGAAAAAATAATTGACTATCTAAATTAAGCACTTTTGACAAAATATAATTAATTTTTCTATTCCAGAACTATTTTTAAAAAACTTTTATTTATAAAAAATGAAAAATTTTATTTCATTTATAAAAACTATTTTTAAATGTTTAAATACTAATATCAAATTTTTAATTGCTGAATTTCTAATAATTCGATTAGAGAAAATAAAAATTTCCATATATCAATAATTAGAAATAAATATAAGAAATAAATATTGACAACATTGTTTTTATTGATTTACGTTTTAATTTGCATTTATGTACGCAAATTTATACAAATTAGTACACGTTCAGAAAATTGGGTCATTTATCTCAATGTAATTAGTAATCATTTGTGAAGTTACAAAAATTACACTTTATTGTATACATAAATTTCAAAAATAACGCACTCATTATATTATATATATAAAATGGTATAAATGCAAAATACATATAGAGTCTGATTGTAATGAACGATTATTATTATTGACAAAGAATGATTTATTAATAAAGTTCAAAGGGATAGGATATGTTAAAATAAAATTACTGTTTGGAAACATTTTGATGAATTGAATGGGGGTCAGTAATTATAATGAAATGCGAGAAGGAATGAAAATTAAAAATTACTTTTTGCAGTGGGTTAATATTTTTGTATAAAACGAATTAAATATTTATTTTTTCCCTTTATTTTAAACATTACGAAATTTTGGAGACTGAAATATTTATTTTTACGTAAATTATAATTTTTGTCATTTTTCAAAATTTTATGTTTGAAGGAATATTATTTGTGATTAATAGTTAGTTACATTCATTGATTAGTATATTTTTTGCCTATTTCCTTCAATTCAATGTTTTTGACATATTATTTTAAACCTTTGACAAAATTATTTTGCTGTATTATCAACCATCAAAGAATAAAAATTAGAATTTGTGTCAATATTTTCGAATTATTAATTCTCAATTCATTTTTTATAATTTTGAGACTAAAATGTTTATTTTTACGTAAATTACAATATTTGTCATTTTTCAAAGAGTTCATCTTTGAAGGAATATTATCATGTTAGGAATATTCGAGAATTGTTTTTATTATTTTGTCTCTTTGATAAATAGTCAAGAAAACGATTTTAAGATTTGATATTGAAAGGTCAATAATATTAAGTTTTTTTTCCAAAAGTCCAACAATATTCCTGTCACCAGATTTATATACAGGACAAATTTTATCCGACTTCCAGAATCGATAAAAATTTAATGTAATAGTTTTTATTGTTACAATATAGATAATTAATTTAAATTATGCAATAAGAATTGCAGAGTTATGTCAACTGTTTAGTCTGATTACTTCGACGTATTTGAATTATTAATTATTTATTAAATTATTAATTTGTAAATTTATTTATTTATTTAATACTTTATTAATTTATTAATTCATTAATTTATTATTTTATTAATTTAATAATTTATTAATTCATTAATTTATTAATTTATTTATTCATTAATTCATTAATTTATTAATTTATTAATTTACTACTTTATTAATTTATTTATTCATTAATTCATTAATTTATTAATTTATTAATTTACTACTTTATTAATTTATGAATTTATGAATTTATTAATTTATAAATTCATTAATTTACTACTTTATTAATTTATGAATTTATTAATTTATTAATTCATTAATTTATTAATTTATTTATTCATTAATTCATTAATTTATTAATTTATTAATTTACTACTTTATTAATTTATGAAATTATGAATTTATTAATTTATTAATTTATGAATTTATTAATTTATTAATTTATTAATTTATTAATTTATTAATTTATTAATTCATTAATTTACTACTTTATTAATTTATGAATTTATGAATTTATTAATTTATTAATTCATTAATTTATTATTTTATTAATTGACTATCATTTGTGTATTCGACATAAATGACTGTTTTCCGAACGTATTTGTTGCTTGCAAGTTATAAATGTTTGTAATTACTTAATAGTGGATGAAAAAAATCTTTGTCTTCATGATAGCAGTAATAAAATGTATAATGAAAAATACTGCCACATAATTTTTTTCCACTTTAAATGAAAATACATATAAACTTAAATGTATGAATATCTTTCATATTTTCCATATTTTTTGTTGATGCCTCACTATGGTCATGAGAAAATGTTTCAAAGCAAAATTTAAGTTTGTTTTGTACTTTTTTATCAGTCAAAGACCTAATTTCAGCTCATTAAAAGTCATAAGGGTTCTTATGCAGCAGAAACTTTTTTCCTGGGCATAATTGAAATTTTCTCAAAGCACATATATAGTATACGTTTAATGAAACCTATCAATTTTATTTCATTTAGAAAAAAGGTAGGAAAAAAAGAGTCTTGAATATAATTTTCAGAATTATAAGCTTATGAATTAATTTTCAAGTATCGAGGGTAATAAATTTTAATATCAATCAATGGAGGTGGAATGTTCCCGTCTTTTTATTGAATTTCGTAAGTAATGCTTCGGAAAATAATTAATTTAATGATGAAATTAAAAACATTATTAGTTGGTTGTATTATCGAGAAGAGAATTCAGGCGTTAATATCGAGTTCGTGTTGGGAATTTTTTTTTTTTTCTGAATCGATATATTGTCTCTTATCGTATTTATTGTGGTAATTAGGTTCGTTGAAGTTTCCGGTGGAATCGAATTGAGAGTCCGATAGGATACTTCGTGCGGTAGATATCGAGAACACTTCTTCTTTCTTTCGGTCTGACGAAACCCTTGCACTATCTACTTACTTCTTTTCTCCTGTTCTCGACAGCATTGTCGACCGTTTCGTTGAACGGATCAAGCTTTACGAGCGCCGACTTGGTGCGCCAGCAACACGATCGAGTTTCTTTACTTGCGGGAAAAAAAAAAGAAAAGGTGAAAGTTTTACAGCATTTGAACGTTAAACATTTTACCTAGATGGCTAATAATCCAAAAGTGGTTACGAAAAGTTCTCCAACACAGTTCTCTAGTCTATAAAAAAAATTTTCCTAAAAAATCACATTTTTCCCCCCCTTATTTTTTTAAATCCAAAACATCAATTAATTACTGTTGGGGAAAAAAAATAGAAATTTCCACCTCTTAAGTAGATTATAATTTTGAAATTAAATTTCTCTGAATAACGTTTTACATTAAGAATATTCCTTCTTATATGTATATAATGTGCAAAGAAAACCTTTCCTTTCATGTGCCATTCTTTAGTATTTTTATGCACAACATAAAAAGCATTTAAATAAAGTAGTTATATTTCCTGGCAAGAAGGATGCGAAATAAGAAAAGAAGTTGGATTTTACGCAGCGTCGGAAATCCTTTCTTGAAAATATGGCTATATATCCTTTTTGCTTTGAGACACACTGTTATTTTCAGCAGACGATTTATTTCAAGCTCATCGTTTCTCTAGATGTGTTGCAATCTGGAAAATATCAGAAAAAAGGCAACTTTTCTCTTTTTTTTCTATTTTCTTTTGTGAAAAAAAAATATTTTCCATTTCCAATCAAAAAGAAATTTTTATCTGTCTATATCACAAAAAAAAGTAAAACATATCTCTAAAGGGAAAATTAATTAAATATTCTACGTAATTGTTATGATTGATTGAATTTAAAAGCAAAATGTTGGAGAATTAAAACGAATATATATATATATATATATATATATATATATATATATATATATATATATATATATATATATAACGTCATGATAATAAATTATGAGAGTTAATCAATAAATTTCAGACTAGAATATTTTTGAATTTCGAACCAATTATCATCAGGACCATATTAAAAATTTCCACAATGTAAAAATTGAAATTTAAAAATTCATTCAACTATTTATTTACTCTAATTTTATTTATTTATAAAATGAAATAAATACAAGAATGATTTTAATAAAGAATCTCTCTAAATTTGAATTAGTTAAAAATAACTAATTTGATAGCAAAAAGTCAGTCACTGATTCAAATAGGAATATTTTGCTAATGAAATAGTTAATAATGACTAATTATTAGTTGAATTTACTTTTAGGTTATGTGAAAATGACTGAAATTTGTACTAACTAATTCAATTAGTGAAATTTGACTATTTTTTTAATTATTTATTCACTTATAATTGTAATTAACAACTAATAATAAGTTATTTTTTACTAATTGCTAAAGTACTATAATAATTACTATATAATTACTATAATTGTAATTAACAACTATTAATAAGTTATTTTTTACTAATTGCTAAAGTACTATAATAATTACTATATAATTACTATAATTGTAATTAACAACTAATAATAAGTTATTTTTTACTAATTGCTAAAGTACTATAGTAATTACTATATAATTACTATAATTATAATTACTATAGTAATTATTTAGTTATTTTTAACTAATTCAGATTTAGACAGAATTTTAAATATTCCAAATTGTAAAATATACGAAACATAGTTTATCAAAGTTGCTGATTACTGATTTCGACTCTAAAGTCAGATTGTAAAAGTTCAAAATGGCGAATCAAAAATGGCGGACGAAAAAACTAGTTCGATTTTTCTACAACTACTTTTCATTGGAAAAAGCATTGCATTCCTCAAGTAAGCTAATTGGATAAATTGTAATTAATTACTGAATTCTATATATTACTATCGAGTGGCTTCTTTATAATCAATGTCAAAGTTATAAATATTTGTTGAAAGGAAATTTAAATATAGTGTTACAATATAATAAACAGACTTGGTACAACATGTTAATTGCATTTGTCAGCTGGATTACATTTTCCAGCCAGTTTCAAGTTACTCCTTTATATGATATCAATATGCATTGCAAATGTGTTAATGCAATTTACTTTTATAAATGACGAATAATTGAAGTTGAGAAGTGTAGTGAATGGATTTCATTAAATAAAATCGATACCGTGTTTATAATAACTATACGTATACATCTAACCATTCTATGGAAAGTTAAACATGTGTAAATGGTAATTATCTTTCGCACTTAAAGCTTATTATTGAAAATCCTCTTTTCATCGTGCATCATATTTTATTCTGTTTATTCATCGTAAATACGACAGTAATGTCGTTTTTCCCTCATAATGCGGTGAAAAGCAGCCTTTTGAAATTGCCCCATTTTATATATACTTTGAAACTAATTAAAAAAAAAAAAAAACAAGTACCAAACAGTCATTAATTATTTTTCATTATTAAAAATTTTGGAAAGTATTCCTAAAGTTTATCAGGGATTTTTTAAAAATAATGTAAATATTATTAAATGGAGGGAAATGAAACGAAATAAGTAGATTTCTCAATATTTAACTAAATGACTTTTGGTATTCGTGTTCCTACTGTTGTTTGTAGTTCCAGATAAATTCTTGTTTATCGTTTGCTCAAAGATTATATGAAAATGACGTGAATTTAAAAATACCTAATTACATCAAATTTGGATCAGTAAATTGTGATTTCAGAAGCACGAAAGGCAAATTATGTAGTTGTGACCTATGCAATTTAGTAAGAAAGCAGGGACACATTAGCATTGTGCAAAAAAAAAAATAAATCCATGACAAAAGAAGGAAACATTGCAAAAAGTGAAAATATAAAATTTGTGTTTTAAAATTAGGAAAGAAAACTGCGTCTTTCGAAGTGCAATGGGTGACAAGTTAATAAATAATAATTAATTGTTTAAACAATGTTAAATGATAATTTAATATATTATTATTATTATTATTACTATTATTATTAGTACTATTATTATAATTATTATTATTATTATTACTATTATTATTAGTAATATTATTATTATTATTATTATTATTACTATTATTATTAGTACTATTATTATTATTATTACTATTATTATTAGTACTATTATTATTATTATTATTACTATTATTATTAGTACTATTATTATTATTATTACTATTATTATTAGTACTACTACTATTATTATTATTATTATTATCATATTATTATTCAATTAACATTAAATAATACGATATGTTTGAAATGACAAAAAATGTGATGAGAAAATAGAAATTTTTGTTTTGTTACTCTTCATTTCAACATTTAGAAAAGTACAGTTAAAGTCACATCCAATTTTTGAACCCTCTGTGTAAGGGAGTAAAATATGAAGACCTTTTTTTTAATAAAACGAATTTAATGGGAAAGTTTTAAAAAATATTTGTTAATCCCAAAGAGAGAGAGAAAGGGAGGATTGGCATTTATGAGTAAAATAAAAATTATTTTATCATTACGCACGCAGAATGTTGAGATGGAAGGAGGAGGAGGAGGAGTATGGAAGGAGGGTGGTTGGTACTTATGCAGATTACAAATCGGCCTAGAGAACATTTTATTTCGGCGCTTGGAGTGGACAAACGTGAATAACGTATATCGAACTTCCGTCCAACTAATTTATGGCGTTGGGGATTAGGGGAGTAAAATAGAGGGAGACCGGAAAATGGCAATTCTGCAGTGCGGGCAAACTGTAGCTTCCTCGATTTCTCTGTCCCTGTGTCTCTTTCTCATTCCTCGCCCTCGCCCCCTTCTTTTGCCGCCGAACTCCCACGCCATCCACCTCCCCCTTTCTCTACTCTTCTTTTATCTCACCCAACCCCCAGCAAGTTCGAACGCTTAAGAGGTTAGCGTCTCTCGTTTGGTCGGGGTGAAATATCACTACTAAGAGAAAGAAACGGTCAACTCCCTCGGGGTTGACAAAAACACGGGTAATAAAACTCCAGCCTCTCTCTCTCTCTCTCTCTCTCTCTCTCTCTCTCTCTCTCTTTCTCTTTCCCTCTGTCTCTCTTTCTTTTTCTCTTATTCACTTCTTTTTCTTTTGGTCCTGAACGAAGCAGACGACCCGTTCGAACGATTACCCGCTCCAGAAAGTATCTGTGTGCATAACCTTTGTTAAAAGAGATTGCACTCCCTACTGATTCACCGTGGCACCGCTTCTATTTCACTGTGCGTCGCTGCACAGAATCGACCAAATCGTTATTCGATTTCAGAGAAAACGTTTTATCCCCATGATCAGTACTCTTCTTATACGTTTCAGTTATCTATTGCCTATTCTATTAACGAGAAACGGTTTCCATTCAACCACGGGTTTTTCCACATTACTTTTTTTCCGCATGTGCATGGATGGCAGTGTGTCTGTGTTTGTGTGTGTGTGTGTGTGTGTTTGTATATTTCTCAATGGTATGGGTCGAGAAGCGTTGACGTTGAAAATGTCATAGAGAATTTTTTGATTGAAAAATTTTTCCGCAATTTTCCCCGTCAAGCTGTGAGAAATTCCTTCTTTCTTTTTTTTCTCATCTTTTGTTTGTTAATTGATTATAAAAACGATTTGGATTTTGTATTATAAAACATATTGAATTTTCAATTTCTTTTATTTAAACTCAAAGTTTATTTCTTCAATGGATTTACTTACACAGTAAAACGTGAGGTGTTAAAATAACACCAGAATGGATTAAAATAATCTGCAACGGTTTAATCCCTCTAGGATTGAATTAACACTAAAAATGATTAAAATAATTTATTTTGGTGTTATTTTTAACTATGAATGAAATTTTATTTTAAATAAAATACCAAAGTCAATGATTTGGAGAAATTCAACGAATTTAGCTTTTTCAGGAAAAATAGTAAGTTAGTTACTAACTTAGTTTCCAATTGACTAACTAACATTGTAACATAGTTACTAAATTCAATTGAGTTCAAAATTTTTTAAAAATTTTCATCAAAATTTCATTAATTTTTATAAATAATAAAATTCTTCTCTGATATTCAATTATTTTACTAAATTTTAATCAAATTCGAGTCAAAATTTCAATTATTTTCAAAAGTTTTCTAAAATTCCATAATTTTTTAATATCAACCGTTTCAATCAAATTTTTCAAAAGAATTCCATTATTACAAAAAATTTGAATACAATTCTACGCAAACATTCAATTATTTCCATAAATAAAAAAAATTATTACAGAAATTCAATACTTTACCATTTTTCTGTAAATTCATTCACGATAATTCAATTATTTTTAATGCAATATTAATCAAATTTCACGGAAAATGTATTTCTTTTTAAAAATCTTATTAACATTCGTCCAAAGAATTTAACGATTTAAAAAATTTGTTGATAACAATTTAAGTAAATAATAAAAAAAGAGTAAATAATAATATAATATATAAGCAAAAAATAATATAAAAGCAAATAATAAAAATGTTTATAGGAATTGAATTACTTACAAATTCTTTTATAAATTTTTTCGCAATAATTCAATTATTTTTATAAATAATAACATTTCTACAGAGATTCAATTATTTTTATAAATAATAACATTTCTACAGGAATTCAATTATTTTCATAAATAAAAGTCATTTGCAGAATTTCAATTATTTTTAATACAATTTTAATCAAATTCCTCGAAAAATGTAATTATTCTTAAAAATCTTATAAAAATTCATCCAAAGAATTTAATGATTTAAAAAGTTTGTTGATATCATTTTTTATAAGAATTTAATTTCAAGAAACATGAAATTAATTAATTATTTATTTTTGTATTTAAATAATTGAATTCTTGTAGTGTTTACTAATAAAAATGGTGTTAAAAATGAATTTTAGTTATAATTTTAGATTATAATTGAATATTAAAAGCATTATAACGTGGATTTTTAGAAATAATTAAATTTTGAAAAAGTTTGAAACTAAAATCATTGAAATTTTTAATTTTTCATATATTTAACAAAAAATTCTGTAGAAATAATTCTTTTTAAAAGTTTAATAGGATTTTTATTGGATTTATTTCAAGTTTTTATTTTTTAATATATATTTAATTGCAGAATTTCTGAATAAATTAAATTTTGTAAAATTCAATTGTAAGCGAATAAATTTGAAAACTCTTATAAAACTTATGGCAGCGTTTCAATTATTTTTCATACAATTATAATTGAATTCCTTGAAAAAAATAATTATGTTCATGCAACTTTTAATAAAATTCGATGAAAAGAATTTAATTATTAAAAAATTTGTTACTAAAAATCTTTATGAGAATTGAATTTTGAGAAACATTCATTTATTCATTAAAATATTTACTTTTGCATTTAAATAATTAAATTCTTGTAGAATTTTTTAGTAAAAATTGATTTTTATTTCATAAAAATGAATTTCAGTTAAAATTTTAGATTGTAATTGAATACTAAAAAAAATATAGAGTGGACTTTTTTGAAATAATTGAATTTTGAAATTCATATTTTTCAAAAAGTTGAATTGAATTTTTTTGAATATTATTTGAAGTTTTTGGTTTCTAATATGCATTTAATTGATGAATTCACGCCTAGAGAAAACTATTATTTTAACCAAATACATTTTATTTGACTTAAATAAACGTATATTTGTCTTAGAACCAACTAGACTTTTTATTTGTTCTAAATAAAATTTATATTTGATTTAAATAAAACATATATTTGAGTTAAATAAAATTTTATTTAAACTAAATAAAATTTATTTGAAACAAATAAAAAGTCTAGTTGGTTCTGAGACAAATATACCATTTCTCTGGGTGTAGAAATAATTGAAATTTCGTGAAATTGATTAATTAAGTATTAAAAATAACAGATATAAAGTAAAATTGTAGTTAAAATTTTTTGAAAATAATAATTGAATTGAAATAATAAAAATAATTTTGATGAAGTATAATATTCCAATAATATAAAGTAATGATTTTATTACTTGGTCATCTTTAATTATTATAAAATAGGAAGAAATCGATCACTCCCAGTCTTCGACTCGGAGTTATCGATATTTTCTGGTTTTATAGTTATAAAAAAATTTAATTAAGTAAAATTTCATTCATTGTAAAAAATAACACCAAAATTGATTTTATTTTCAATTAAAATTGAATATTAAAAGTTTTTTTTGGTGCTAATTTAATCCGCAACACTTTTTAATACCTCACGATTTACTGTGTATTCATCGAAACTATTTATTTTTTTTCTATAAATTTAAGAAATAAGGAATCATGTGTAGTTCGGTAAAATAGGATCCTCGGTATTTATATAGACTTGTAAGGATTGTTATTCCTTAAAATTTAGTTATTTTTGATGATTATTGAATTATTCGCTGAGATATTCGGAATATAAATGAACTTATATGTAGTGTATAAAATATGATACTGCACAATATAATAATTGAACATCCCAGTTGGGTATATAACGAAGGACTATATTTTCATTTAATTTAGAACACGACTGTGTGTGAGTGGGAAAGCATACTTTACCTATGTACTCTTGCATATCCCATATGCGACAGTAGCAGAGAAAAGCAATATTCAGTGCAGTAACATTTTCTCTCGACCAGCGATTCATCTGATTCTATCTGATCCACAGATTACTGTGGCTGACTATTACCAGCATCCTGCATAAGCAATTGCAAACCAAGCCAATTTCATGTTCTCATTTCACACGGAAATGATTTTGTAGATACATTATATTAAATTTGTATATATATACATATATATATATCTATATATATATATATATATATATATATATATATATATATATATATATATATATATATTATATATATATATTATATTATATATATCTATATATATATGATTTCCTTAATAAAGTTATTCATTTTTTTTCCTCCACCAGAAGAGAAGGAACTTTAATGACAAATATAATACATCTCTAATGATATAATATTCTTCCTCTTGTTTTCTTTCTTATTTCGCGCAAAACTAGGTCAATTTCCACACTTTCTCATCGAAAATAATCCACGAACATATATATGTCAAAACGAATGAAAACATAAATTAGGGTGGATTTTGATGTTTGTTAACTGGGTGGGGAAGAAAACTTTTTTTTTTGCTACCGCCTTAATATTTCCTCTCTTATATAAATGTACGAAAAGAATGTATGTATGGATTAATTAAGTATTAGAAAAATAAGAGCTTCTCATGATGAAGAAAGACGCATTTTATGAGCAATGGTTATTGCTTATTTTTCAAACTAAATATGGTTTATTAGCTGGAGACACGTAGAAGGTATTATTTATTTGACCTCTTTCCGATATCAAAAACTAATTAAAGAAAACACTCTTCTACGAAATTGGACTTTTTTATGTCTATTATTTAATTCTGTTATGATTCGACATTACTTGAATCATCTCTGCGTTAAATATTTGATATCCGTTAATTAAACAATCTTTTAACATATATTGTCTGCTCACTAATTAAACATTATTCAGTGACCATTGATTATAGACTTTTTAAAAATTCACGATTTGTTTTTATTTCTATTTATCTAGTTTTGTAGAAATGGGTGGAAAATAAAAACACAGATTGTTCCTCTCTGGGAAAGAATTTTGTTAATTAAACATTTTGTATTTGTATTTTGTTAAACATTCAATCAATAAGGCAAATAAATAAAAATTAAAGCAGTTTTAGTATTGTTTAAAATTTCAAGACAAAAAGTCTAATAAATAAATACTTAAAATTACTTATTTTAGTAGAAGAATTTCTTTAAATATTAATTGGAGAATGAGCGTAATGAAAAGGAATAAAATAAAAAAAAAACAAATCTGAGATGAGATGAATCTCAAAGAGAAAACCAAGCTCTAAATTTATAATTCCTTTCTAACCGATTTAAATTAAAAAATTCTTTAGAAACACGTAGCTCTGGAATGATTTCAATAAGAAAATGAATAATAAATGACGTTGTTAAAATTCCTCAGTGAACTCAAAAAAGGAAAATCAGATTACTAAATACTTCTCGCATTCATAACGCAAATGGTAAACATTGTAAATTTCCTCTTCGCACAATCAAATAAATTCTACTTTTTCTAATAGCAATTTTTTTCCCAAACATCTTGGGATAACTTTTTTTTTCTCTTTAAAGTAAATCAATAAGAAATTTCTTTCAATTTGAAATGATTTTAAACACTTATAATACAGTATATATGGTCTAGAAGTTGCAACTGTAAAGTTTATGAAGTGGTAACCTCGGCATTACCTATCGACGGTAATTGGAAGCAGGTTCATTCGGCAAGTAACAGTTCGGCTCGTTAGAAGTAGAAACTTTTCAACGAAATCGCACAAACTCGTTTACCCTCTTACGAGGTAAACGAGTCAAACTCGGTATTCCACGAGCAAAAGAGAAACTTCAAAGTGAAGCTAAAGCTACATTTGTCAATGGCTAGCTCTCTTTCTCTCTCATTGAAACTAAATGAGGCAAAACACTCTGTTTCGATGTAGAATACAAAATAATACAAAATCTCTATTCAATTTCTTTTGGAGAATCATTATTATTTTCCTTTCGCTTACAGCAGTTTAGTAATATTATTTCTCTTCTTATAAAGTGAACAACCACCACTGAGAACTTGTTTTAAAATCACACAAAAATAAAAGAAACTGAAAAGTTTAAAGTCTTAGTGAAAAAAAATTATAACTTCCCACGTGGAGAATTTCTTCTTCCATACAAATAAAAGCAAGATAAAAATTTAAGATGATAGAAATTATGATTCAATATTAGAGTAAATTAAAAAATGAACGTAAGGTAATATAATTATGATTATAATTATAATTATAAGTCTTCGAGGCGAAAAATAATAAACTTTTGAACACCTTATATAATTGTTAAATTTCATTGAAACAATTTCTCCACTTCCCATCAATTTATCAAGATCTTTTAAATTTCTCCCGCAGAAGATGAGATTATATCTTCTTTGAAATATAGCAGTCATTGATCAAAGAAAATTAAGTGTCTTGGTTTTAAAAATATTCAACTCGGAATTTATTAATTATCTTAATAAATATCTTTTGCCTCGATAGTAAGAAAAAAAGCAACATCAATGAGAATAATAAAGCTGTGACTTGGATTATTAATTCGTACAACATCAACTCTGGATACTGAACTAGTCTCCCCTTTAACCAAAGCTATTGTCTTTTCCTTCTTCCGAAGTTCCTCTTTATCGTTTCCTATCCCCCCACAGTAAGAACTTTATTATTCAACTTCAAAAATAGAAATGCAATTCATTTCGAAGTTAAAAAAGCTTTTAAGAGTTGAAAGCTATATAAGAAACTCATATACTCCTTTATATATATATATTTCCTTTAAATATTTGAAACTCTATTAAAATAATTTTCTCACAATTAATCTGTTTTAAAAGGGAATAATTAGATCTTATTATAAAGTCACTTTTATAGTAATAGTGAATTTAATGTAATATATTTGACTGGTCTTCTATAAATACTTTATATAAAAAATATTCCTATTAAATTAGTACTCCTGTGGATAATTTTACTGTTCGTCTTAAAATGTAACAGTAAATCGTGAGGTATTAAAAAGTGTTGCAGATTAAATTAACAACGGAAAAGATTAAAATAACCAAGTTTGATGTTATTTTTTACAATGAATGAAATTTTAGATTATTATATTTTTATATAATTATAAAACAAGAAAATATTGAAAACACCGAGTCGAAAACTGGGAGTGATCGAATTGTTCCTATTTTATAATAATTAAAGATTACCAAGTAATAAAATCATTATTTTATATTATTAGAATATTAAACTTCATCAAAATTATTTTTATTATTTCAATTCAATTATTATTTTTAAAAAAAATTAACTACAATTTTACTTTATATCTATTATTTTTAATAATTAATTAATCAATTTTACGAAATTTCAATTATTCCTAAATTCATTAATTAAATGCAAAATTTAAAAAAATGCATATTAAAAAACAAAAACATCAAATAATATTTGAAAAAAATTCAATTAAACTGTTTTAAAAATATTAATTTCAAAATTCAATTATATCCAAAAAGTTCTTTCTATCTTCCTTTTAATATTCAATTATAATCTAAAATTTTAACTGAAATTTAGTTTCATGAAATGAAAATCCATTTTTATTTAAAAATTCTACAAAAATTTAATTATTTAAATGCAAAAGAAAATAATTTATTGAATAATTGAATGTTTCTCAAAATTCAATTCTTATAAAAAATTTTAGTAACAAATTTTTTAATAATTAAATTCTTTTGTCGAATTTTATTAAAAGTTGCATAAACATAATTGCTTTTTTTCAAGGAATTCAATTAGAATTGTATGAAAAATAATTGAAACGCTGCCATAAGTTTTATAAGAGTTTTCAAATTTATTTGCTTACAATTCAATTTTACAAAATTTAAATTAATCGGAAATTCTGCAATTAAATATATATTGAAAAATAAAAACTTGAAATAATTCCAATAAAAATCCTATTAAACTTTTAAAAAGAATTATTTCTACAGAATTTTTTGTTAAATATATGAAAAATTAAGAATTTCAATGATTTTAGTTTGAATCTTTTTTAAAATTTAATTATTTCTAAAAATCCACTTTATAATGCTTTTAATATTCAATTATAGTCTAAAATTATAACTAAAATTCATTTTTAACACCATTTTTATTAGTAAATTCTACAAGAATTCAATTATTTAAATACAAAATTAAATAATTCATTAATTTCATGTTTGTTGAAATTAAATTCTCATAAAAAATATTATTAACAAACATTTTAAATCATTAAATTCTTTGGATGAAATTGAATAAAATTTTTAAGAATATTTACATTTTTCCAGGAAGTTGATTAAAATTGTATTAAAAATAATTGAAGTTCTGCAAATGACTTTTATTTATGAAAATAATTGAATTCCTAAAAGAATTTTATTATTTATCAAAATAATTGAATCTCTATAGAAATGATATTATTTATGAAAATAATTGAATTATTGCGAAGTAATTTGTAAAAAAAATTTGTATATAATTGAATTTCTGTAAAATTTTTCATTATTTATGAAAATAATTGAATCCCTGTAGAAATGTTATTATTTATAAAAATAATTAAATCTCTGTAGAAATTTTATTATTTATGAAAATAATTGAATTATTGCGAAAAAATTTATAAAAGAATTTGTAAGTAATTCAATTCCTATAAACATTTTTATTATTTGCTTTTATATTATTTTTTGCTTATATATTATATTATTATTTGCTTTTTTATTATTAACTTAAATTGTTATCAACAAATTTTTTAAATCGTTAAATTCTTTGGACGAATGTTAATAAGATTTTTAAGAAGAAATACATTTTACGAGAAATTTGATTAAAATTGCATTAAAAATAATTGAATTATCGCGAAGGAATTTACAAAAAAATGGTAAATAATTGAATTTCTGTAATAATTTTTATTATTTATGGAAATAATTATAATGTTTGTGTAGAATTGTATAGAAATTATTTTTAATAATGAAATTCTTTTGGAAAATTTAATTGATATAGTAGATATTAAAAATTATGGAATTTTAGAAAACTTTTGAAAGTAATTGAAATTTTGTCAAGAATGTGATTCAAATTTTGTAAAATAATTGAATATGAGAGAAGAATTTTATTATTTATAAAGAGAATTGAAATTTTTATAAGAATTTTTTTTAATTTTTGAACACAATTGAATTTAGTAACTATGTTACTAAGTTAGTTAGTAAATTGGTAACTAAGTTAGTAACTAACTTACTATTTTTCCTAAAGAAGCTAAATTCGTTGAATTTTTTCCAAATCGTTGACTTTGGTGTTTTATTTAAAATAAAATTTCATTCATAGTTAAAAATAACACCAAAATAGATTATTTGAATCCTTTTTGAAGTTAATTAAATCTTCGAGAGATTAAACCGTTGCAGGTTATTTTAATCCATTCTGGTGTTATTTTAACACCTCACGTTTTACTGTGGTTTTAAGAGTTCTTGAAATTACGATTTAAGTCTTCTTTCCATATGTTTTGGTTTATTTTAGTGGTTTTTATTTTAGTGTTTAATAATATTGAACCGTTTTTGCATTTTACTTCTAATGAATTCATTTTATTGTTAGCTTTACCGCGGAAATAAAAGGCATGCACCGATTTAGAAAATTACTGCTAACGACTTCAATAAGAAATTTAAAAATAAAATTTAATACTGTCTAGAAATACCAAATCGATAAAGAATTCTTAGCAATCAGTTGGTAGTAAATTGCAGCACTAGGTGAAAACTCTCTGACAACTTTCGTTTTCAGTATCGAATATTGATAAATGTGACTTCGACGCAGTCGATTGTTTAAATTAATACACGATTGTCTGTAGTTTATCACACTTTTTTAGTATTGTCACACCTAACGCTGTTTGCTGTCAGTTGTTCGAATTTATGTACTTCGATGTACTTCAACATATAGTGATTTTGGTTACTACTAAAGTTCGCATTGCCAGAGGGCAGAAAATTTTGACTAGTGTCCTTTCGCTGAATGTGATTTCAGTACTAATTGGAATTATAATACAGAAAGGCTGTTCAAATTTGGACACTTGCTCTACGGTAAATCTTTAGGTATTAAAATAACTCCAAAAAGGATTAATAACACCAAAAATAATCCAATTTAGTGTTATTTTAATTAATTTTGGTGTTATTTTAATACCTAACGATTTACCGTGTAGCCAAAGTCTTTATAACGGTTATCTAATCTTAAAAAATATAAAACCAAAGTCTTCATAACTGTTTTCTGTTATTTTTAAACTGTCGAAAATATTCAAGTGCTTGAAATTTTGAATAGATGAAATAAATGCCAAAAAATACTAAAATAGTTAAAAAATTCTCTACAATAATTAAATAGATAGCAAACATATATAGTGGAGAGAAAATTGTTGGAAGGAATTGTTCTCACTGTTGAAAGGAAGAAGGCAGAGATAGAGAGAATGAGCATTAAGACGCGAAAGATTTAGAGGGTGTGGAGTCTGGTTGTGGTTGTAGAACCAACCCACACTCTATTCTCGACCCTCGACCCTGCTTGCTTCTGATCCCTACACCCTTGTCTCTTTTCCTCATTCTCTCTCTCTTTCTCTATTTCACTCTCTCAGTTCACCACTGCTAACGTTTCTCTACCATCCACAGAGAGTCCTTCCACAGGGTTCACCACTAAAACATAGCACCAAAGCTACAGCTATATTCGCTATACCAGATTGCGCTAATTAATGCTAATTGCCAAAACTAATAAATAACTGCATGCATAAACATATTCGTTCCCAACAGGCGAGGAAAGCACGTGCGCCATCAACCGCGACTCCGCAACCGACATAACTGCATGCGGTGTGGATATATGGACAAGAGTGTGTGTATATATACATATATACAATATATAGTAAACGAATTTCCCCTGCCCGTACATTAAAATATTCATCGATTTCAGAGACAATTAGAAATAGACTATGCGTATGTGTGATATGACGCGCGACTGGCGCAATGACACTTCTACATACTTTATTTGGCAATTGGAAAATTGTAGCAAACTCTCGAGAACCGTTTTAATAATTCTGCTTCTCATATTGATTTTCTGTAAATTACACTGCTATTATTAGAATTCGACTGATAAAACTTTCATTTAGCTCGCAAATTCAATTTCACTGTTCAAAATCGAGTGTGTTAATAAATTATCATCTATTTTGTTCAAATGTACCAAAAATTAGACGATAAATTACAAGTAAAACAAATAATCATAAAACGAATCAAAACATTTTTACTTTTCCTCAACAAATTATTTTTCCTTTATTTTCACAGCCCTTTCACTCAAAATTTTCTTTCACTCCACTTTTATTTCATTTTCACTTCATTTTCACTCTACTTTCATTTAAACTCAACATTTTTACTACTCCACTTTCACTATCAACAAAAATATTTTTTCACTCCACTTTCACTATCAACCGAAATATTTTTTCACTCCACTTTCACTATCAACCAAAATATTTTTTCACTCCACTTTTACTATCAACCAAAATATTTTTTCACTCCATTTTTACTTTACTTTCACTTACAATTTTTCTTTACTCACTTTCACTCAACTTTCCCTTTCACACAAAATTTATTTTAATTCCATTTTCACTACATTTTTACTTTCACTTTCACTCAAAATTTTCTTTCACTCCACTTTTATTTCATTTTATTCGACTGTTACTTGAACTCAACATTTTTTATCACTCCACTTTTACTTTCATTAAAAATATTTTTTCACTCCATTTTCACTTTACTTTTACTTACAATTTTTTTAACTACATTTTCACTCCACTTCCCTTTCACTCAAAATTTATTTCAACTCCATTTCCACTTCATTTTTACTTACACTTTCACTCAAAATTTATTTCAACTCCATTTTTACTTCATGTTTACTTTCAATTTCACTCAAAATTTATTATTATTCCATTTTTACTTCACATTCTCTCAAAACATTTCTTTGCATACCACTTACACTTCACTTTCACTTTACTTTTACTCAAAATTTATTTTCACTTCAACTTCATTTTACTTTTATTTTACTAAAGATATATTTTCAATCCACTTCAACTTCATTTTACTTTTATTTTACTAAAAAAATATTTTCAATCCACTTCCACTTCACTTCCCTCAAAATTTATTTTTACTCCACTTTTACTTCACTTTCAAAGGACTTTCACCACCAGTAAAATTTTATTTCATTATTTTTTTCTTTGTTTCAATGGTAAAGTCCACAACGTTGAGCAACGAAAAAGTAAAATGAAAATTAAGTAAAAATATAATTTTGAGTGAAAATTAAGTGAAAATATATTTTGGGAGAAAGTTGAATAAGAATGAAGTGAAAAAAATTTTTGAGTGAAAGTGAAGTAAAAGTAGAGTGATAAAAATATTGAATTAATGTAAAGTGAAAATAAATTTTGAATGCATGTAAAAGTGGAGTAAAAGTGAAGTGAAAATAGAGTTAAAACAAATTTTGACTGAAAGTCAAGTTTTACTTCACTACAAGGGTGTAGTCAATAAAAGTGTAGTGAAAATGGAGTAAAAATAAATTTTGAAAAATTAATTAATTAAAAGTAATTTTTATTGATAGTGGAGAGTAAAAATAAATTTTGAGTAAAAGTGGAGAGAAAATAGAGTAAAAATAAATTTTAAGTGAATGTAAAATGAAAATGGAGTGAAAATAAATTTTGAGTGGAAGTGCAGTGAAAATTGTGTGATAGTAAAGTAAAAATAAATTTTGAGTAAATGTGAAGTGAAAATAGAGTGAAAAAAAATTGTGAGTGGAAGTGAAGTGAAAGTTGAGTGAAAGTGAAGTGAAAATGGAGTAAAAATAAATTTTTAATTGAATGTGAAGTGAAAATGGAGTAAAAGTAAATTTTAAGTGAAAGTGGAGTGAAAATAGAGAAAAAATAAATTTGGAGTGAATGTGAAATAAAAATGGATTAAAAATCAATTTTGAGTGGAAGTGCAGTGAAAATTGTGTGATAGTAAAGTAAAAATAAATTTTGAGTAAATGTGAAGTGAAAATAGAGTGAAAAAAAATTGTGAGTGGAAGTGAAGTGAAAGTTGAGTGAAAGTGAAGTGAAACTGGAGTAAAAATAAATTTTTAATTGAATGTGAAGTGAAAATGGAGTAAAAGTAAATTTTAAGTGAAAGTGGAGTGAAAATAGAGAAAAAATAAATTTGGAGTGAGTGTGAAATAAAAATGGATTAAAAATCAATTTTCAGTGAAAGTACAATGAAAATTCTGTGAATGTAGAGTGAAAATAAATGTTGAGTGAAAGTGAAGTGAAAATGGAGTGAAAATAAATTTTGAGTGAAAGTGAAGTGAAAATAGAGTGAAAATAAATTTTGACTGAAAGTAAAGTAAATGTGTAGTGAAAATGGAGTGAAAATCAATTTTGAGTGGAAGTGAAGTGAAAGTTGAGTGAAAGTGGAGTGAAATGAAGTAAAAATAAATTTTGAGTGAATGTGAAGTGAAAATGGAGTGAAAAAAAATTGTGAGTGGAAGTGAAGTGAAAGTTGAGTGAAAGTGGAGTGAAATTGAAGTAAAAATAAATTTTGAGTGAACGTGAAGTGAAAATGGAGTAAAAATAAATTTTGAGTGGAAGTGACAGTTGAGTGAAAGTGAAGTGAAAATGGAGTAAAAAAATTTTGAGTAAATGTGAAGTGAAAATGGAGTAAAAATAAATTTTAAGTGAAAGTGAATTGAAAATGTCGTGAAAATAATTTGTTGAGTGAAAGTGAAATTTAATTTACTCCCATTTATTTAACATTGAAATAAACAATTGAATATATAAAAGATTAAAATTACACACAACGCAATATTTCATCTTTACATAGCATTATAACAAAACCTAGAGATTTTTTTTTTTTTTTTTTTTTGACGGATTATATTGCGTAGTACAAGAAAACGAATGTACGTTACGATGCAGCACGAACCTGCATCCGAAGGGATATATTCGTAGGATTTCAAGCGGAACAATTTACCGACCTGAAAAGCGGTAGAATAATAATTCTCGACTTTTCGGTTATAACTTTCAGGTTCATATATGAAAATAGTTAGAGCCACTTATACTTAACGTATATTTTTCGAACTGAGTTTTTCACGGACACCTTAAAGTTTTGAAATTGTCGCTAATGGTCTACTGTGGATTAAACGACGTTTATTGCAACAAGTACGTCTCTTGTTGAGTTTTTTGAAATGCGAAAAAGTGCAAAGAAACTTTTATGTGATTTCAGTCCAATTATTTTTCGAGTAACTGCGCGAGAATATTGTACAAATGAAAATTTCACATAAAAATACACTTCTCGT
The DNA here is from genome assembly GCA_032873175.1 of Leptopilina drosophilae. Taxonomy (NCBI): domain Eukaryota; kingdom Metazoa; phylum Arthropoda; class Insecta; order Hymenoptera; family Figitidae; genus Leptopilina; species Leptopilina drosophilae. Next base: position 8,405,346 of record CM065481.1, read on the forward strand.
GAGATGTGATAGAATTATTTTTATTATACAATTGTTGGAAAATTTTTTATATAAAAATAAAAGAATTTGGTGAACGATTTTAATTATAAAAAGGGAATTAACGAAATTAAAGATTCAATTACTTTTAAGTAGTTTGTGATAGTTTAGTTAGTTTAATTTATGATTTTTGAAAATTAAGATAATGGGAGCTTTCAATTTGTTAACAATTGAAAAATAGAATAATTAAATTCTCTTCAGAATTGATATTTTTGTTTTTGCCTTTATCGCATGAAATATTCAAATCAATAAAACATACTTTTACGGAAATTACAGTTTTCGTTTAATTCTATGCCTTTGAACGTTTCATTCATAATACAAGCTCTAAAGGTCACTGGCTTCATTTAGATACATTCATTTGAAAAATTATCATTTCGTTCGACATAATTACTTTTCACTTCAATTCTCATTTGCCGAAACCTCATTTTTCCTCTCTATATTTTCGTTAAATGACAGAATGAATAAAATGAATATTTTTCCAATAAAATCCGTAATTTGCAATATTACCCTTTTTTTGAAAAGCACAAAAAATATTAGCTTAACGAAATAAAAATTATTATTTGGAATTAAATGAAGTATTCAGCAAAATAAGTGGGAAATTTTTTTTTTTAATAATATTTGTAATATGTAAAATTGTCAATATGATTGTTTTCAGTTTCCATTTCCGAGTGAAATGTTTTTCCAACTCTTTTTCTCTTTAAAATAAATTTTACGATTTACACAAAAGAAGTAAAGTGGTTGTTCTAACGGAAATGGCAAAGTGCAATCGTTTCGCGACTAAATTACGTTACGACTTTTGAGACGTATCACGATGGCTTGTTATCTTTATGACGTAGCACGAGAGACCATCCCTCTCCGTAGTCACCTCGTAAAATACGATATCGAAGAAAACCTAAACCAATTAAGGACAGCCTCCTGTTGTTGCGATAAGCGAACGATAAATTAGTGACCAAGGCTTGATATAATATCTCTTTTGTATCATCTTTGCCATAGTTAAATGTCTAAGAGTAATATTTACTCAAGCACCAAACAATAAAGGCACTTATTGGTACTTTAATCCTCACTCTCTCTCTCTCTCTCTCCCTCTATCAAAATCACAAGTACCGCCTATATAAATTGCGATTAATTAGAAATTTTCAAAATTAATAACTCTATCGCGTCTATTCATGAGGGATATGAAATTCGTTTAAGAACACTCTTCAATCAAAGTGTATAGATAGAATATTATAACACACCCATTTTATTAGGGTAATAAGTTGTCGTCGCAATATGGACATAAAGTTTCTTAATCTTATGGATTATAGTGAGGAGCTTGCTTTTGTGTTCTGATTGATTTTCCCAGTTATAAAAAATAATGTAAAATAATTTATTAACTATATCTATTTATAGTGATTTATCTTATGTCCTTTTTGATCATTATTATTTTATTATTAAGTTCTTTTTATTTTATGATTCTATTTTGTTTGTTTATTTATTTTTTATGAGATAAATACAAAAATTACTCCACTTTCACTGAAAACTTATTTTTACTTCGCTTTTACTTCACTTTTACTCAAAAATTTCTTTTCACTCCATTTTCACTTCACTTTTACTTCATTTTTACTCAAAAATTTATTTTCACTTCACTTTCACTTCACTTTTACTCAAAATTTTATTTTTACTTCATTTTCACTTCAGTTTCACTTCATTTTTACTCAAAAATTTATTTTTACTTCATTTTCACTTCAGTTTCACTTCATTTTTACTCAAAAATTTATTTTCACTTAATTTTTGCTTTACTTTCACTCAAAATTTATTTTTACTCCATTTTCACTTCACTTTCACTTCATTTTTACACAAAAATTTATTTCTACTCCATTTTCGCTTCACTTTCACTTCACTTTTACTCAAAATTTTATTTTCACTGCATTTTTGCTTCACTTTCACTTCACTTTTACTCAAAATTTTATTTTCACTCAATTTTCACTTCACTTTCACTTCACTTTTACTCAAAATTTTATTTTCACTCCATTTTCACTTAACTTTTTTTGACTACACCCTTGTAGTGAAGTAAAACTTGACTTTCAGTCAAAATTGATTTTAACTACATTTTCACTTCACTTTTACTCCACTTTCACATTCACTTAAAATTTATTTTCACTCAATTTTCACTTCACTTTTACTCAAAAATTTATTTTTACTGCATTTTCACTTCACTTTTATTGACTGCACCCTTGTAGTGAAGTAAAACTTGACTTTTAGTCAAAATTGATTTTAACTACATTTTCACTTCACTTTTACTCCACTTTCACATTCACTTAAAATTTATTTTCACTCAATTTTCACTTCACTTTTACTCAAAATTTTATTTTTACTCCATTTTCACTTCAGTTTCACTTCATTTTTACTCAAAAATTTATTTACACTCCATTTTTGCTTCACTTTCACTTCACTTTTACTCAAAATTTTATTTTCACTTCATTTTCACTTCACTTTTATTGACTACACCCTTGTAGTGAAGTAAAACTTGACTTTCAGTCAAAATTGATTTTAACTACATTTTCACTTCACTTTTACTCCGCTTTCACATTCACTTAAAATTTATTTTCACTCAATTTTCACTTCAATTTCATTAAAAAAAAATTTTCAATACATTTTTCTTCACTTTAACTCAATATTTTTTTCACTTTCCTTCACTTAGAGCTAAAATCTTTTTGACTACAATTTTAATATTCACTTGCACTCAAAATTTATTTTCCCTTCACTTTTACTCCACTTTCCATAAAAATTTACTTTCACACCATTTTCACTTCACTTTCAGTTCACTGTTATTCAAAATTTATTTTCTCTTCATTTTCACTTCACTTTCAGTTCACTGTTATTCAAAATTTATTTTCTCTTCATTTTCACTTCACTTTTACTCCATTTTCACATTCGCTTAAAATTTATCTTCACTCAATTTTCACATCAATTTCATTCAAAACAATTTTTTAATCCATTTTTTCTTCACTTTAACTGAACAGTTTTTATACTCTCTTTCACTTATAGGTAAAATATTTTTTCACTCCATTTTCTCTATTTACATTTACTCAAAATTTTTTTTCCCTCTCCTTTTACTCCACTGTTCCTAAACATTTATTTTCACACCATTTTCATTTCACTTTTACTCAAAACTTATTTTCACCCCCTTTTCTCTTCACTTTGACTCCAGTTTCACTCAAAATTTATTTTTACTTAATTTTCAATTCAATTTCATTAAAAAAAATTTTTCAATACATTTTTTCTTCACTTTAACTCAAAATTTTTTTCACTTTCAGCTAAAATATTGTTTCACTACATTTTCACTTTACTTTATCTTACAATTTGTCTTTACTCACTTTTCACTCCACTTTCCCTTTCACTCAAAATTTATTTTTATTCCACTTGTACTTCACATTCTCTTAAAAAAATTTTTTTATATATAACTTACACTTCATTTTTACTCAAAATTTATTTTCACTTCAATTTTATTTTACTTTCACTTTCACTAAAAATATATATTTAATATATTTTCACGTCACTTTCACTCACAATTTATTTTCACTCTACTTTTACTTCACTTTTAGAGTACTTTCACCCCCAAAAATTTTTATTTTATTTTTTTTTTCGCTTTGAAGGTGAAGTCCACAACGTTGACTAACGAAAAAATAGAGTGAAAATTAAGTAGAAATGTAATTTTGAGTGTAAGTTAAGTGAAAATGGAGTGAAATAAATTTTTTCACTACATTTTCGCACTTAACTTTCACTCAAAATCTGTTTTTACATAATTTTCACTTCATTTTTTGGTTGCTCAACGTTGTGGACTTTAACTTCGTATTGGAGAAAAAGAATAATGAAAGAAAATTTTGATTGCAGGTGAAAGTAGTCTGAAAGTGAATTAAAAATAAATTTTTGAGCGAAAGTGAAGTGACAGTGGAGGGAAAGTAAATTTTAAGTCAAAGTGAAGGTAAAGTGAAAGTGAAGTGCAAGTAGATTGAAAAATGTTTTGAATAGGGGTAAAGAAAAATTGTAAGTGAAAAAATATTTTGGATGAAAGTGAGAGTGAAATGAAAATAAATTTTGAATGAAAGTGAAGTGGAAGAGAATTGAAATTACATACTCGATCCCCCTTTATTTTATTCGTGTCCCAAGAAAAAATTGACGTCCGTATGAAATTTAATCTAATATTTTCCGTTTGTAATCTTTAATTATTCTCTAAAAATATTTAGGTTCCAATAAATCAATAGACTCTCGTCTAATAATTTTACATTTGCCTTCTCCAGTTCTCGTATTCGTCGAATTGTTCCGTAATTCTAGCTCTAGTTTTTTTCACATTTATTACAAATTACGATTAACATAAAGTAACGATTAAATAAAATACTTTTCGAGAAAATGGATGAACAGAATTCGAATAATCAATTTCGAAGTTCAATTAAATCGTTAGTCGTTCTCAACAATTATTCTTTATTTAATGGAATAAAATGGATTTAAGTTAGCAAAAAAAAAAAGTGAAAAATGCGTGAGAATGGTGCAGGAATCTTGAGTTTTATTGGCAGAGAAGCCTATTGCGGTCAAGCGGTTTAGTCCGGGGTGCAAAATATTCCAGCAATTTGGTGACACTGCCAAGCATTCGACTGGTCTTTTTATCCCTGGGTGTTATCCGGCTTAGTTTTATCACGGATGCATTATCCTTCCATTCTCTTCCCTTCAACCCTAGAGGGAGAAAGAGAGAGAGAGAGAGAGAAAGATACCCAGAATTCGTTCCCTTTGCCCATATTCTGGATTAATGCCAGTTTGGTCTTTCTCTATCGCAATTTCTCTTTTCTCCTTTTCCACCATACTGATAGATTCATGTTTTTTTCTGTTTGTTTTCATCCATTCGTTCACTTCTTTGCTCCCTTTCTCTTTTTCTCTCTCTCTCTCTATATATATACACATATATACACTAGAAAAGAGAGATGCAAACTTTTCTCCGCACCAAAAAATACAAACTTCTCAAAACTTTCGTTGCATCACGTCTATTTTAACATGAATCGAATTCACTCTACGGTCTGTGTAAAATCCGACTTTTCACAGTGACGAAAAGATTTTGATACACTGAAACCAAATAAGATTTTATTTATTTTGAAAACATGAGAAATAAGTGCACCCTAATCCGCTACTTGGAAAAAAAATAGAAATTTTCATTCCTACACAAAACACGTGTGTAGGATAAGAAAGTCCTCCTTTAAAATTTTTCTCCTTTTGCTTAACTATCTTATATTGTATTTGTTTTGAAAAAAAAAATTTTTACTAAAAATAAGAAATTTTTTTTATTGACAATTTAATGGTGTTTTCGAAATTTGATAAGTGCTTTGAAAGATAATCTTTTTCTGTAAATAAAAACTCTCTGTTACATTGAATACTATTTGTGTTGTAAATAATCGTGTTGTGGGGAGCTTTTGAATGGTTTTCTTTGAAAAGTTTGTAAAATACTGTGTCAGATAGAATTCACAGAATTCTGAATTGTATCTTATTCTTTCAATTTAATATAAATGTAATATTTTTTTTGTTTTTGTTTATTATTTGACGCAGATTTAAATTACGTGATCGTTATGTTTTCAGGAGTTTTGGTTCTCTACTATTTTTTTATAGCTGGAAAATAATTTTAATAATTTTGAATATTATCATCAAATTTGCGAGACGAAAAAAATCTTCACTTGGAGCAACTACAAATTTCACAATATTAGCGAAATTTTTAGTTATTTTAGCGAATACTTTCGATATTTCAACGAATACTTTCGCTATTTTAGTGAAAGTTATCGCTATTCCAGTTAAAGGTTTTTTTTCGTAAAGTTTTGTACTTCAATTTGAATTCTTTAATAAGTAAGAATTTCTAAAACGTCCTCTCAAACTTTAATATTTTTATTTTTTCCAAAATGTTCATTTTCCGGTGACATTTCACATAAAAAAATCACTACGTAAAAGAATTTTGCAAAAAACAAAATTTTTACTGTTGAACAATTCAAAATTTTTGTTACTTCTGAAAAAAAAATTAATTTCAAAAAAATTAATTTAAAAAAAAATAATTTTAATTTAATTTAATTTAATTAATTTAATTTAATTAAACTTGTTGGTCGATTTCAATGATTCAATCGGCATTATTTTTGTCTTGAATCCAATTTAAAAATAAAAATTATTTTGCTTAAAGATATTGAATTTTAATAAACAAAAAAAATTGTTTACTTATAAAAAAAATGTAAAAAACCACTTTATTCATGAAATTTTAATTTAAAAAAATTCTACTTATTCTTTAAACCTTTTTGAATAATATTCTGGAGAAAAAAATAGAACGCATTAGGAAGTAGCTACAAAATTATTTTTTGATATTGCTTGCGAAAAATTATTCAGATCTGATACCAACTTATCCAAAATTCTAAAAATAAGAGTTTTTTATTACAATATGAATTTTTAAATATTTTTTGAGAACTTCGATTTAATGTTTGACAGTTTGCAATTATGTAACCGTTTTATTTGACTCATCGCTAATTTCTACAAATTTTTGAATTTAGAAAACAAAAATCATCTTAAATAGCACCACCAATTTAAAAATAAGTGTTTTTTTAATACAAAACGAATTCTTAATTTTTTTTTTGACAATTTCGATTTAATATTTGACAGTTTGCCATTAAGTAAATTCACTTCACTTTCACTTCACTTTCACATTTACCCAAAATTTATTTTCCCACAACTGTCACTTTCGCTCAAAATTTATTTTCACTTTATTTTCATTTCACTTTTTCGTTGGTCAACGCTGTGGACTTTAACTTCGTTTTAGAGAAAAAGAATAATGAAATAAATTTTGAGTCAAAGTGAAAGTAAATTGAAAGTGAAGTGCAAGTGGAGTAAAAAAAGTTTTGAGTGAAAGTGAAGTGACAATGGAGTGAAAATAAATCTTGACTGAATGTGAAACTGGAATGAAATTGAAATTGAAGTCAAAATAAATTTTGAGTCAAAGTGACAGTAAAGTGAAAGTGAAGTGCAAGTGGATTAAAAACAGTTTTGAGTAAAAGTGAAGCAAAAGTGTAAAGAACATAAATTTTTTACTGAAAGTCGAGTGAGAATGTGATTAGAAAAATGTTTGAGTAAAAGTTAAAGTGGAGTGAAAGTAAAGTGAAAGTGGAGTGAAAGTAAAGTGAAAGTGTAGTGAAAGTAAAGTGAAAGTGGAGTGAAAGTAAAGTAAAAGTGGAGTGAAAGTAAAGTGAAAATGGAGTGAAAAAAATTGTTGACTGAAAGTGAAGTGAAAATGGAGTCAAAAAATATTTTGCATGAAAATAGAGTGGAAAAATTCTGAGCGAAAGTGAAGGGAAACGACATAATCGACCCCAAGGAAAAATAATTTAATGATTTAGAGCATCAGTGGCAATTTAATCTCAACACCAGAACAACAATGAGAATTAAATAGTCAAAATTCAAAAGTCTACGATTTTTTTTTCTACAATGGTTCCCGTGAGTGAGTAAATTCGTCATTTTTCACCCGGTCGGTAACATAGTCTGCTGAATTATCACGCGGCGCGCCTATCGCCACGATGACATTATCTCAAAACCAGGCTTAATGTTCCTTCCACAGCCACGAGTAAAACTGCAATTATAACAATAATTATAGTCCTAATTCATGAATATTTAAATCGAAACGTTTTTTAATTTGAAATGGGAAATTTTTTTCACGTGATACGAGATTATATGCTGTGACGCGCTTTTACGAGGGGCATTTTTTATGTACTTTCGTAAAGAAGCAGGAGAGCTATGAAAGCTTAGCAATCCTTGCAAATTGCATTATTCTCTCTAAATAGTTTCTTGGAAACAGAGAGGTAGATATAAAAAACATTTTACGAATATACGTGAAGCAGGCCGAGATGGAGAGAGAGAGAGAGAGAGGTCACATTCTTACTCTTTAGTCTTTCTCCAGGGATTTACGACGGCTGAAGCACTCTAATCCGATTTGTCACGATTCCACTCTAACGAGGGACACCGGATATACAAGGAAGACGATATAAAGTCGTCGGTAGTGTATTTCGGGTTAAGGGTTAATTACACGCTACCGACCATAACATGCCTTGGGCTACGTTAAACTTTGGACTTCATTGATTTGTGGGAAACTAGCCCGCGAAGTACACACACTCACATACTCATATGTGTTTCTCTCTCACTCTCTCCTTCTCTCTCTCACTCTCTCCTTCTCTCTTGCTCTCTCCTTTTCTCTCTCTCTCTCTCACTCACTCCTTTTCTCTCTCTCACTCACTCACTCCTTCCCTTTCTCTCTAGCCAACCATCTCATCTTCCAACTCAAGAATATATATATAGATATTTCAAGCTCGTAAGTTCAATTCATAGCGAATATAGAGTCGAACGCCCTGAAGCTACTACTTGGTCTGCAAGTTCGTATACTCAACCACCCTCTCCCTCCCCCTTTTCAAGCAACCTCTTGCCTCTCAGTATATGTATATATGTAAACGCATCTATTCCAATATCTCGAGAAACGTTGCCCGCGTTACCTATAGCAGCTCTCTGTTCTGATTTCTCCATCTCTGTCTCTCTCCTCCGACTATTGCGAATGTTTTAGGTCATTAAGGAAATTTCTGAGTCGCCGGCAGTAACGGAACTCGAAATGGATTTGTCCTTATAACGTAACACGGACTCGAAAACCACTTTCGGAAACATATTCACTCTCTCGAAAATTCAACTCTACTTCCAAATATGTTCTCTCACACTTTGGAAGGGATTGGAGGGAGGGAGATTCTATGCTATAGATATGGAATATAGTATTGTAGTAGTTTTGTATAGTTATATATACACAGACACACACACATTGAAAGTCAATCCTTGGCAATCCTTATTTTTCCCCCTCGGTAAGAAATATCTTTTTCATTCGCCTTTCATAGGGAAAAATCGTCTTTGTCTGCGGAAATCTATGTCAAGTCGAGTGTTGCCAATTTTGCTTCAACAAAATATATCATGTAAAATGTCTTCTGAATGGTTCAAATGCCATGTGAGCAAAAACTCAATTCTGTATGAAATCTCATTCATCATTGAGTTCAATAAAGAGAGTTTATTTTGAATTCGTTGAGGTTGTATATTTGATTTTATTGCTTTTGTAAAAGATTTGTTGATTTTTTCAATTGAATTTAATTTTCAATTCGATTCAAATCAAATCGATTTTTCAATTCAATTTTCAATTCGATTCAAATCAAATCGATTTTTCAATTCAATTCATTATTCTTTGAAATTCTATTAAAATAGGGTCAGAATTCGTGAAATTTTCGCAGAAAACAAAAAGTATTTTTTTTTAAATGTTAATAATTCAACAAACAATTTTACCGCATCACTTCTTGTTTTCGTCATATTTTTTTTAAACTTAAACAAAATAGTTTTGTTTCTAGAGACTAATATTACGTTTTACAAATGAATTTAAACGAGCGCAAAAGAGTTGATAAATTTAATACTTTTCCAAATCTATATTGCAGGGAATTTCGACCAAACATTAATTATAAAAATATATTGTTTTAAAAGACACAATTCCACAATATTCCAAATAAGTTTGAATAAGTTATTCGTGACATAGATGAAAAGATTAAATAAAATAGAAGTAAAAAGTTTTACAATAATGTTTTTTTCGTGAATTAGAAAAAAAATTTTTGATAATGGGTCAGAATTCGTGAAATTTTCACAGAAAACAAAAAGTATTTTTTTTAAATCAAAATGATGAAAAAATATTTCTATTTGGTCTTAGGAATGTGTCCACAAAAGAACAGATTTGCAAAATAGAAAAACTAAAATTTATTCTAATTTAATATTTCATTTGGAGAGTAATTAAAAATTGAACAAAAAAGGTGCGACATCACTTGCGAGGATTTTGCATACATTTTAAAATTGTTAATAATTCAACAAACAATTTTACCGCATCACTTCTTGTTTTCGTCATATTTTTTTAAACTTAAACAAAATAGTTTTGTTTCTAGAGACTAATATTACGTTTTAAAAAATGAATTTAAACGAGCGCAAAAGAGTTAATAAATTTAATACTTTTTCAAATCTATATTCCAGGGATTTTCGACCAAATATTAATTATAAAAATATTTCGTTTTAAAAGACAAAATTCCACAATATTCCAAATAAGTTTGAATAAGTTATTCGTGACATAGATGAAAAGATTAAATAAAATAGAAGTAAAAAGTTTTCCAATAATGTTTTTTTGTGAATTAGAAAAAAAAATAATTGATAATGGGTCAGAATTCGTGAAATTTTCACAGAAAACAAAAAGTATTTTTTTTTTAAATCAAAATGATGAAAAAACGTTTCTAATTGATCTCAGGAGTGTGTCCACCAAAAGAATAGAAAAAAATATTATTTTTTATAAAAGTTATTGCAAAATTAATTTTTTTGCAACTTTTTAAACAAAACCATATTTCTCCTAAATGAATGAACCGATTTAAGAAATGAATGAACCAAGCGGGAATATAAAGGAAATGAAAAATACTTTCCTTCAGAATTAGAAAAGTTTTTAAAAATTTTATATTTTAATAATTATTTAATAAATTTTGTATAAACAATTAATTTTTTTAATGTTCTCCGCCTTTTAAAAATTCTAAAAAAATATCTACATACACTTAAAACTATAAGAAATCAAAATTGGTTGAGAACATTTATGAGCGACAATTATTTTAAAAGTTATAATAGAAATTATATTGGCGCGGTGAAGTGCATCAACAATAAACTTAGTTTTTAATAATTTTTATGGTTATATAACTGAATAAAATTGTTCATTCTACAATTTTTTGTTCATTTCGAAGTTAAAAATAATGTTTTAATTCTGAAAATCATCAAAATCGCATCTCCGTTTGATATAATTTTCATTATAACTTTTAAAAGTAAATAAATAAATAAAAAATAAATTAAAAATAAATAAATTTAATTTATAAATAAATAATATAAAAAATAATTTATAAATAAAATTAATTTTTAAAAAATAAACAAATTATATATAAATAAATTTTCTCAACGGATTTTGATTACTTATAGTTTTAAGTGTATGTAGATATTTTTTTAAATCTTTAAAGGGTGCAGAACATTAAAAAAAATTAATTGTTTTTAAAAAATTTATTAAATAATTATTAAAATACGAACTTTTTAAAAATTTTCTAATTCAGAACGAAAGTATTTTCCATTCCCTTTATTTTCCCGCCTGGTTTACTTAAATCGGTTCATTCATTTAGGAGAAATAACATTTTGTTTAAAAAGTTGCAAAAAATTTAATTTTGCAATAACTTTTATAAAAAATAATATTTTTTTCTTTTCTTTGGTGGACACATTCCTAAGACCAAATAGAAGTGTTTTTTTCATTATTTTGATTAAAAAAAATACTTTTTGTTTCCTGTGAAAATTTCACGAGTTCTGACCCTTTTGTAAATGATTTGTTGATTTTTTCAATTCAATTTAATTTTCAATTCAATTCAAATAAATTTTTAATTCAATTAATTATTGTTTGAAATTATATTAAAATATTGAATTATTTTTAAGTTTTAACAGATGATGATGATGATTTTTTTATGTTGGCGATGATATGGAGAGTGGAATTTGGAGTAGGAATATCTCTCGAGGTAATCCCTCTCTCTGGTACTGTTGGCAGTAAAGCTTAGGTTTGTTTTGCAAATGCAGATCAATACTAAGTAGAATTCAATGTTCAGAATTCAAGCCATGGGTTGTCACTTCGCTATAACACCTTAACTTGCAGTGATATTGATAACATTATAATATTCTGTGAAAATAGTAACGAAATAATTTTAATTTTGATATTGTTCAATTTTGGACTTTTCAGGACAGGAAAGTGGATATAAATGTTTTATTTTAACGTTTTGAAAATAGTACCGGGATTCTTCTTTAGAATTTATTCATTTTTAAAATCTGGTTATTAATTTGTTCTGCTTTAAATTTGGAAAATTCATTTATATTTTAATGAATAACATACTATTTATATTCTGACGATTTTAGTTTAGAATATAATTGTAACTGTAAGTGAATCGATTTTCAAAAAATACATTGTTGATTTTAATATTCATCAAGCAGTTGGGCTAGATTTTTGGTTAAAAGCTTCACTTAAAAAAAAAGTCAAATTATATTTGCAACTAATGGTAATTATGGTGCTATCATTGTTTAAACTATTTTCTCATCTTTTCTTTTTTTGTCAAATTTTTCTTTTAGTTAAATTTGTTTCTTTATGTAACATTTTAATGTTTTCTCAATTAAATTTTTTCTTTTTTCCTTTCTTCTTTTTTATGTAAAACATTTCGTCAAATTTTTCTATTAGTTAAATTTTATTCTTTATGTAACATTTTAATCTTATCTCAATTAAATTTTGTCTTTTTTCTTTTTATTCAAACGAAACTGTTTTAAATTTTTAGAAAATCGATTAGCACTTTAATTTAACTTGACACAATACCCAGCGGGCACAAAGACAAAAAACGTTCTTTGAACGTCTGTAGAATGTTTAATGTCTGCCAATTTAAGTTTTAAGAATGTCCGAACGTTCCAAAAATGTTTCAGAACGTTCGGACATTCTTAGAACGTAAATTGGCAGACATTAAACGTTCTACAGACGTACAAAGAACGATTTTTGTCTTTGTGCCCGCTGGGTATTTATCTCAATTATCTTCTGATTTATTCATTATTTCATTATTTCTTTTCTTTAATCTTGTTAAATAAAATTGTAAATTGAAGTTATTAAACTCATAACAATTTTTAATGTTCAAAATACGGGGTCACTGACTTTAAATATTTAATTATCAATTTCAAGCTTGTTAGACGGAGGTCGATACTTTTAATTTAATTTCACGAATATTGCATAATTTTATTAACCTTTTTTTACTTTTCACCTTCAATATGCAACATGCACAATTTAATTGACTTCTTTTATTAGGTTCAATTTATTTTTATTATATTTAATCCTCAATTTATTTAAAGACTGAGCATTTTTTACTTTAAATATTGATTAAAGTATGTTGCTGATTTTAAATTCAGTTTAGAAAGATCGTTATTGTCGTGAAAATTTATTTTGCACATGTTTTCGATACGAGAGGCGTGTGGTTAGTGATCGTGTGTCTAGTACGATTGCTGCTTTTATGCGCGCTACGAATCTTGGTGGGGGAAGTAGGGCCTTTCTTCAGGTCCGTGCCAGGCGCTATTTATTTTGATTATTGCAATTTTTTCATTGTTTCAAAGAACATTGCTGTAATATTCGAATATTTTTGACAAAACTGAGAACGTTTGACAAAAATCTATCGATAATTAATTACTGCTTTTTAATTAATTCGTGAACAAATTCTTGTGACAAAAATCGATTCAAAAAAAAAAAATCGGTTAAAAATCGATTTGTGTCACAAGAATTTGTGAAATTGAAGACCAAACGGTCTTTAATGTAAAAATACGTAAAGAATGTTGTAAAAATATCTTCTATAGGTTAAAAAATTTTGTTTGTGGTATTCAAAGTTAAATTCAGAATAAAGTTTACAAAAATGTTTACAAAATGATAAAAAGAAGGGAAATAATTTGGATGAGAAAAAAATCTTATTTACGAAATGCTATCGTATTTATCACGTGAATGAAGGAACGTGCCAGTTGGACCATTCCTTCTGCTCTATTCATCCCGCTTCTTCTGCTTTTTTTTCTTTTTTTTTCTTTTGGCAATGTGACCTCAAGGTATTTCTCTGTCTTTCTCTTTTCTTGTTTAAAAAGGTAGATCTCCCTCTCAACATGAAACTCGGGTCTTTTCCAGGAAAAATTCCAAAGCACAGGTGCTTCTTCGAGAAAGCTCTTTTTCTCACCACAGTTCGTCGCTCGGGCCCTCCACCATTTTTCCAATTTCACGAATAGAGCCGTCATGTTCTCTATGCGGTGAGAGTTTTAATCAAGGAAACAGCATTCGCGAGGTTCTCGTAAAGCTTCGTAAAACAGACTTATACCTGGCAACAGATTGAAGTACATTGTATATCATGAAAAACGATTTACCAACTACATCAATTTTGGAAACTCTTTATTTAGTCATGCTGGGGAAAAATTTTTCCCTCAGTACAATATTTTCAAATGAAAATTCATCTCAATATTCTTTAAACTTGTCATGCATTTAAAGTTTTTTTTTTAGAAATTTTTACACTGGATTACTAGCTTAAAAAAAATAAAATAAAAATAAAATAAAATGAAAATAAAATAAAACAAAATAAAATAAAATATAAAGAAAAGCATAATTATAAATTGATTTTTTCTTTCTGTTTCAGGTAAGACAGGATTGTAATTTATTTACAATGAAGAAAAGGATAATATATCAGGAAAAAAGTAATATATGTTGAGTAAGTTTGAAAAATTGTTTCTTAAAATCTTACTGCGCTGCGCTTTTATAAGAAGGAAAGAAAACAGTGAATTGATGTTGCTGTTTCTTCTGAAATATTCAGACCATTCATTTTTATTTTGCCAGTCTTAATTTTAGCTTTTGAATTTTTAATAAGGCATTTGCGAGGGATTTCCTTTTTTTTTGTTAAATTTTTCCCACTTATTTCTGATTTTCCCCCTCGAATTCTGACATATTTTTTATTGATAAAGTTAACTTTTTCTTTGACGCTGAAAAGAATTCTTTTCATAAAATAATATTCAGGTGTATGAGAAGTAAGTTAATTTTGCACGAAAAAGGAAATTAATGAAGAATTTCTCTCTTATGATATAATTTCTTTTCCCTCTTGAAGATTTCTATGTATATACGTGAAAAAAATGTCTGAAATTGAAGGAAAAATTTTTTCATCTACTATAATAAAGATTTCAATCTTTTTTTTTCTGTGTGTTGCATTACACGACAATACACAAAAATCCTGAATGATTTTCCGCTTTCCAACTTTCTGATTTGAAGAAAAAAAAAAAAAAAAAGAAGCTGCAAGTCGCCTTTCAATTTGAAGGGGACTTTTGTGAAAATTCGATTCTCATCGTCGTGACTGGTCAAGCGATAAATTATGCTAGGAGCAATGTTGGAAACAAAAGAAGGTATGTGAAAGGAGATTTGTGTGCAGAAGAATAGGGGATAAGGGGTAAGGTTTGGTTGTGGGAGATAAACAAGTGGGTGCGCGATAGTGCAATCTTCCCAAGCAGTGTCGCGTTTTCCGGTTGGTCGATTACGCGCGCTGAGCTCAACGTTCTGCCGATTCCCAATCCTAGTTGTTACCGGTTTCGTCTCTTCCACTCTATACCCTTGTTCGCTCCTCTATATAACCCCTTGGAAACTGGCAGTGGTACCCCGCATATCCCAGGAAAGCTTCGTCAGCGCTTACACACGTGCACTGATGTTTCTCTGTTTGCGTGTGCACCTTTAACGAATACCTCGCCACAAATCTATATTATATATATATATATATATAGTGTGTGTGGGATATATATTCGAATTCCGATGAACATACTATTATTATATTTCTTAAGCAAATTCAAAATTTAATTTGTTTTCTTACTGAGGCAATTTTGTGTTGCGAGAAGATAAATCATAATAATTATAATAAGGATGTTAATATGTAATTTTACTTTATTTTCCCTGTACTTCAATTCATTATCACTTCACTTCAGATTTCATTTTCACACTTCAGTTTCACTTCACTTTAGATTTCATTTTCACTCTTCATTTTCACTTTATGTAATATTCACTTCACTTGACATACACCATATAATTATTTCACTACACTTCACTTACCTTTTACCCCCCTCCCTTCTCACTTCACTTTATTGCACTACTTTTTCACTTCCTTCAAATTTCACTTTACTTAATGACACCACTTTTTTACTTCCCTCCAATTTCAATGCACTTAATTACACCACTTTTCCACTTCACTTCACTTACTTGTACCAATTTTTCACTTCACTCCAGTTTCACTTCACTTAGTTGCACCACTTTTTCACTTAACTCAAATTTCACTCTACTTAATGACACCACTTTTTTACTTCGCTCCAATTTCAATTCACTTAATTACACCACTTTTCCACTTCACTCCAGCTTCACTTCACTTACTTGTACCAATTTTTCACTTTACTCCAGTTTCACTTTACTTAGTTGCACCAATTTTTCACTTCATTTCAGTTCCACTTCACCTAATTACATCACTTTTTTACTTTGCTCCAATTTCGATTCACTTAATTACACCACTTTTTCCCTTCACTCCAGTTTCACTTCACTTAGTCGCACCAATTTTCCACTTTAGTCCAGTTTCACTTCACTTAGATGCACCACTTTTCCAGTTCACTCCAGTTTCACTTCACTTACTTTTACCAATTTTTCACTTCACTCCAATTTCACTTTACTTAGTTGCACCAATTTTTCACTTCATTTCAGTTTCACTTCACCTAATTACACCACTTTTTTACTTCGCTCCAATTTCAATTCACTTAATTACACCACTTTTTCCCTTCACTCCAGTTTCACTTCACTTAGTCGCACCAATTTTTCACTTTAGTCCAGTTTCACTTCACTTAGATGCACCACTTTTTCACTTCACTCAAATTTCACTTCACCTAATTACACCACTTTTTTACTTTTCTCCAATTTCAATTCACTTAATTACACCACTTTTCCACTTCACTCCAGTCTCTCTTCACTTACTTGTACCAATTTTTCACTTCACTCCAGTTTAACTTTACTTAGTTGCACCAATTTTTCACTTCACCTAATTACACCACTTTTGCACCTAACTCAAATTTCACGTCACTTAATGACACCACTTTTTTACTTCACTTAATTGCATCACTTTTCCATTTTTCTTCATTGTCACTTTAATATGAAACCAAACTAAAGTAAAATTAGAGTTAAGTTGGAAATGAAGATGGACGGAAATCAAGATAAGTAAAAGTGGCTGAAAGTTAAGTCAGTAAAGTGAAATTAATTGCACTGAAGCGAAAATAAAATGATGGAGAAGTGAAACTAGATTATAAGTTAAGTGAGTGAAGTGAAAGGTAACTGAAGTGAAAATTAAAGGAAATGTAAGTGAAAGTAAAGTGAAAGTAAAGTGAAGATGGGATGGAAGTTAAGTGA
The DNA here is from genome assembly GCA_032873175.1 of Leptopilina drosophilae. Taxonomy (NCBI): domain Eukaryota; kingdom Metazoa; phylum Arthropoda; class Insecta; order Hymenoptera; family Figitidae; genus Leptopilina; species Leptopilina drosophilae. The sequence goes on from CM065481.1 coordinate 8,422,465, forward strand.
GTGAAGTGAAAGTTAACCCAAGTGAAAATTAAATGAAAGTTAAGTAAAATTGAATGGAATGTCAAGTGAGTGAAGTGAAAGTGAGTTGAAGTGAAAATTAAACGAAAGAGAAGTGAAAGCACATTGAAGGTTAAGTGAAAGTGAAGTGAAAGTAAAGATGGGATGGAAGTTAAGTGAGTGAAGTGAAACAACAGGGGAATGAAAGTGAAGTGAAAATGGAGTAAAAGTGAAATAAAGTGATATAATGTAAAAAAATTATTTATTAAAACAACTTAAAAAACTTGAACATTATTTTTAAGTCCTTAAATTGATAAACATTTTACATTAAACAAATTACTCGAAAATTAAAAACCCAGATTTTTGTATATTTATTTTTTTCAATTTACAATTAACATTGTTTTGAAAAAACACAAAAATTCTGGTAATTTATTAAAAAAAACTCAAATTCTATCTATCTGTTTTATAATTTTATAGTATCGAATTAATTAAATTCTTCTATTTAAATTTTATTTTGACAAGTTTATTAAATAAATATTTGTTTTTAATTAATACAATTTTCATTATACAAGAGAATGTTTTATATATATAATCAATGCATAAATTTCATATAAAATAGAAATTAGAAAAATTTGTCTTCAATTATTAACTAAATGAAAATAATTAAATTGATTTAATAATGTCAATAAAGAATTTAATTAAAAACAGAAAAATGAAATTTTTATATTTAAACGAAAATTATTTTCAATTTGTACCAGAATGTTAAATATTTAGGACAGACGTCATACGATTCATGTTCGTGTGAGTCTGACTAAAACTATCCTTCACCACTGAGACGAGTTTTCAGTAGTAAAGTTTAGTTTTAGTCAGACTTGTCTTATTCTACTACGGCGAGTAGCAAAAATATGATTCATTTAAAGTTTCAGACAAAATATTTCATCTTTATCTATAAAATAAAAGCACGCTTGGAATATGTTTCAATTGTTTAATTAATATAAAAATTCTCTTTTGTTTCTGAACAATAGTATTAATTAGAATACAAAATGTAAAGATAAATCGATAAAATAAAAAAAGTACTAATAACCAAAAAAAAAAAGTTCTACTCGTAGAAAAAAATACAGGAATATCAAAAAACTGCTATTGAGAAACTTTGTAAAAATATTGGTAAAAATCAAAGATGCGATATAGGAATATTCAATTTCAAAATATTTCGTTTTATTCTCATTGTTTTTGTACCATTTTCTACTTTTCTTCTTTTTCATTTTTACATTGTTTTAAAACATAAAAGAGAATGAATGACAGTAACAATCGATAAAATTCTCTTTCTCCTCTTTTTTTTCGTCAATTTATTTTTAACAAGTTTAAAAATATTATCCGTTTTATAAATTCTGAAGACTATAAAGTAGAATTTACTAGAAAATATTTTATTTCTTCTTCAATTTTTTCTATGCTAACATATGAAAATTAATAATTGTAAATTAGAATTTACTATAAAATATTTTATTTCTTCTTCAATTTTTTTTATGCTAACATATGAGAATTAATAATTGTAAATTAGAATTTACTATAAAATATTTTATTTCTTCTTGAATTTTTTCTACCCTAACAATATGAGAATTATTTTATATAAAGTAGAATTTTTTTTAAAATATTTTATTTCTTATACAGATGATTGTTTTCTACCGTTTTTCGAACTTTGTTGAATTCTTAAATTTTTTCTACACTAATACAGAAGAAAATTTTTGAAACTACAATTAAAAAAAAAAACTTTTCGCTAATTGTTAGTGATTAGAGACACTGGTATTGCATATACGACTACATTGTGTAAAAGTTAGTAACACCCTTGAGGCATTTTCATAAAGTTGTTTCAGTTGACATTAATTGGAGTTAATGAGAATATTTCACGCACCTTGAGAATTTGTATATTTCGCAATTAGTCACACGCTTTTTATTTTATGATAAACAGTGTAACACTATTGTGCCAAAAGCAAGTCCTGAAATTAAAAAGAATATGAAATTAAAATTATAAAATTAAAATTATAAAATTAAAATTATAAAACTAAAATTATAAAATTAAAATTATAAAATTAAAATTATAAAATTAAAATTATTAAATTAAAATTATTAAATTAAAATTATAAAATTAAAATTATAAAATTAAAATTATAAAATTAAAATAGACAAAAATTTTTACTAAAAAAAGAAATTATAGAAATATGCGGAATTTGAATCTTCTCCATCACAGTGAAGAAATTTTCATCAATTTATTTTATCAACGCATTTCGCTTTGTACCAATCAAGACAAAAAAGTGAAACAGAATATTAATAAAAAAAAGTGCGAGTTTTTACTTCAATAAACCTTCTAGTGGCACATTCCTTTAAAGGTAGAGATATGAAAGTATAAAAAAAAAGAAGTGAAATTTATTTCTTTCTTCTTTTTTCAACTTCAAAGACACAACTACGACGCGACCTTTCACCTTTGAATATCACCTCCTGTGGATATTAATTATATTTCATGATTTTATTAAAATCGATGTTCTATTCAATTGCATGTGAATTTACAGTTGATTGCAGTTGGGTGAAAAAAATACATTGAAATAGTTTGGAAATTTTTAATTCTTTTTTTTTCCACGTCAGTCAAAAATACAATTGAAAATATTGCCGTGGACACGTAAAAAGAGAATGTTAAAATGTTGACAAGTGAAATATTTCATTTGTAAACATTTTTTTCTATAGATTAAATATTTTTCAAAATATTTCTCTCTCTTTTTCTATAGATTAAATATTTTTCAAAATATTTCTCTCTTACTCTGCTTTTACATATATGGCAAAATTAACAAAAAAATTTATTTGATTTCTATTTTCTACTCTTTTTTGGAAAAAAGAAAGAAATTTAGAGAGAGAATTAAATATTTTTCTTTCTCTCTCTCTCTGCTTCATAAATGTTGGCAAAATTAAAAAAAAAATAATTTGATTTCTTTTCTCTACTTCTTTTTTTTGAAAAATAGGAAAGAAAAATTTAGAGAGAGAAAAAAAAGTGATTGGCTAAAAAACTGCATTTTTTATGACTCACTATCTTTTATTAAAGACGAAAGCACTGAAAATTCCGTGTATATTGGATATCCGTGCGACTGAGATTTGGAGGGCGTTCGAAAGTTCATCCCTTGAATGTATTTGTATATATACATGTACATATATATATGTATGTGCTGGCCTGGCATGATTCCCCCGACGATTCGTATGCAAATGTAGGACCGTTTATATGTTACATACGTCCCTAAAAGAGGTCGGATGAACGCCTCGAGGTATGTAACGTGCTCTCGCTTTCCAGTATAAGGTTGCAACGTTAGTATTTACCTACATACCTCCTTCCACGGAATAATGAAACCCGTTTGATGCCATATCTTTCTTATGAGTACGAAAAACATCGAGGCCGCTGAAAATAACCAAGCCAAGCTAAAAGGTCCTTTGTCCTTCTTTCTTTTTTTTTTTTTCAAAAATCCACATCTCGACAGGAAGAAGATTGTTATCATTCCTTTCCAAGTGGAAATAATACATTAGACAAAAAGAATGGGAGGAAAAAAATTAAATAATAGCAGGGAAAAAAAAGTTAAATATGCTTTTTGGTATTGTGCTATAAAAAGCAGGAGAACGTGTGTCAAAAATTTTACAATTTTTTATTTTTTGAAATATTTATTTGACTTTTGTGTTTTAGTTCTGTTCTGCTATTTTTGTTCTCCATCTGCTAACAAACATGTAACATATGTTGGTTTGTTTTAGAATTTAGTGGGAGAATTGTTACTTTGCAAGATAGATTGACATTTCACTTTTGATTTCACTTTAATGTTTCACTACTTTTCCATCTTTGATTTTTGTTCCATTAATTTTTTTTATTTAACATTTCACAATTGCTTCCATTTTTAATTTCACTTTTTTTACATTCACGTCTGTTTCCACTGTCACTTTTACTTTTCATTTCATTTTAATTACTTTTCACTTCCCTTTTAACTTTTTCCATCACTTCCATTCTCACATTCGCTTTCACTTATCATTTTATTTTAACCATCTTTCACTTATCTTTTCACTTTTGTTTTTACTCATCATTTTATTAACTAACATTTATTTGCCTTTCCACTTTTAATTTCACTTAAATTAATTTTTATTCTCCTTTAAACTTTACTTACAATTTTGATTTTACTTTCATTAAATTCTACTTAACTAACTTTCATTTGCCTTTCCACTTTTGATTTCACTTAAATTAATTTTTATCCTCCTTTAAACTTTACTTACAATTTTGACTTTACTTTCATTAAATTCTACTCACCTTTGAGAGTAGAAATGCAAATTAATTCTTCCTACTTTTGATCTCATTGAAATTAATTTTCAGTTTTCTTTAAACTATCACTTACACCTTTAATTTTACTTTTATTAAATTTCAAGTAGCTTTGAAAAGAGAAATAAAAATTAGCGATATAAGTAAACGTTTCATGTTTATTTAAAGCTTTAATTAAAATTTTAAATCAGTTAAAATTAATGTAAGTGAAATTAAAATTTAAAGTTAAACTTGCATAGGTAAGTTAGTTAAAATAAATGCAAAAGTCGAAAACGAAATAAATATTTATTTGAAGCGAACAATTTTTATTGGAGTCAAATAAATTCCACTCGAACCAACAATTTCCAGTATACTTGAAACTTTTCAGTTTGATGCAAAATTAATCAAAAAATTCTGTTAAATTTTTTAATTTAATCAAAAATTATTTTATACAAATGAATATTCTTTGACGATGAAAAAATTCATTTAAATCAAATTAATTTTTTATTCAGTGTAAATTTTCCAAAACAGCATTCGGGAATATTCTAAAAATTTCATATTGTCAATATTAAAAATGTTTTAGTAAAAAAATAAAATGCCACGCAGTTTAACTACTGTGTAAAAAACTATTATTCCTCTATATATATGTTATTTTGTTTTATTAAAACTTTTTTATATCGTTTGAAGTTTTTTTTTTAAGTCACAGTCTGTTTCAATATAATTTATTCTGTCAACGAGATTGCTTTGCTTTTTCATTTTCTCGGGATTCAATACATGTTTTGAATCAAAACGTCGTTTCGCCGTTATATTCAACATTTCCTTGCATATTCTTTTAATTAAAAACTTGACTTTACTACATTTGAAATTGATACTTTTGTAGTCGCTTTCTATTTGTAAAGTCTTTTTAAACTTAATAAACGCAACTGACGATCGAGTGGCGAGGCGAAGAAAATTTTTTTTCTTTAAATTCAAGAAATCAGTTCTTCCTCGTTTTAATATATAATACAATGAGAGAAAAAAAAACCTTCTTCCCTTTTTTTGTAATTGAAAACAATTTTTCTCTATTTTCATTCTCGGAGAATATTCTAAAAAGTAATAACAAAAAATGATTTTGAAAAAAAAATGTGTGTGTTTATTTTTTAATTCTCGTGTAATCGAACAATTGGATGAGATTGGTTGGATTTTCACCAAGTGAACGTGTAGAAAAAAAGTTACGAACTCATTAGTTTGGTAACTCATTTGTGACACCTGGGACGGAGAGGTATAGAAGACAAGAAAATAAGGACTTACCATGTTCAGAAAGTTCGAGAGGATCGGTAAAGAATCCCATCTTAATAGCACGTCATTTCAGATAAATTGCTTGGTCTCTCTTAAGAAACTGGTGAAAAACGTGATTCGAATTTTTTATGTCGTCACATTCTCCCATACTTCCATTATATATCTTCATGATACCTTATGAAATAAAAATCAAAACCGTAATTCATCTCTGTATGCTGTAATACCCTTTATATGTCGTTGGACACGCTTTTTTAAAAGTGAGATTTTTTTTCACAATAAGCTTGATTTGAAAAATAATTTTTAACAAAAGTTTTCCAAAAAACTTTTATAAAATTTGTCCAAAAGGTTTTACAAAATTTGTCCAAAAAGATTTACAAAATTTGTCCAAAAAGATTTACAAAATTTGTCCAAAAAGTTTTATAAAATTTGTCCAAAAATTGAATGTAAACTTCGTCCAATTCTGCAAAAACTGACAACGATTAAAATTTTCAACTAGTATTTTTTTCGTTTCGTAAATTACTTTAAAAGATCAAAAGTAATTGAATGTCAGTTTCATGTATGTAATATTCTTGGAAATTAGATTTTTTTCCTACCCAGGGTAAATATTTCGTCATGCAAATTAAAAATTAGAAAAATATTTTTTATTTCTTATTTTTGTGTATACGTAAGTTTCATCCAATTTATTCGTTTATTTACTTCAAAGTTGAGCAAATATTCTAAATTGAATTACTTCTCTCGACAAGATTTAATACCTAGTTATTTGAGGTAATCAATCGACCTGATTAAAATTTATTTACATCAACCAGAAGTGTGTTTAGTTTAGTGGAACACAACTCGCTAGAGCTTCTACGCTTTGAGAGACAATTTTGTTGTTTATAAATGAAGCTAATTTCAGAAAGCAAAAAAAAAAAAAAGATGAAGCAGAAAAATCAAAATGGTTTTGCAAATTTTTAATTTTATTTTCCATTTCAAAAAATAAATAAATAAATAAATGAAAGTACACTGAAAAAAAATATTCTTGTTTTAAGAGGACAATTCTTCTTCTAAAATTCTCTTACATTTTATTCTCAAATTAAGAATATTACTCTTCATTGGAGACTATTTCTCTACTTTTAAAAGGAATTACTCTTAAGTGGAGAATAATCCTCTTGAAATAAGAGGACGTTTTTTGGTCAATATACAAAAGGAAAATATGCATTGAAATAAGAGGAATCCTCTTAAAACAAGAATATTCTTTTTCGGTGTAGATGAAAATAAATGAAAATAAATGAAAATAAATGAAAAATAAATAACAAATAAAAAAAAAAAATAAATATAGATGAAACTAATTTGAAAAATAAATAAAAATAAATAAAAATTAAATAAAAATAAATAAAAATAAATAAAAAGAAATAAAAAGAAATAAAAAGAAATGAAAAGAAATGAAAACTAAATGAAAATAAATAAAAAGAAATGAAAAACAAATGAAAATAAATGAAAAGAAATATGTGTCATTCCTGACTCGGAGTGATTGATTTTACTATCATCTTACTAAAAATTATATATAATTATATTATATTATTATATTATTATATTATTATATATAATAATCGTCGTGATTCCAGATTTCCGGATCTCTGTCCACACTTGAAGTTAGTTATACTTATTCTTTTGTTTTTTATACGTTTTGATAGAAAATAGAAATATACATATACATATACATTATAATAATTTCTTGAAATATTGTATTATTTATTAAAATAATTAAATTCTTGCGAAGAATTTTTAAAACAATTTTGAAAATAATTAAAATTTTCTGAAGAATTTTGTAAATTTTTAGAAAAATTGACTTTTTTTGAAGAATTTCATAATTTAAGAAAATAGTTAAATTTTTTGGAATATTTTTCTATTTTTATAGGTAAAAATAATTGGATTCTTGCGAAGAATTTAAAAAAAAATTTGGAAAATAATTGAATTCTTGGGAAGAATTTTTAAAAAAATTTGAAAAATAATTGAATTTTTCTGAAAAATTTTATAAATTTTGAGAAAAATTGAATTTTTTGAAAAATTACATTTTTTCTAAGGATTTTGTAATTTATGAAAATAATTAAATTCTTTCGAGAAATTTTATTAATAATTAATGAAAAAATAATTTAATTACTGTCGAAGAATTTTATTATATATAAAAATAATTTAATTCTTTCAAAGAATTTTATTAATTAGGTAAATGATTAAATTCTTGCGGCGGATTTTATTAAAATTGATGAAAATAGTTGAATTTTTTCCTAGAATTTTATTATAAATTTTTTTGGATAATTGAATTCTGTTTGGTTATTTTATAAAAATAGTAGATATTGAAAGTCATTGAAATGTGAAAAGTTGTTATAGATAATTAAATTTTACAAAGAATTCTATTAAAAAATTTGTCAATAATTGAATGTTGGTGGGAAATTTTATTAAATTTTTTTGAAAATAATTGGATTTTCCAAAAAACATTTTATTATTTATGAAAATAATTGAATTCTTGTGAACGACTTATTCGAATTTTTTTAAATAATGGAATGTCCAAGAAGAAATTTATTACTTTTAATAATAATTGAATTATTGTGATAAATATTGTTATTTATGAAAATAATTGAATTTTGAAAAGAATTTTATTGAAATACCTCAAAATAATTGAATTTTCGGGAGTAATTTTACTAAAATTATATTTAAAACAATTAATTTCTTTCGAATAATTTTATTAAATTTTTGAAAATAATTGAATTATTGCAGAAAAGTTTATTAAAATTGTTAAAAAGAATTGAATTTCTGTTGAAAATTTTATTACTTTTGAAAGGAATTGAAATCTTTATAAGAATTTTATGAACATTGTTTTCAATAATGAATTTTTAAATGTTATGAAAATTTTATTAGTTTAAGTAATTGAATAAATTCTTGTCAAAAACTTTATTAGTGAAAGTAACTGAATTTTACGATTATGAAAATAATTAAATTCATGCTCAGAATTTAATCAAAATTTTTTTTGAAAAAATGGAATTTTCATGAAAAATTTTATAATTATTAAAAGTAATTGAATTATTAGGAAAATAAAAATTGTATAAAATTTTGTTAAATAAAATTGATTTTTTTCAATATTAGCGAATTAAAAGTAGTGGAAATTCTCTAAAAAAATATTGTTTATATTCTTTGTTCAGAAAGTTAAATACCTATATATAGCTGAAAATTTTTTTACCTTCTCTATTCTTTAGAATAATTAAAATTTTCGTAATGAAGTTTTTTTTTAATTTAGGTATCAGATAAAAATTTTTATGAAATTCAATTTTCCTCGTACAAGAAAGTTTAATTATTTTCAATTTTGAAAATCTGATGCCAAATTTGAAATTAGTATCGAAATTTGTTAAAGTTTTTTTATATACTTTAAAGTTTAAAAATATAATATATTTTGAAAATTTTATTAATTACTTAAATTTAAATGTCTTGAAATTGTTTACAATAAACATTGCAGCGCAATATTCCCGCGCGCTTGCGCGCGGATAATTCGGCTAGTTAATAAGAATAAATAAAAAATAAATGAAAAATAAAAAAAATAAAATAAATAAATAAAAATAAATAAAATTGAATAAAAATAAATAAAATTTGATAAAAATGAATAGAAATAAAGGCAGAATGTGGGAGAATTAAAACGGAAAATCTATGTTGAAATTTATATGCGACAATTGGCAAAGCAGTACAAGTGGCGGTGGTTGAACTCGAAAACAATGTTCGAGGAAAATTTAGAATCGGAAACTCCAGGTTAAATGTTACGACTAATTTACCAAACATATAGTGTCAGATAGCTTGATCGTTGGTGAAATTTGAAATCGACTGTTAAGCGACCTCCGTTGTTCAAGATCGCATTCGAGTGCCGTGTCAATATAAATGTAAATGTCATTGGGAAACTACACGAACGCATACATTGAAAGTCCCTGGAGGACGATTGCACACGGAGAATATTGCAGATGGTCGTATGGGACATTCGCCGCAATTGAATTGCCCTACGGATTGGAACCTATAAATGCTGCTGCAGTCGGCACTTTATTTCACATATATCGATCCTAAATGATCCCTTTCCAACAGCTACAAATTAACACCAAAATTTTTTCAATTTTATCCAATAACAACCTTAATCCCATTGTTAAATCATTTCATCTGTCTAAAAAAAAATTCCCCACTTTCCCGAATTTATAATCATTTCCAAAAATTCCCCCAAAATACAATTAAAAACGAAAATTTCACCAGAATATCCCAAAATCTCAAGGGGTCAGTTTTCGGTCACTTTTTTCGCTTCTTTCGATTTTAAATGTCAAATTTCCCAGGGCAAAAATAAAAACCCCCAAACCAGGCATGAAAGTAATAACAATAAAATTTCATCTAAATACAAATGTACATTTTTTTTTAAATCACATATTTGCAATTGTCGCACTTTTCAAAGCAAGGCGAAAGGGGAGGGGGGGGCGAGCAAAAAAATAAAACCTTCTCTCAATGGAATTTATTCCTTCGATTTGTATTGCAGGTGGAATTAATCGCAAACCACGGAAACGTGTAAATGAACTCGAGCACTTTTGCTGGGAATTTTCGACAGCAATATTTTTCTCGTATCGGAGCATGCATCCGGGATTCGAGTGCATTAATGCAGAGCACAAAAAACGTTATCTTTGAGTAAAAACATTGGTTCCCATACGTATAAAATCTACTAACGACTGACGCAGTGTTGTTGTTGTTGTTGTTTTTTTTGCCCTCTACTCATTTTTTTCTTCTTTACACATGTCATTGATTTCTCTCTATATTTATTCATACTAAGGGTCATACACCACATTTACAACAATACACTATGCAATCTCCGCTTTTACAATCCGTTAAAAAAACATATTCACACTGAATTTCTCGCCTATACATGACGAAAAAAAAACTCTCATTGGAATAAAAAAAAATTCTCCCCATTCAAAATTGTGACCCAATTTTAGGATTAAATAAATATTCCTCCATTTCTTTTTTAACTAAATAAATCTATCTTTCTAGAAAAAAATTCTTAATTAAAAATTTACTATGAACAAGTTTTTTTGTGAAAATAGTTTGTCTTTCAAAATAGGATAAAAAGTTAAATAAATATTTGGGAAAAATTCAAAACAGGAGATTTAGATTCACGAGCGCTCGAACGTGGGATTTATTTTGAAAAATAAATGTTCTAAAAGGAAAAAAATGGTAAAAGGAGAAAAAAGAGTAGGGTTTTTTTAAATTAGTTAGATATAGCTACGAATATTTCCCTGTATGTGTATGCTTTTAAACATTAGTTGTTACACTTTTTCCAGAGTTAAAATTTTCGAGACATGGAAAATGAAAATAAATGCCGAGTGAGAAAGTAGAAAGATGCGGAAGGCAGGAAAATGGACCAGTTTTGATACGTTAATTTAAAAACTTGCTACGCTGTACTGCATTCGTGTTAAGTTTTCATTTGCAGAGAAATGCAAGACCAGAAACATTTGCTAGAAGTGGAATAGTGTCGTAAGTGTGCGAGGAGCGGATAAAAAAGGGCGGGGGGTAAGAAGCACCGGCCCTTATACCCAGAAAACGAGCTTACACGTGCGCGAACTTGGTACTCACGATTTCTGAATACAAAAAACTTTTCCGAACCAACTTTTAAACGTACTTGCAATGTTGGACAACACTTTGTACACAATCCACCTCTTTTTATGGGGAAATTTTCCCAAAAATACCATTTAAAAATGTGTCGACAGATAAAGACTTTTCCAGGGTTGCCACATATCAGGAAAGTCAGGTAATTTAGGGAAAAGTCAAGGAAAAGTCAGGGATATTTAGTAAAAGTACTGGAAAAAATCGAATTTCAAAAATTCATGAAAAAACTCTAAATTTTGATGTTTTTTTGTTTGCCTTGTAAACTATGAAAATGACCACGAATTTTAAAACAAAACATTGAATTTTTTCTATGTCAGATACGAATTTCTTTTTAAATAACTTAATTTTCAAAGAACTATCATAAAATTATGACTTATTAATTATGAAATGAAACATTTTTACAATTTTCATAAATACTAAATTGATAAAAGAATTTTAATTAAAAATACTAAAAAAATTTAATTTTGGAAAAGTTACAAATAATTACAGAAATTCAATTATTTTCAAAAGTAATAACATTTTTCGCAGAAGTTCAATTACCTTCAAAATTTTTTAAAAATTCTGGTCATTTCAATTATATAAAAAATAAAAAATATTTAAATTTTTTGAAATAAAAAAATTCTTCTTTAAAATTCAATTATGTTCAACATTTTTCTAAAAATTCTCGTCAAAATTACAATTATCTTTATAAATATTACAATTATTCTTCGAAATTCAATTAGTTTTTTTTACTTTAATAAAATTCTTGGAAAAATTTCACAGGAATTCAATAATTTACAAAATTTTTGATGAATGTTTTCTATATAAACTAATTATTTTCATAAATAATAAAATTTTTACAGGAATTCAATTATTTAATAAAAAAAATTTCAAATAATTTTACGAAAAATATCAAATTATTTAAAAAGAATTTTATAAAATTCGTCGCAAGAGTTCAGTTATTCAAAAAAAAATTAACAAAGATCTTTTCAAGAATTTAATTATTTTTAAAAATAGTAAAATTCTTTACCGAAATTTATTTACTTTTATAAACTTAAATAAAATTCGTTAAAAGAATTAAATTTTTTTCAAAAGTAATAAAATTCTTCGCAGAAATTCAATTATGCTCAAAAATTTTTGTCAAAATTTCAATTATCTTTATAAATAATAAAATTCATCAATATTTAATTATTTCAAAAAGTTTTTAAATTCTCGTCAAAATTTCAATTATTGTTATAAATAATACAATTCCTCTTCAAAATTAAAATATATTTAAAAACATGAATAAAATTCTTGTTAAAATTTCACAGAAATTCAATAATTTATGAAATTTTCAATAAATTTTTTTGAAGTAGTTAAATTATTTTTATAAATAATAAAATTTTCACGTGTGTTCAATTATTTAATATACAAATTTTCATATAATTTTTTGGAAAATATCAATTATTTAAAAAGATTTTTATAAAATTCGTCGCATGAATTAATTATTTAAAAAAGTTAACAAAGTTTTTTACAAGAATTGAATTATTTTTATAAATAAGAAAATTCTTCACCGAAATTCAATTATTTTAGAAAAATTGTAATAACATTTTTGGAAATTTTTCAAAATTATTTTCATGAATAAATAAAACTCATCGCAGGTTTTTAATTAATTTTGGATACAATATTTTAATCAAATTCCTCAAAAAATGTAATTATTATTAAAAATTTTATTAAAATTGTCAAAAGAATTGAATTATTTAAAAATTTGTTTATAAAATTCTTTATAAGAATTCAATTTTAACAAACATTCAATTATTCAATAAATTATTTATTTTTCAATTTAAATAATTGAATTTTTCTAGAATTTTCTAATAAAAATTGATTAAAAAATGAAATTACCGAATAATCGATTTATTGTTTATGTAAATAATTGAATTATTGCAACGAATTTTATTACAATTTTTTTAAATAATTGAATTTTTTGAGAAAATTTACTATTTTTAAAAGTAATTGAATTCTTGCGAAACATTTTATTAGGATTTTTGTAAATAATTAAATTTTTGTTGAAAAATTTCATGGTTATTTAAATTATAACAAAACATGAAGAAGGTGATCGCCTTCTTTATGTTTTGTAATAATATTCTTATAAATTGTTGAGTTTCAAAAAGTTTTGAATTTGAATGTTCTAAAAAATTTTAATTCCTGTGGAAAAGTTATAATTAAATACTTATTTAAAAATTTAGTTGTTGATGTTTTTAAATAATTTTACAATTAAAATTTTAAAATTTTAAATTTGTAAATCAATTTAATAGAACATTTTTTTGAGTATCTTATAATTTCTAGAGTAAATCAGAATATTTTTTATGGTCAGGGAAAAAGTGAGAATTTTGTCTGGAAATCAGGTAAAAGTCAGGGAAAAATAAAATTCAATATTTGTGGCAAAGCTGAAGTTTTCGTTTTATTAATTTTTTCCTTTTCATTCGCTAAAATAGAGGAAAAAAGGAAGAAGGAAATTAAATTAAAGTATAACAGATAATAGAGGGAAAAATTTGAGTAATAAAATTACTGGAATATAAGTAGAATTAAAGTATTAAAAAAAGTGTAAAAAAGTATAAAAAAGTATGAAAAAGTATAAAAAGTATAAAAAAGAATAAAAAGGATAAAAAAGGATAAAAAAGGATAAAAAAGGATAAAAAAGGATAAAAAAGGATGAAAATGTATAAAAATTGAATGATAAAAATTCGAGTATAGTTTTTTTTTGTAGGCAAATACACTTTGGCGCAAATGGTCGATAGATAGTGAGAGAATTTTTACGAGTATCTCGCTCATCTTCGTCGTGATTTTATCTCCCACTTGAGACTCGTTGAAGCAAGAGGTTTGAGTTGGGAAGGGTGAACGTGAAGCGGAATTCATGCTTCTATATAAGTTGTCTTAATTATCTTAACCCTCTTGTGAGTCGTGTTTCCTCTTCTCGCACTTTATGACGTGCCCCACCTCGGAATGGTGCTAGAAAAAAAAGGACGGTTATTAATTAACACTCGAGATGAAGAAAGGACTGTGATGAATTAAATTAAATTGTTCCAACAATTTCATAATGTCAGATATTATCGTACTGAAGCGATTAGACAAAGTGCTTATTCAAACATTGAAACAATTCCTGAAACATTAAAAATCTTCTAAAGAGTTCATTTCTTTCCACAGATCCAACATGTTATGATAATTTTTAACAAAAAAAATTTAATTAAATAATTAATCAAATAAATAATTTAATTAAATAATTAATTGAATAAATAATTTAATTAAATAATTTAACAAAAAAATTTTAAATTTTGTTCAAAAATTTAGCGTTCTCAAAGCTCATTTTTAGGAATTAAATTAACGACTTTATCTTCACCAGAAGCTGTTTTTTTCAGCTTCCTTCTGCTATGTCTCAGAATTTCTTTCCCGATAAATTTAACTAATTCAAGTGGTACTATAGTTAAATGTACTGTGATAAAAATAGCATGAACATGGTCGATTTCAGGGAAGAAGAAAAATAAAAGAAGAGTGTAAAGTTTTAGCAATAAAATATGTACCCTTCGAGTGTCGTTTCGCTAAACTTGTCGATTAAATATTCCAAGTCTTTGAGACTACGCGAGCGACATCAACGCCAAAATCACACACACAATACTTTTTTTTAAATATCCCACTTTTTCCGAATTTAAATCTATTTTTAATATCCTGGGACTGGGGATTTTTTTTAATCCCATATGAAAAAAGCGATAAACGTGAAAATAATAATGAAATCTCATTTTCATATTCTTTACTTTATTATTTCATTAAGTTCACAGCAGTGGAATAATATTTTGTCTTTTGTTTAGTTTTCAACTTCTATTTGACTTCAAGAGCCAGAAAATTACTGGTTTCAGCAACTGAATGGGTGCTGCTACATTTCATATTCATTATTGAGATAACGCTCTTCAAAAACCCTTTTGTCTTTCGTGTCTAAAAATAAAAATAACTTGAAATATTTTTGAATTGGGTAAAAATGGAAAAATTTTACTGTGTAAATTAATTTTTTTCAAAGAATCGAAGTCTTTTTTGTAACACTATTTAAATGGGCAATAAAATTTTGTTTTCAAACATTTTTCTCGGGAGTTAATTTTTTTTTTCGACCAGAAGAAGCAGGGGAAATTTTACAAAACACTTCCCACCACTTTCAGCCAATTTCCGTCTTTGCGATTTACACCTAACCTCATTCTTGTAGTAATGCGGGTAATTTTCTCCTCTGTCATCTGCAAAAGCAATTATCATCAAGCTGGTACGCGACTCGCATTAACGAGATGCATGAATCCAAGGAGAAAAGCATCGACAACGACTGCGCGCCTTTCAGCAAGAGGGAACGATAACACGAGAGTCGTGTGAGAGGTACAAAATTTAACGCAGTTAGACAGATTTTCCGTGTCGGTAGTTTAGCGAATATTCGTTTTTATACACCTCCATATTTCATGGGCTCGTTCGAACACCTAATGGTGCTATTTGTTTTGATACTAACAGACTGTAAATAGAGTGCTTAATGCACTGTAAATTCCCCCCCGCTCTCTTCATTTCGCACATATCTACATAAAACCAGCATTATTTAAAATTAACGCCCTCACATTATTTTTCCCCCTCATTTTGTATTTTCCATTTTAAAAAATTGTAATCCCATGAAATTCTCTTCTCTATTATCTTAGGAAAACAAAACGGAAACATTCCACCCTTATTGAATATCGTAAAACTGAGAATTTGTTAACCTCCGATCGAGTTATTTATGAACACGAAAACAAAAGAATAAAGAAAAGTTTTACTGTTACAAGTGTAGTACTTTTTGTATTCGATATAGTAAAAGTAAAAATAAAAGTAAAAATAAAAGTAAAAATAAAAATAATAATAATCGAGAAAAATGTTATAAAGGTGCGGTAAAAGATTTAACATTCAATTCACCAACATTTCAAGAAACGAGAAAATAGCTAATGTCTTTTCGATGTTATAAACCGGGAAGTATATAACGTCTATAAATTCAGTAGCACACAGAGGGAGTAGGATTTTAATTTTCATTAAAATCAGAGAAATCGAATGTATATATCGACTATGAATTTCTATTTTTACTCTAATTAAAGACTGAAGAGTCAAGGTATTGATTTGACTAAAAATACGTTAGTGATTGTAAATTCTTTAAGAGAGCTTTGATTAAAATATTTCTGTCATTAAGAGAGTAGTTTCGTTCGATCGAATATTATTGAATTCAGAATTGAAAACTATTTATATTGAGAAACGTATGTCATATTGAGAAGGGTTTAAAAATAATGCTAGTTTTTATAAAAACTAAGCAAAGCATCAACTAAGAAAGGTAACAAAACGATTTTTAAATTTTATTTGAAAATAAATGGATCCATATTTAATTTAACTGTCGTCTAACCATTTTAACTTTTGTACATTAATAAACAATAAACTATCAGTTTTTCGAATTTTTTTCAAACAATTTATATTTATAGATATAAACTCACAAATATGATAGATTTATTCAAAATCTAATGAAATTATTTCTTTTTTAGTAATCGAAATTCTTGGGGAATTTTCGTGGCCCCAAGAGACCCAGAAATTTAATTTTTTTTAAAACTTGTTACTCGGAGCTTTTTGGGGGCGCTGATTAAGAATCAAAAATTTTTGGAAAATTCAAAATGACGCAAGGTGGGGCAAAAAGTGCACGTATTTGGACAAAAATCTAATGGCAACTTAAATCCTAACCGATATTAATAATTCTTTTTTAAATACTCGGGAAAGTTTGTCCTACAATGCACAATTGCGATTCAACTTTGAAAAAAAAAAATTCGAAAGTAACTTTAAAAATTAAATTTATTTGCAAAATTTTACTTTTAAGATGCACTGAGAAAACGATTTATTTGATTCAAACATATTTTGTTTAAATCAAACTTAAAATATATCTTTACTATACAGTCAAACAAATTTAAGTTTAATTCAAACATATTTTTTGCTTTATTTATAGAAATAATATATTTAATTCAAACATAATTTAAAGTTGATTTTAAATGTGATGCGATCTGAAGAAAGGGACCTTAGAAGCAAATCACTTTAAGGTTATGTTAATCTTACCTATTTGTTGATTAAAAGTTTCTTTTTACTTTTTGCAAATTAAAATCAGTATTTATTAAATATTTTAGTTATAATAAAAACTTAATCATCAATAATTTATATTGTCAGTTGATTCTCTTTTTGTATTTTCATTTAAAAAATTGCAAACATAACCTACAATTTTTTGCTTCTAAGGTCCCTTTCTTCAGATCGCGTCACAAATTATTTTTTAAATGATTTTAAGTTTGAAACTTTTAAGTTTGAATCAAGTACAAAATTTTTAAACATATTTTTTGTTTAAACCAAAATAGAAAATATGTTTGAATTAAACATAATTATTCAAAGAAAAATTATTTTTGTGAATCAAAGCAGTAAATGTTTTCTATATTTTGGAATTAAGCTTAAAAACAAATTTCATTTAAACAAAATCACTTGGGATTATTTTTTTCCTTGAAACGAGTATAATGTTTTCTCAGTGTAGTTTAAAAATGGAAAATAATTTATTTTCACAATTTAAAGGCATTTGAGAACATTATTTTGTCCCTGAATACTAACTTGACATTCAGAATGTAGATTTTTAAATTTCCAAATGGCGGAACTAATATGTCGGATGACTTTATTAAACATCAATTTAATTCGCTTTAAATTCGTTACTCGGGGTTTTTTTAGCGTCGCTGATTACGAATTCGGTGTTAGTTTTACAAAATTTAAAATGGCAGTTAAATTGAATCAGATTTTAAAAAAGACGTCCGCCATATTCGATCCGCCATTTTTAATGTTGATAAACTAACAACCGGAGTCATAATCAGCGACCGAAAAAACCCCCGAGTGGAAAATTTGAAACTAATTGGATTGACTTTTAGTAAAGTATTAATAAATATTTAATTAACCGTCTATCCGTGAGTGATACACCGAAAAAAAATCTCAGAGTGAGAAGAAAATTCCGCTCAACAATTATTTTTACATATTTTTTTCAATTTACGAATATTCATCTAAAAGAAAGAGGAATTTTTGTTCATATTTAAAAATGTTTTGAATTAAAAGATTAATTTTAATAATTCTTCTTTGATTGAAATTATTCCTTTAAAAATGAAACAAATTTATACTAGAAAGAAGATTTTTAAGTTGCTTTTTGTTTTTCTGAATGCAGCTTTAACCTGTCTAAAAAGTGACATTTAATAACAAATATAATAAAAGGAAATCCTCTCAATTAGAAAAGAAAACTTTAGTGTCCGTACATAGGAGGAAAAAAAGCTGTAAAAGAAGAGGAATTTTCTAAATTTGAAAATACTTTTGTTTCGGTGTATAAATTCATATTTATATATATATATATATATATTTTTTTTTTTTTATATTTCAATTGTAAAATAGATATTATACGAATAATTTATTAAAAATATATTTGAAATATATTTGAAAGATATTTGAAATATATTTGAAAGATATTTGAAATATATTTGAAAGATATTTAAAATATATTTGAAAGATATTTAAAACATATTTAAAATATATTAAAAAATTGATATTATTCGAATAATATATTTTTAAATAACTAATTAAAAATCTTCTATATGTGATTTCGAATATATATTTCATAAATACAGTAAAATTTTGCCTCCACAAAAATTGCATTGTTCGTAAATGAAAAAAAGAAGAAAATAATGAACGAAATTTAAATATTGAACTATGGCGAATAGATAAAAGAGCATAACAATAGAATTGTATTTTATTCACAACAATGGTTTATTTCAAAAAGTTAAATGAAACAAAAGTAGAGTGAGTTTTTCATGTGAAAATTTGGATTTCGTTATGTATACACATATATATGTTTAAATAATGTTTTATTTTTAATGAATAGGAAATACGCAGATAGGATTACGTGTATATAAATTGCACAATAAGCACGAATGATTTTGGTTAGCGGAGAGACCGGTTTGCAACGATGTATTCGACATACAGAATCAGCAAGATCAGTATGGTTACTGTTGTTATGTGCTCGAGGTCACGAACTTCAGCACCCCCAACCCCCTTTCTCTTCATCCTAATTTGGATGACAGTGATTCTACGTAGTGAATGCATGTTCTCCACATCAACGGTTGACCAAAATCACACGTATCACACTGTATATGTGTACGATATACAGTTCACCATTGTCCGCCACATTGTAATCGACATTTATCTTCCGTCAATTTTAACCCATCCTCTTTTTATCATCCATTCGGATTTTACTATTGTCATTTGGACCTTAGTTTGTTTTTTTGTTTTTCAACATCGGTTCTGATTAACTCAAATAATTATGTTCCAATTTTGACATTCGGATTACTTCTTTTTTTTCCTTTGTGAGCAAACATTTAAAAAAGATTTTTTATTCTTCCAGGACGGCAGGCGAGAAACGTTCAGATTCATGGGAAGCCTACGAATAATCATGGGAGTCATGATGCCGCAGCAGTTGATGATTTCACGAATGGTGAGAAAATTTATTTTAGAAGAATTACTATTGTTTTTAAACGAAGTATGCAATTGATTTGATCATTGTTATTATGCAATTGATTTGATCATTGTTATTATGCAATTGATTTGATCATTGTTATTATGCAATTGATTTGATCATTGTTACTATGGAATTGATTTGATCATTTTAATCATTTAATGCTTTGGCAGATTGTAAAAAGTGCGGAGTGTTAATTCAAAGATCAAACGTTGCAGTTTGTCGCAGTCTATTAGTCAGTTTTAGTAGATGAAGATACCAGGTCGCGTTAGGTGAAAATTATATTGTTTACGTTTTCCATCAACAAAGATAATCTACATTTCTATGAGAAACATAAACTATTAATATGTAATATGGGTTGACGTTACAAATCTCCTAAATAGTTTAGCTAACTTGGTAAAATACAACTGTCATCCTCGTTTATGTAATCAAGGAAGATGACATTGTTTGCGTATTCACTGTGGCGCAACTATTACTATCAATCATCTATAAATATAAATAACTGCAAACCACATTATCATTGTTAATCTTAAAACAATATTAAACCATATCAATAATATTAAAAATAGTAAATAAGAAATAAAAGTAAATAATGAAAGTCTAAACTTGTTGTTTCGCTACCAAGATCCTATACAGCTAAAATATTAATTTATTTAATTTTAAATATTTGCCAGACTGACACAAATATTGATTATGTAAATTCCTAACAAACCGAGGAGAATGGATCGGGGTAAAGAGATCACTTTTTTTCCATGACTATGATATGTAAAATCAAAATTAAAGAACATTCGGAACAACAGAAAGTGGACAACGATTACAGAATCATACCCCCGATATATCCACAACTTAGTAAAAAGAATACAATTTATCTTCATTACCTGTAGGTAAAATTATCCAATGGAAAATTTTCCCTAACATCCATACCTCAGTAAAAAGAACACAATTCATGTTTATTACCTAAAAGTAAAATTTTCCCATGGAATACAAATCCAGTGGCTACTTGAAAGCAAAAATTGAAAAGATTGAAAGTGGAATTTGTAAGTTTGAAACAGCAAAATTTCAAGCGCGACACGATGAATGCACTCCAAAGAAGACGAAGTACTGGGACCAGAGTATGAATATGAATAAGAAGACTGTGTGAAAGGGATGAAACCCGAGAAGAAGCGAAATAAAATAATCCCTATAGCGCTGGGGCAAATCTTCTTTTTTTCACCACAATTGCGTCAAGTGCTTCACCGTTAGATCTCCAATTTCAATGAAATTTTTCTTTAGTGAAATTGACGACTTCATGAACACTTTTATACACACATATATATAGACATAAAGGAAAGTGTCTCAAAAAAAAGCGCTGCGTGTGCAGATTTAAAAGCCTTAGCATTTTATCGTTGTCAATTAGATTCTAGATTTCCAAGGATATAAAATTAAAATCCTCCCTCATGGAATTTCAATTATTTGAAGTAAAAAATGAAACGTCTTCGGCGATATAAACTTTGTAATTACGCAATAAGTCCTGTGAAGGAAAATTCGTTTAGAAAAAAAAATTAAATGAAGAGATTGAAACAGAAGCTTGGAAGAAGCAAAAGAAACAAATATAATTTTGGATATTTGTTAAGTAAATGATCATGGAAAGGTAGCAATTGAATAAAAAAATCCAATGGGTTTCGTCAATAGTGTGACGTTTCGTTGGCTAAGGTTTGCCAACCTCATCAGGCTAAATTTATTAAAACATAAAAAGGCACTTCAATATTTATAAAGGTCTAAAACACTATTTTTCCATGAAAGGATTTAATTCTACTCAATTATTAAATACAATTTTTAAAAACTGTATTTTTCAAAGTATTTTTATCAAAGTTCGATTTTTTACTAAAGTTTTTTTTTGGAACCTTTTTACCACACGTATGTCTGTCATGTTTGTATATATTCTAGTTAAAGGAAATTAATTTTTAAGTACACATAAATTCCATTTTGCTTGTATTTTTTTCCCCTGACATTGCGACCTCTTTCATCTCTCCTTTTGCATAGCTATTCTACCTGCAAATCGCTACCAGATGGGTAAAATTGAATTAGTCACAGCCACACTTATAATTACAACCGTTACTGCAGCGGTCTCTCTCTCTCTCACTTTCTCTCTTCCTCTCTCTCTCTCTCTCACTCCCATCCTTCGCTTCGCTGATTTCACGAGCGGCAAGCGTGCGGTAATAGCTGTAATTTTTCCAACGTTAATTTCATGCAAAAGTTTCCAGGTTCGCCGAGTCTACAGTCTATTGGTCTTTTTGGCCTAGAATATGCCGGATACAAGCCCGAGAGAGGGAAAAGGAGAAAAATAGATATTTAACTGTGGAAAAAAATTCACTGGCAATCTTTCCCCGTGGCAAACCTCCAGCAAAAGGAGAGAAGGATCCAAATGCTTCTGCGAACCGTAAAACTGCCTTCTTGCTTTCAGAAATAATGAAGGATCCACTTCCAAGAAACACATTTCTTGTTTCTTATTTCATAAAACCAAAAAAGTGTCTTTTTTCCCCTAATGAACATTGACAGAGGCCAAATATAATTGGAAATTAAGAAATATTTCATCAGCCAGTGCATTCGTAATTAGATTTTTAATCTCCTATATTTATGCAGGACATTTGAATTTGCTGTGTTGTCTATCTTATGTTATAGAGTTGTTCTTTGTTCTATTCGGAATTTTATTATCTTTTATTTTGAATTTTATCATTTTATGTATCATTCTATTAATTATAATAAGCTTATTGTATTGGTATTTGTCATTAGGTAAACTTTGTTTGTTATACTATCTGAATGTAATTTAATTTGTTGTCCTCATGGTTTCCTGGGACAAAATAAATATATTCTATTCTATATATTTTTATTTAATTTTATTTATAAACGCAAACAACCGAAATCAATACAATTTTAATTTTTGATGCAAACACGATGCCTTTCAAATGAATACTACTGCTTTCTCCCATGGTGTCTTGGCTTGGTCGCAAAGGGTCCATCTCCTGGCTACCTGAAACAATAAGAAACTTATTACCTTCTGGTGTCGTTTTCCTTGAAAACAGTTCCGTCCGGAAATATATTTTCCATTTTTAACTACATTTACAATTCGCAATTTATTTTTAACTACTACATAATTTTTCACGTCCACAATAGATACATTCGTCCAACTAACTAAACCTTGATTTTCAAAGTCAAACTCTAAACGAACCATATAAGGAACAAATATTCCTAATATTTCTCAAACTCTAATCCTGATTTCCTACACTTGTGATGGTTGTTTTTTTTCCATAAGGCGTCAAGGGCTTAGCAGATGCCTCGTGATATTCAAAGTATATTCTAAAATAACACAGAATGAATTTAAGGAAAATGGATGAGATTTATTCAAAATGTATGTAAGCGTAGTTATAAGGTGCCTTGGAAACAGCGTGTATATGTATAAACCCTTGCCCAAGGAATAAGCGTTTTATGTGTTCGACGTAGAAAAGCCCTCGGAGAGTGGGACTCCTAGGATTTTGATAAGACGATCGTTTTTCCACTCGGTGACGTGAGATTTGCGATTCTTGAATGTGGTTTTCTCGAAGCAGTAAAAAGTCAAACGAGATTTTCTCACGATGCGCGAGAGACCGCACACGACTATTTCAAGAGAGACTATAAATGGAACGTTTTGCGACTCACCCAGCATCGATCACTTTACATATCATCGAAAAAAGAAATAAAAAAAAAGTAAGATTGGAAATAAATTTTCTTTTCTCATCTAGAAATAATCACCAGAATTCCACTAGATTATTCAATTCCTCCTAAAGTAGGTTTACATAATTTAACATTTCTTCCACATTTTTTTTAAAAATAGGTTTTTAATGTTTCTATTCATTACTTTTCCATTACTGTAATTCAATTAAAGACTCATGAAATTTTCTAAAGGTAGAGTTTGATTTTTACTTGTCATATTTAAAAATTCAGACAGAAGGGAAAAAAATTGCTGAATCATGTGATTTTTTTTTAAGAAAAGAATATTCATCGCGATTCTTGGTTTCCATTCGCTTTGCGTTTCACTTAGTCAGAAAGAAACCCTCCGTTAAGTAAACATCGTCAATGCAGTAACGTTAGGAAAAGAGGTAGAGGTCGAACAAAGAAAGGCAGGGCTCTAACGAGAATCCATTGCTTTTGAAAGCCTCGAGCCCTCTTTCTTCGCCTTCTGACATGAAAGACTCACGTGTGCGGTTAGGGTCTCGACGGGCGGGTGCTAAGAAAACACTCTACTGTGCTCTGAATCCACGGTCAAACTGGACGTAAGCGGATATGAACACAGACATAAATCCTCACAAACAAAAACCAGGACAACTAACTAATTCCATTACAAAACGTTTTTAAACTTCTTTTATTTTCTTTTCTTCATTTTTTAACAAAACATTCACACCACAAATGTAAGACGGAAAAATATTTTTGTCTAAATAAATTAAACCCAGTAGCAATACTGTTTTGTGATGACCATCATACATTTTTACTGGATCGTCAAAAATCAGCCAAATAAAATTTGGTTTGCTTAAGACCTCTTTTTAAATAATTTTCAAAAGCTGCAGTATTTCAAAAGAATGTCGAAAGTGTAACGATTACGAGAAATTTAAGATCGAAGATACGGATTATTAATATGTACACGCACCACTCCTGAGGATCAAAGACAAACGTTGCGACTTCAACTCTATGAAGGTCGAGGCAATGCGCTACACGAAGAAAACAATTAACGTCGAGACGATTCCAGTAGCGATGAGCAGTCTAATGAGGACATTTTTATATAAAAATGGTAAACATCTCCGATCAGAACAGAGAGTAATTTTTTGGAAATCAATTATTAATCAGCACAGCATCATCCAGTGAACTCCAAGAATATTCTAAAAAGTGAACAACAGTTTATCTCCAAGTATTATTTTGAAAGTGTTTCTTTTAAAAGTGAACTTCAAAATTATTTTCAAAGTATTACTTTTGTAACGTACTACGGTTAAACGAGAATTATTTCCCCAAAATCAATTTTTACTATTTTCAAAAATATTGATTTGAAAATAAATTCAAGTGCCTATAATTCTCAAATCTTATGTTCAAACAATACATTCCAAATTTCGAATCATCGAAATTTGTTCAGGAGGCGACATCCTGGATGAAAGCAAATATTACCAAAATACAATACACTATGTCATTAGTGTAAACAAGAGGACTAATACCCGAACATTAAGGACAACTGTTTGAGGCCCTTTTGCGACTAGCCCTCAACACCATTTAAGATCGGATTACCAGATAATATCACCAGATCAACACCAGTAATCGTTATTCTTAAAAGTAAGGTTTATAATTAAAAACTATACTCATTGCATTTTTGTCAATACTTTCCTTTCTTGTTGGTTTTTAAATAAATTATTCTCTCACAACATTTAGTAGGCTCATTGACTTATCCTCAATCCAAATTAGATTCTTTTTTGAAACTAAATTAAAATGAGGAACGTTAGGTATATTTTAAAAAGGTTTTTCGTTTTTGACGTAACAAATGATTGATTTTCTAAATTTTACCTGATTTTTCCTAGATTTTACCTTCATCTGTATTATAACAGAAAAATTTATTATTTTAATACTGGCTTAATTTTAATTTGGTTCAAAATTGAGTAAAGGGTCTTTGTGAGTATACATGAGCTTCAATTCTAGCTTGTTAGACATTAAAACCGTCACCTTCCTGCTTTCTGGCTTCACAAGAATAGTTTCCATACTTGTGCTGGTCTTCTTCCTGAGTTAGACAATCAAAGTTGTAGATCTCAAATGTTACCTTTTGATCCACCGAGTGCATCTTATCCATCCTTCCGACCACTTTAGTGACCTCTGTGGTGAAAGCCTCCTTGTTAGAGCCACCTTCGATTTTAATCAAGGGGTTCTCCATTGCCTGTAGACTCTAGTTGTGCAATCCACGCACGAATGAAGTATAAATTAGCTTCCTCGCAAAGTTTACTCTCAACACGTCAGCTAACGACTTTCCTTTGTCAAATCAAACAATCATTGTTCTTTCGCTGTCTTCTGATCCGAAAAATGGGGTCGCTTTTCGTTTTTTTATTTGTTTTCTCTTCTACCTAATTCTTGTAACTCAGCTGAAGTTATACCAAGAAACATTTAAACATTGCTAAAGCAATTTGCATTGCTAGAAGTATTATAATCATTGTTTTTTAAATTATTGTAGTCATGTGGATTATTTTTATGTCTTCTAGGATTTATTTTTTTAACTTTTCTCTTGTTTTGTTTGTTTATTGTGAACTTGCATTTGGATTTTATAACATTTCTTTGGATGGTACATCTTTAACAAGGTTTTTCTCGTTGAAGTGATTTTGGCAATTCCTTTTTGTGGGCAAAATTTTTACAAGATATACTTTTTGATGAATTGAAAATGGCATCTACTTCAAATGTTGAGAAGTGTAAAAAGTAGGGACATTGCAACATCCAACACAGACTTCTGTTAATTTGGAGTGCATTATAGAAGTCATTAAAGAACGCAAACAATCTCCAAAAATTTTATCACAATGTCAAAGAATTTCACGAACATAAATACGAAACTTGATGACACGTTCTCTAGATTAAAAAATATGAAGAATAAAGTGATGGATTTTACAAAATCGTTAGGAAAGAAAGTATAATCTTCCTGATGAATCGTTCTATAAATGACACCATGTTAAGTAAAACAGTAATAAAAATTAAATCTCTGTAATCTGTTGTAAATCTCTGTAATCTTAAATTTAGAACGTGTGGTAAATTTTATTGTAAATCGCTGTACAAACGAATTGAGAACTAACTGATATAATTCTTTTAATAGATAGACAATTATTGTTGCTGCTGCAATAATTTACACTTAAATTTAAAGCAAATTAAATGTCTCGCAATTTTGCAAATTTAATATCAGTTTGACGTGGACTTCTGTGTGAGAATTTTGACTAAGTGTAAAATTTCCCACTGAACATGTAAATTTACACAGACGTATTACCTACAGATATACCAATGATATACATAGGCGAAATTTACATTAGGAGTTATGGTAAATTTATCTTAGTATTGAATCGGGTGAAAATTTACGGCACCCGAGAACAATCTAGGCAATTATTAGCAATGTAAATTTACTTTAAACTCAAGAAAAGATTTAATTTTATTTCCCTTCGCGAAATTTTGTGATAAATTTTCTTTTTTCCACGTTTCATTAAATTTTAAAATTACTTTACCAGATTTTCACGTTATACCAGTGAATTTGTGTATTGGAGAGTTTGTAATTTTTATCAAAATCGTTTTTTATGCAAGTTAATATTTAAACTTGCTTTTTAAATCTACACTTTTTACTGCAAAAATTTTTTACTGAATTGTAATTTTAATCGTTCGTTTAATTGCTCGAAACTCTCAGAAAAAATGCAAAACGAGCTTTAATTGATTTAGAAGATTCGTAAAACATAATCTTAATAGCGATAAAAATGATTGATTACACGCGCTAAAGTGGAAGTTTGTGAAGGAGGCTATTCCGAAGTTATGGAGCTTAGTTAATTCCTGTACATTCCCGTGGCGACCATAACATTCCCGAGGTTATACCCTTACTGCGAAATTCATGTCTATTAAAGACAGTCGTTACAGCGCTGCAATGTACACCATGATCCGTCGTATGGGTTTCTATAACCATTTCGCATTAGATGTACGTCGAAAACACGTCCGCGTTACGGCACTATATTACACGCCGTTACACACCCCTTGTTTATTCCATCAGTGGTAATATTTCGTAAACGAAAATACATGTTCTTCAAAAGTGACTTATACTTTCGACATCAATCAATCTCTATTTCAAATATTCTAAAGCCAAGACATTTTATTATTTTCCATTCTTCAGCATTTAAATCTTTCCTACAAGTTTCTTTTTTTTCAAAAAAATAAAATTGTCATCTAAATCATAATTCATGATGTTTGTAATTTCGAATTAAAGAATTTTTTTACTAAGTCAGTTTTTACTAAGTAGTGATTAAAAAAGTCTTGCAGTCATAAAATCACATATTTGTTTTGTTAAAACAAAGGTTTTTTTTGGTTTAGTATTTATGTTCTTGGAACATTTCACCCAGCTTGTATATTTTCCTTTGAATTATTTTTGTTCATTTTAATAATGTGGGAAAAAATAATTTAAATAACTGGTAACATTAATTAATCTAGAACGTTAATTTTACTAAAACGGAGAATGCTAAAACAAACAAGAAAGCTTCCACGGCATTTTCCACTGGAATTCCACGCTGTTCTCACCAAACATCATTTTCACGAAATGACTTCCTACAATTGTAGAGTAAATGAAAAAACTCCCTCTATGGAGTTTAAAATAAATATAAATTATGAAGATTAAATTCTATTTGAAGAATTTAAATACTTATCGAGCTTAGAATATATCATCCCGCAACTGCTGATACTCGGATGATGACAATGTCGATTCATCATTCCCAATGGAATTACAAAAGTGTGTGACGAAAATCATGATTGATTAATGGTGAAACTTGCTCCCTTCGCCCTCTTATAAAGAAGCAGACAACATGAACTAAGGAATAAATTATTCTGAAATATTAATTCAATTATTTATAAGAGAAAAAGCATTAGATTTTGTTTCTAATAAATAATAATTTTGTTTCTAATAATAAAAACAAGTGTTTTCTCCTAGCCAAAGAAATTAGAACCAAATAATTGTTAGAAATGGTTCACAAACTAAATTCCAAAATGAATGAATATTATACGAAGGTACAAACCAAAAATGAAGCACGAAATTGACAAATATTTGATAACACACTAAGACTGTAAAGCGTAGCGTGAAACATTTATCATAAACCTCCTCAAAAGTTTATAGCCACCGGGACGTGATGGATTCATAAGAGCAATTCCACGCATCCCACGTGCTTCTATGCTTAAAAATAGAAAACAATAGTTTGCTATAGTCCTTAATAATTTCTCCTATTAACCGTCAGTTGATTAATTAAACGGAAAGAAGCCATAATATAGAAATTTTTTCCAACTAATGCCCTTTTGAAATACTTCTCAGTTCCTGGTATAAAAGAAAATTCATGAGGGTCAACATTCAACGTATATTTAGTAAGGGTAATTAATTAAAAGGTCACAGCATAGAATGGCGTGGAAAGTTAAAAGGGGAGAAATAATATGGTCATTGAAGCCAGGGGTGTTGCTAAAGGTAACAATTCAGAGAAAAATTGAAGTTAGTAAATAAAAATACATTAATCAGGGGATTGGTTACTGGAATAATTCAAAGCGTGACCTAATAATTAATCTTAACTATTTACAAAAAAAATTGTGAATTCGTGGCAAACATGCGTTGAATATCGGATGAGATAAAAATTACTAGAGTCACTAATTAATAATTTTATATATTTAATAATAGTAAAAGGAAAATTAATCGAATTATATCGTTCATATCGAATGAACCGAATCATATATTAAATTACACTAAACTGTAAGGCTACATCAGAACTGAAACCTTTTATCCTAGACGATTATTTTGTAAATTGATTAATTAATTAATTAATTAATTGATTGATTAATTTTACAAAATAGTTAAATTCCAATTTCTTTTAAAATTCTCTTACACGAAAACTAATTGAAGTGAATTTTGTTTACAGATTCACAACTGCCGAGATTTGCGGAACCAATACAAAATGTGACAGTAAGCATAGGGCGAGATGCCCTACTTTCTTGCGTCGTCGACAATCTACGGAATTTTAAAGTAATTATCCTTTTCACATTATTTTGGAATAATTTTATTGTTATAAATGATAGTGGATTTTTTTTATTTATAAATAATAGTGGATTTTTTTATTCATAAATAATAGTTTTAAGAATATGTTTTTGTTTGTTAGACCGTATAATTAATTTGTAGAATAATGATAGAAGGCCTAAATACGGTTATTTAAATGTTGTTTATTAAAATCCCAACTAGTTTCGAACCATATATGGTTCCTCATCAGGGGATAAATAATTTTATAAATACATTATCCAAATATTGGACACATCATAAAGAGATTTCAAAGAGGATTAAGATATCTGAAAGAAACATTTCCAATTGTTTCAATTTTAATTTAAATAGGTATTTTTAAGGTTATGTTTCAATTTGTGAAAGAAAGAGAAAATGAAAAAATTTGTTCCCTACCCTTTAGAAGAACATTATAAATATGTAGATAAAAAAAAATTTTTATTAAAAAAAATTTTTTTTTAAATTATTTTATATTAATTAACTAATTTATAGTAAAGATTTTGAAGAAGCACATTTTTTGTAATAAATGTGCTTCTGTGATTAGAGAGTTTTGACAGAAAGGTTGGGTTGTGTAGCAAGATCCAGGTATAGCTGATAAAATAGATCTCTATGTTATCAAATTTTTCAAATTATGTTTTAAAAGAAGTAATTAAATTATAGTATACTTTACCTAAATTGTCAATATCTGTTCTATAATTAATACTCTTAGTATTATTTTTTATACAGAACAATTCAAAATTTTTTCTTTTCCAATTATTTATTTCAATTTGTAAAATATTTGTATTGTCAAAATCAAAAGAATGTTTATTATCGAAGGTATGATTAGTTAAAGCATTAATATTTTGGTTGTAAGTGACATATCTTTTATGCTCTTTAATTCTAGTTTTAAGATGTCTTAAGGTTTCACCGATATAACAACTATTACAAAACTTGCATTGTTCCTCCCTGATGAGGAACCATATATATGGTTCGAAACTAGTTGGGATTTTAATAAACAACATTTAAATAACCGTATTTAGACCTTCTATCATTATTCTACAAAATATTTTTAAAAACTTTCAGAAATACTACGAATTTTTTAAATCTCAATAGAATAATATCTCAATAGATGCGTAATGAATACACTATTTCCAATGGAAATATTAGTTTATCGAATAAAGACGGAAGATGGTTATAATGTTTTAAATGCTGAGTAATTTTATTAAAAACCCGAGGTACCAGTGTGACAGAATTGCAGTGCATATCCAAGATTAAATGAAGTTTGTCGAGCGAAGGCAGTAAGAAAGTGACTTCATCACGTCACTCAGTAAATGAAATCTTTCTCTTGCAGACGCGTAGAGAAAATTTAGTTTCGTTAAAATTTCCTCCACGTAGACACTACTGCTGGACTTCGGTTTTTTTAACATAGTCGCGCTTCTCTACAAGAAAGACACTAGAACAAGATAAATATAATACAAAGAATATAAAAATCTATTCTGATCTTATCACTTTAAGCAGAAAATTAAAATATTTCAATTTTCTCTATATTTTCCAGTCTCTGAAAAGATTCCATTTTGCATCTTTTTTGATTTTCAAAAACAATTCTTCACAATTTTCTCCATTATCAAATGATTCTTGGAGAATTATAAGGATTTTTCTCTGATCCCTTTCTCTGTTTTTGAAAATCAGGAAAGGTTATTTTTGTTCCTGTAAATTTTTTATGAAAAAAAAGCAGTCAATTCACCTGTCAGATGAATGTACAAAAGAAATCTTAAAAATGGGAATGAAAGGATGAAAACAGTACACAATAAAATGCAGGGACAATACACAATATTAAAAACGACCATTACTTGCGTTTGTACTTATCTCTAAAGAATAAAAAGATGTTTTCTTAAACCATAGAAAATATTGTTTTTAAAACCATCTGAGTTGAATTGTTTTTTCGTTTCACAAACCGTCCTTTTTTTACAGTGAGACTTGTTTCTTAAAAAAAGGATCCTTCACACACCTTCAAATAAATCTGGAGTATTTCTTCTGTTTTAATTTTGACAGTAATGGTAAATTTTTACACTTTATTACACATTTTCTCTCGGAGAAAGTTACCTCTCTTTGTCAAAATCAATTTATTATCCCGAGGAAAAAATTTGGTCTTGTATTCTTTCTTTTTCAAGATGAAATTTTCATTGTATCTAACTGTTAAAAAAGTTTTTTACTAGATTTGAAATATTTATTTAATCAGTAAAAACAATTTCCCATTTTTCCTTCGCCTCTGTGGGGAGAGAGATAAATAATAAATTTTTGCAAGAAACTTCGTTTTACTACAAATGACGAAATTCCCAGGATGTCCTTGTTCGAAACTCGAGTATGTTACATGTTCACGACTATATATAGCTGTATATCACTTGAATTTTCCAAGGAGTCGAGCCACACGACGACGTGTCTTTATACGCGCGTTCCTAAAGGAAAATGCATTTCTACAGGAAAACTTAAAACACACAAATTGGATTTTATGTGCGGTCGAAAAATGGGAATTTACGTAAGAGATTGTATAGTTTCACCAGAGGATGAATTAGAAGGATTTAAGGTGGATTGGCGGAAATATCGATTGAGAGTGAAAACTATTGGTTTCAAATAACCCTACCGCACGTAATCCTGGTAATACTTCCTGGATTATCTAAGACGAGAAACTTACGTAGAGCACACGTTGGTTTTCGCCATTAAAGTTATATGTTCTGTATTTCTCTCTCACTTTCTCCCTTCTCTCTATTTCTCTCTCTCTCTCTACTTATGGCGAACTTGTATTCCTTCGACTAGGGATCGACTTGATAAATTTCTTCACTGACTAGAAAGCTGAAAGAGCTTCGCGTAGTTTGAAAGCAGATACTTTACTTTATTCACCGAACATAGTTCCGCGCACAAGTTTCAATAGCAATGCTTTCAAAAAGTATTTGTAAAGGGGACGTAAACTTTTCCAGCAATTTTTATTCAATTTCAAACAAAACTTCATTTCGTTAAAAACGGCTTTATTTTCCTTTAAATAAGATTTTTACGACTTTAAATATTTCTCGTTTTGAATAAAGTTAATTATTCTAGTTTTTGGACATTTACTGTTTAGTTTGGGATGAAAAACAAATTCGATTTTGACGCCTGTGGAGATTTTGTATCGAAGAGTAATTTTTTTTTCTAGATACATTTCATACATTTCTGTTGAAATATTGTAGCGCCCAGGGCGAAATTATACCACGCGCCGCACCTGAGTTGACGCGTAACCAATCAGGGCCGGGCGCTCCCCACCACTTCCCGCTTAGCGAGTATATAAAGAACCGCGCAGCACGAACGTCCGCAGTCGGAGTGGTGTCACCTAAGAGAGCTTATGATGTTAAAGAAAACATTTCTATTTTTAATAACTGATAATTTAAGACTGATTGCTATCATAATAATTTCATTTACCACTCCTCCGATTGATTAATCAAAACATTTGTGTAATTTTCCAGGTAGCATGGGTTCGAGTAGACACACAAACAATACTCTCCATTCATCATAACGTAATTACACAAAATCCTCGTATCTCCCTCACGTATAATGATCATCGCTCCTGGTATCTTCACATAAAGAAAGTTCAGGAAGTGGATCGAGGATGGTACATGTGTCAAGTAAACACAGACCCTATGAGAAGTCGACAGGGCTACCTTCAAGTTGTTGGTAAGTTTCCCTCGCGACAATCAACTATGCGACAAACATGTCTCGCAACTCTATTCTAGATGTACATGTGAGCATGTGTGTGAGTGTGCGAAACATCAGGACGACGAATTACTACACCCTGTTATCTTCTACTCAGACAAGTAATTTAAGAAGTTATGCGAATAATCTACAAAGCTGAATTAGAACTCTAGGTCATACAACTAGTCCAATTTATTACTTAAAGTGTTACACGTACAATGTTCGCGAATTTAATTTAACAGTTGCTTGCATTTGCATTCGCTGAGGGAGAATCGAAATGATTCTTGTTCAAAATTCAAATTGTAACATGCAAAACGTAAATACAGACGTGTGTGTAATATACAAGAGGGGAAATAAAATTGTTAGTTATTTTATAAATTCTTTGGAATTGAAATAGTTTTCAGTGAATGTTTTTTAGGGTTACGATGTTTATTTTTGGTTAGTATATATAAGGGATGAACACGAATGACCTGGAAATGAAATGTTCGCCTCGTGAAGATATCTATTTTTATTTATGTAGTTTTTTTTCTCTCCAATTACAGTGCCACCGTCGATCATTGCCAAAGAAACAAGTACGGACATGGTTGTACGGGAAGCATCGAATGTAACATTAACTTGCAAGGCTGCCGGATATCCAGAACCCTATGTTATGTGGAGACGGGAAGATGGAGAGAATATAAATTATAACGGCGAAAGTGGTGAGTGTTCACATTCATATTGAAATTACTGGTAATTTATTTTTTTTGCAGAAACAGGGTTGCCACGCTTTTGCTCCATTCAAATTCCCTGACTTTTCCAGGTTAAAAAACGGAATTTTTCCAGGTTTTTAAGACAATATTTTTATTTTATTAAATTATATAACTCCTTGATTTTCAGTCAAAACTTTTACATTTTTTATTCAATTATTCGATTCTAAAATGTTCAACCAAAATTCATCTTTACATCAATGTTTTTTTTAATAATTTTTGAAAAAGTTTTTTTCAGAATTATCAAATTAATTTGTTTACAATTCAATTTTATGTGAAATTTCGATTATTAGAAAATTCTTCAGTTAGATATTATATGTATTAGAAAAAAAATAAATATAATAAAAATAAAATAAAAAAAAGTAGAAAAAAAATATAAAAGAAAAATCTTGAATTCCATTAAAGAATTTTATTAAAATTCCTAACAATAATTGAATTTTACAAAGCATTTTATTAAAATTTCTGAAAATTGAATTCTACAAAGAATTTTATAAAAACTCTGGAAAATAATTGAATTTGGCAAAAAATTTTATTACAATTTCTAAAAGTAATTGAACTTTAAAAAAATTTTTAAATAATTCAATTGTTTTGGTAAATTTCATTAAAGTAGTTGATAATAGAATTTATTGAATAGAGGAAAGTTTTTTAAAGTAGATGAAATTTTGTCAAGAATTTTGTTAAACTTTTTGAAATAAATTGATTTTTTACAAATACATTTGTAATTTTGCAAAGAATCATATTAAAAATCTTGAAAATAATTGAATTCCATTCAAGAATTTTATTAAAATTCCTAAAAATAATTGATTTTTTTAAAGTATTTTATTAAAATTCTTGAAAAAAATTGAATTTTGCAAAATCTTATTAAAAATCCTAAAAATAATTGAATTTTATTAAAATTCCTAAAAATAATTGAATTTTGTAAAGCATTTTATTAAAATTACTGGAGAAAATTGAATTTTGCAAAAAATCTTATTAAAAATCTTGAAAATATTTAAATTTCATTAAAGAATTTTATTAAAATACATAAAAATAATTGAATTTTTTAAAGTATTTTATTAAAACTCTTGAAAAAAATTGAATTTTGCAAAATCTTATTAAAAATCCTAAAAATAATTGAATTTTATTAAAATTCCTAAAAATAATTGAATTTTGTAAAGCATTTTATTAAAATTACTGAAGAAAATTGAATTTTGCAAAAAATCTTATTAAAAATCTTGAAAATAATTAAATTTCATTGAAGAATTTTATTAAAATACATAAAAATAATTGAATTTTTTAAAGTATTTTATTAAAATTCTTGAAAATAATTGAATTTTTTAAAGTATTTTATTAAAATTCTTGAAAATTATTGAATTTCGCAAAGCATTTTATTAAAATTTCTGAAACTTGAATTCTACAAAGAATTTTATAAAAACTCCTGAGAATAATTGAATTTTGCAAAAAATTGTATTACAATTCCTGAAAGTATTTTGGATTTAAAAAAAAATAAATCCTTTTGAAATTTTCATTAAAGTTGTTAATAATATAATTTATTGAATAGAGGAAAGTTTTTTAAGGTAGATGAAATTTTGTCAAGAATTTTATTAACATTTTTTAAATAAATTGATTTTTTTACAAATGCATTTGTAATTGCTTCTAAATTTAATATCTTTTTAGTGTTTTTGTCTAAAATTCTTCTGTAAATCTATTATTTTGGATAATCAATTAAATATGTATTAAAGAATTTAACTAATTTTAGAAGAACTTGAATTATTAAAAAAATTCAAAAATCTACGTCCCTAAAGATTTCTAATGAAATTCAGTTAAAATCAAAATTTTCTAAAATTGTAAACTGAAACCTTTTGAAATAGATCAACTTATAAAAATTATAAACGCAGTTCTTCTAAAATTGAATAATTATGTTTGAAATATTTCAATACCCAAATTTAGATTTCTAAGAAGAAGACATAGAATAACTTTAGAAAACAACAATTTTCCAAGATTTAGATAAAAATTCCCTGACTTTTCCAGGTTTTTTCAAGATTTATAAAATTCCCTGACATTTCCAGGTTTTCCAGGTTTCCAGGTTGCGTGGCAACCCTGAGAAACGACGACCTTTTTACTTTTAATTTAGTATTTAGAAAAATTAAATTTAAATTACGGAAGAAATGAAACGAATGTGAACTTCATTTTAAAATTGGATTACTGCGTAATTTTTGTTATCGATTGACAATTCTGTGGAATTGAAATAATGCAGTAAAGTTTGAATTTATTTTTCTTTCCCTGGACATTTTTTTTTAGTTTGTTTTATTAAATTACTTTAGCCAAATCGAATGCACCTCTCGATCACAGGCAATGCGTGAAATAGAAATTATGCAGATTCTCTTCAATGTAATGCGTTACTTCCTCGATCAATTATTACCGAACGGCTGTCCAGCATTGAAATTCTGTCGCCCGATTAACTCGATGTTGTAACGCAATTATTCAGCCGCCAATGACATTTCACGTTTGTGAAGATTCGTTCACAATACATGAAACTTGCTTTTTTTCCCGAAAAAAAGAGAGCGAATCGCTCTGTTTCAATTAATTCAAAAAAGAAATTAAATTAAATGGTTACGATTTTCAATATACGACAAATATATTTAAAAAAAGATGGATTATTGATAATAGAATTTAAAAGAAAAAGAAGAGTATTTACATTATTCTAATTTGTAAATAATTAATTATTTTAATAGTTACCCTCCTGGAATCAATTTTTAATGATCTGAAAATATAATAAATGCGAAATTTAGTAAATGGTTGATTTAAAATTCCTTGTTGATTAATAATCGAGGGAATTATTTTATTTAATTAAAATAGAATTTTAAAAGAAACATTTTTTTGGCGTAATTCATTAAAAAAATAGTTGACTAAAGCGGAAAAAAATTGTGTTATTAATCTTTCGTGACCATTGTGTCCATGCAAGAACGCAGTAATTATCAAATGTAGTTTATAGAATGTAAAATCGTAAAATTGAGTTATATGTGGGCAGTGTTGGTGACATGCTTTTTTTATTGTCCAAGTATAACTTCAAACGGGTCGTAATATTTGAAGAGAGGTGAAAATTATGTGACAATTATACAATGACATTAAGTATTCGGTAAAAGCTTTATAGCTGTTTCATTGAAGTTTTGTACGGGACTTTCCAACCAGTTTTACTAAACGACCACACAATAAAAGCTTTAAGACAAAACACACCAAGATTTTTCTATTTGCCCACAATTTTTTTTTACTCAACATTTTCTTTAATTCAACATTTTCATTGAAAACATTTTCATTGAAAACATTTTTTTTCTCCAAAAATTAGTTTCACCAAAGTCCAAAATCTAAATACATTATCCTATTAGATTATTAAAAGCAAAACTGTGAGGAGAAAAAATTTTTCTTCACTGTACGATATATTACAGTGTAATACAAATGACATTTTCAGAACAAAAGTACGTCTATTTTTCATGGGCCAAAATTTCTGGTTGTTAAATGTCTTACTAACATAATACAATTGATGCCAAGCGTCCTAGAACTCTAAAGTTCACTTTACTGCATCCTGCAGTTTACTCAACTTCAAGAAGCATGTACTTTACGACTTTGCATCAGTCAGACCAAGTTATTCCTTATTTGCGTATGAATAAAATATTACGAGCTCTCGCGAATAATGTTCTTCAAAGCATAATATTTTGCATCCTTTATAGGTTTGATCAATATAAAGTTTCTCTCGAATTAATCGCCAACCTTTAGTATACTGTAATTTAAATGCATTTTCTCATATCAACATTTCCTGGTGTATGAGCTCTGAATTACATTTTTAATATTCAACTCACCATTCTTGAGAGGTAAACATCAACAAAATTATTTAAACTAATATTTTCATTGATACATTTTGACTCATTAGTTTTGCTTTTCTTGGAGAATTTTTATTTTAGTATGTGACGGAGTTGGCTAAATCAAAGTTTGTATTTTTTTAAGGGGTTCATAATGTACGCTGATTCGAGTGTTTCTCTTTTCGTTTCCGCGCTGCGCATGCGTTGAGTGGAGGGGGAACTGAACGCGATTGGTTCGCTCTCTTCTGCTAATATAGAAAAATAGGTTCTAATTATTTTCCCTTTCTTATTTTATTAACTGAATTTTTTTCCTTTTTGCCTCGTAAACTATGAAATTACCACAAATTTTAATACAAAACCTTCAATTTTTTTTGTTTCTGACAATAATTTCTTTTTAAATAACTTCAATTTTAAAAAACTATCATAAAATTAATAATAAATAATAAATAATAAATAATAAATAATAAATAATAAATAATAAATAATAAATAATAAATAATAAATAATTAATAATTAATAAATAATAATAATAAATAATAAGTAAATATTAAATAAAATTAATAATAACTATTATAAATTATGACTTGTAAATTATGTTAAAATAATTTTTACAATTTTCATAAATACTAGATTGATAAAAGAATTTTAGTTAAAAATACTAAATAAATTAGATTTTGGAAAAGTTACATGTGATTACAGAAATTCAATTATTTTCAAAAGTTGCAAAATTTCTTCGCAGAATTTCAATTATGTTCAAAAATTTAAAAACAATTCTTATCAAAATTACAATCATTTTGTAAATAATAAAATACTTCATAAAAATTAAATTATTTTTAAACGTTTTAATAAAATTCTTGACAAAATTCTACAAGAATTCAATTATTCAATTTTTAATAAATTTCTTGAAAATAATTCAATTATTTTCATAAGTAGTAAGCAAATTTTTCACAGGAATTCAATTATTTAAAATACAAAATTTAATAAAAATTTTTCGAGAAATATCAATTATATAATAATATTTTTATAAATAATAAAATTCTTCATCGAGATTCAATTACTTTTATAAACTTGAATAAAATTCGTTGGAAGAATTCAATTATTTATATAAACTTGAATAAAATTCATTGGAAGAATTAAATTACTTTCAAAATTAATAAAATTCTTCGCAAAAATTCAATTATTCTCAAAAATTAAAAAGAAATATTTTCAAAATTTCTACTAAATTTATAAATAAAACAATTCTTCATCTAAATTCAATTATATTTAAAAATTTTAATAAAATTCTTGTAAAAATTTGGTAGAAATTCAATTTTAATGAATTAATTCTAAATATTTCCATTATTTTCATAAGTAATAAAATTTTCACAGGAATTCAATTATTTAAAATACAAAATTTTATAAAATTTTTTGAAAAATATCAATTATTTAAAAAATTCTTCACCGACATTCAATTATTTTTACAAACTTGAATAAAATTCGTTGTGAGAATTCAATTATTTATATAAATAATAAAATTCTTCACATAAATACAGTAATTTTTATAAATTTGAATAAAATTCGTTGGAAGAATTAAATTATTTTTAAAATGTAATAAAATTCATCGCAGAAATCCAATTGTGTTCGAAAATTAAAAAAAAATTCTTGTTAAAATTCCAAGTAACTTTATATATAATAAAATTCTTCTCCAAAATTCAATTATTTTATGGAAATTTGAAGAAAATTTAAGTTATTGTCATAAGTAATAAAACTCATCTCAGAATTTTAATGATTTTTTATACAATATATATTTCAATTAAATTTCTCGAAAAATGTAATTACTATTAAAAATTTTATTAAAATTTGTTAAATTTAATTCATATATTTAAAAATTTATTGATAAAATTCTTTATGAGAATTAAATTTTAACAAAGAACATTCTATTATTCAATAAATTATTGATTTTTTAATTTTAATAATTGAATTTTTATAGAATTTTCTAATAAAACTTGATTTAAAGATGAATTAACGGATAATCGATTTTTTATTATTTATAGAAGTAATTGAATTATTACCACGATGTTTATTACATTTTTTAAAAATAATTTAATTTTTTGAGAAATTTTACTGCTTGTAAAAATAACTGAATTCTTGCGAAGAATTTTTTTATGGATTTTCGTAAATAATTAATCTATTCTGAAAAATGTTATAGTAATTTAAATTATTACAAAACTTGAAGGAGACATTTTCATGTTTTGTAATAATATTCTTGTAAGTTGTTCAATTTAAAAAGGTTTGAATTTGAATATTTCGAAGAATTTTAATTCCTACAGAAAAATAATAATGATTACATACTTATTTAAAAAGGAAGTTATTGATGTTTTTGAATAATTTTACAATTAATGAAATTTGTAAATAAATTTAATAGCACATTTTTTAAGTATCTAATAATTTTTAGAGTGAATCAGAATATTCTTTAGGGTCAGGAAAAAGGGAAAATTTTATCTGGAAATCAGGGAAGTCAGGGAAAAATGAAATTTAATATTTGTGACAACCCTGCAACAATTTTTCGGGAAAATTCTCTTTTATTTAAAGGATCCATTTGGAGATGTTATTTTTACCTCTAATGTATGAGAATTCTATTTTCAGTGCATCGAAATACAAGTTACATTCATTCTTATTTCCTATTGTCAAATCGCATGCTCTCCTTTCTCGTA
Organism: Leptopilina drosophilae; assembly: GCA_032873175.1. Taxonomy (NCBI): domain Eukaryota; kingdom Metazoa; phylum Arthropoda; class Insecta; order Hymenoptera; family Figitidae; genus Leptopilina; species Leptopilina drosophilae. Next base: position 8,463,040 of record CM065481.1, read on the forward strand.
CAACGAGGAAGTATTTCATCGATCTGCAAATGCCGCGATGTCGTTTTCTTTAAAGGTATTGGTAGTTGATATCTTGTATCGCGTGGAGAAGGAACATAATGGCTCCATATCTTGTTGTCTGGAATTCCATAAATGTGCCAGCTATATAGGTATACGTGCATAAATAAATATCTATCTACATTTACACATGTGTGACAAAATCAACGATTGATAAGTCTCGTTTATCTACTATCTGTTTTCTAATACCTATACATAGAATCTTCAATAAAGCATCAGTGTATTGTTAAATATAAAAGCAAAATACAAGTGTCAGATTTCTCTCGTCTATTTTGATATCATTATTATATTTTTCTTTTACTATTATTCTAAAAAATAAAATTTACAACGATTTTACAAAAAAAAAAAACTACTATGAAATATATACTTTTGATAATTTTATTCTAGAGATTTGATAATATGATAAATTAATTCTGGTCAGAAACACATTTAGGAGAGGGGAAAAAAAATAACATAATTTAATCTTTTAATATCTGTATTGCATTACAGAGTATGGTTGACGTATATTATATTACATTGTACATTATACTTTAATGCATTATATGTGATAAGCTCACCGTTGACAGAGATCGATGAGAGAGAAAATTCTTTATTGCACAAATAATTTCCATCCCTTTTCAACAGAGGGAGAAAAAATAAAACATTAATCATAATTACTTAAAAGTATACATCATCATCATTTTTTTTTGTACCCCGCGTTTTGTTAAATATTAATCTGAGTGATATGTTATTCACGACTATGATACAATGTGAAATGGGTTATTGCTCAATCCATCAGACAATGAATATGCAATTAGTTTTATAAATACGAATTCATCATTAAGATTTAGTGTGCGGTTATGAAAACAGTAGTAAAAGCAACATATTACCAGATATGTACAAAATTTACTACTTTGGATTAGTAAAATATTCAAATTCACCATTAATATCACGAGCACTCAATAATTATATTGCTGAACTAATACATTTGCTTTTATTGAATAATAGATGAAGTTCGTAATGTTGCAAATTAAACAACTATTATCTCGCAGAGCATTAATTCAGAATCTCCTACGGGACATTATTATGTAAAAGAGATTTCTGAAAATTTCGGGTATTTTTTGGTCTTTAGAATATGCAAGAATCTGGGGCATCATAAATACACGAATTCTGTGAAAATTTGTTCAATTTCCTTTCTGTATTTTTGAAATCAGATTTATCGGATTATTACAATTAGCGTTGACTATATTATGAAATTATCACGAATTTTTAATATAGAAAATAAAACCTTTAACTTTTTCTATTTCTGACGATAATTTCTTTTCCAATAACTTAATTATTGAGAAAGTATAAAATATTATTAAACTTAGGAATTATTAATTGAATAATTTTACTAAAATATTTCAATATTAATTTAATTTTTAAAGAGTTGCACTTACAATTTTCATAAATAAATGAATTTCAAATCATTTCAATATAAAATTAAAAGAACTTTTAATTTTAAATTAATAAAAATGGAAATTTTTAAGAACTTTGACTTTTCAAAAATTTTAGTAATTTAAATTTTTCTGAAACTAGTTCCATTTTTCAATATATGTTAGAATTTAATTAATTTATTAAATTGGTTAAATTAATTAAACGAATCAAATAATTAATTCAATTAATTATTAAAAATGATGGGTTTTTAAAAAAAATTTAGTTTAAAACACTGAATAAAACTTTAATTTTTGAGAAATTACAGATGACAGCAGAAATTCAATTGTTAAAAAAATTTTTAATAAAATTCTTGGCAAAATTTTAATTTTTTTAAAAAATTCTCTTCGATTTAATGATTTTTAATATTTATTATTTTAATGCAACTTTCCAAAAGAAGACGATTATTTAAAATTACTTTTTACGAAATTGTTCTCGAAAAATTGAATTATTTTCAAAAGTAATAAAAATTAACAGGAATTCAATAAACAAATTTTTTACCAATTTTTGAGAAATAATATATTTTCTATTTTCTTTAATATTAAATTGTTTCTAGAAATTTAATGATTTCAATATAAAATTATAATAAATTCTAATTATTTTTAAAACAATTTCTATCAAATACCTCGAAAAATGTAATTATTATTAAAAATTTTATTAGAATTTTTTAAAAGAATTATTTAAAAATTGTTTCATAAAATTCTTTAAGAGAGAACACTCAATTGTCAATAACATTTTTTTCATATTTAAATAATTTATTTCTTATGTAATTTTTTAACAAATATTCATTTAAAAATGATTTTTTTTTAAATTTTAGATAATAAAATTATAGTATAGAATTATAATAAACAATTTTTTAGAAATATTTTTTTTTAAATTCTAACTAAATTTAAAAAAAAATTTTTAGATGTTTTTCTTTTCTACTCTATATTCAATTAAAGAACTGACGAATAAACAAAATTTCGTAATTAAAATTAAATGATGAACAAATAGATGTGAAAATTCTCAAAGATCTTCTTTCAAAATTGTTAAAAATATGTTGATTTAGAGAAGAATTTTAGATAAAAATGCAGGATTATAATTATTGAATTGAAACGATGAAAATAATTTTAAAAAAGTTTCGGTAACAAAATATAATATAAAATAATATAAAAATATAATTTAAAAATAACATAATATAATAATCTATATCTTGTTTTTTTTATAACAATATTTTTATAAATGATCTAATTTAAAAGGGGTTTCAATTTGAAACTTTTGAAAATCTTATTTTTTATGCAAAAAGAATACTAACTTAATATTTATTTATGAAAGAAGTTATTGTTCTCTTTGAAGAATTGTATAACTAAAGAAATTGGTAGATGAATGTCTCAAAACATTTTTTTTATTAAATCTTTTTCCTTTATTTTCCAAAGAAAGAAAAATTTTCAATTTCATCTTCAATTAAAATTTTTCATTGACAAATAGAATTTATGAAAATTCTTTTTATTTCCTTTAAGAGTCTTTGATTTTTGTTGAAAGAATTTTATTTGGAAAATAGAAATTATGCAAATTATTTCATTTGGAAAATTAAGAATTTGATACAAAAATATTAAGAATCGGGAATATGAAATGTTTTTTATCAAATGAAAGAATAATATTTTGTTCAATATTGTTATTGAAAAATAAAAATGGATATATTTTCTATTTTTTAGCCATTAGTTTTTTATAATTAAAAATTTCTTAATATTTTTCATAAATACAAAGGAGAAACATTTGCATAATTTAAATCTGTCTATTATTTTTTTTTAATTTTATTTTTTTTTTTAGTTTTTTAATTTTTTTAATTTCGAATATTACTTTTTAGTCTAATGGAATTTGTTACAGAAAAATTGATTATTTTTTTAGTCTAATGGAATTTGTTACAGAAAACTTTATTATTTTTTTAGTCTAATGAAATTCGTTACAGAAAAAATAATTTACTAAAAAAATGTGTATACTTTTTATTTGTTAATCATTTTTTTCCTAATTTAATTTTTTAGTTCTTTAATTTTTTTAATTTTCAATATTATTTTATTACAAATCATAAAAAAATACCCACTAATTTTTCTTTTGTCAAAAAATATTTAAAAAAACAAAATCATAAACAAAAACTACCTTCAAAGTATGAACAGACATAGAAAAAATAAAAGAAGAAAAAAAATACGAATTTTATTACAATTAATTAAATTTGATGTTTTTTGGAAACGAAATCGCCTTTCCATAAAAGGACAATCTGACTTCTGTGCGAGATTATTAGCATAATTAGAGACGATATCGAGAAATGCACTTGAAACCTTGGCGTGTTACTAACTGATGTGTTGCCCTCCAGGGCACAACGCCATTATTTCCCATCCTGATAGCTTCCAGACATCCTTCCTTGTTAGGTTTCCTATCTACACGTTCATTCTCTTCTTTTCTCTATATAACGCTTTTGGACTGTCTTTTTCTCTTTTCTCTTCACCTTTTCCTATTTTTTTTTTACCCTCCTTTTTTGCTCAACACCGCCACTTCTTCTCACGGCTGAGAGCACACTTCAAGGAAAAGGAGAAAGAAAACTTTGGAAACATGAGAAGAACGAGAAACGAAATCGAATGTAACAAATACTACCCTCCTTGTTTTATCGAAAGAAGAAGAAGAAGCCAGCTATATATACGGATAGTAGAGATTTCCTCTCTTGATGTCAATGGGGTCAACTTCAGAGAGAGAAAAGAAAATTCCTTTATTTATTCACTTCAATATTGAATTATCAATTTTTTTTATTTCAAATTTCACCTATATGTTATTGAATAATATCCAAAAAGAAAGAAGAAAATCAGTTTTGCTAATAAATTATTAATTTTTGTAAGGAAAATATTTTTCTTTGAAAAATTAAATTTTTTTTTGTTTAATTTTCCAATATTTGTTTTTCTTTTTTCTTCTTTTTTTGTTTTTACGAACGTCACACTTTATTCTTTATAAACATTTTTTTTTATGTTTTATATGTTTGTGTCGGTAATATCCTGTCTATAGATGTAGTCAACGATAGAAATGTTTTTGTATGAAATTTTCTTTTTTTGGTTCCTATAAAGGTAAACTTCTCGAGTAGATGTACATACACTCTGTAGACTGTATATCGCATCTGTGAACGTTAATGCTCCATGACGATATAACGAGAGAGAAATACGATACCATGGACAGAAAATGAAAAGTAACATTTCGAGTTTGATGCCGGTGCTTCAAATCAAAGCGAAAATAAATATGAGACGGAAATATAAGATGTTGCACGTAACAAGACATTCGATCCTTTTTTTATTATTAGAAAATTCAATTTCTAAATTTGACAATTTTGTTTGAACAAAGGAAATAATTTAATAATATTTTATCGTGAGGAAGTAAACAAACTGACAAATTGCTTGAAGGGGAGGAGAAAAGCACCTTTTTTATGATCAATACAAGAATTCAATTATTTCCATGAATAAAAAAATTCTTCGCAGTACTTAATTTTCAATACAATTTTAAGAAAATTTTTATTTAAAAAATTCATTTATTTTCTTAAATTTGCATGAATCCATTGAAACAATTCGAATATTTAGTAGTCTTTGCAAACAATTCAATTCTCTTAAAAATAATTCGAAACGTGATTTAATTTCAAAAATTCAAATATTTCTATGATTATCTGCAAAATTTATTTCAAATACTTAAGTACTTTTAAATTTTTTTAAATACAATAGAATTTGAAGAAAAATTTACAAAAAAATTGAATTATTCTCTGAAATTTGCATAAATCCATTGAAACAATTCAATTATTTAATATAGTCTTTGCAAACAATTTAATTCTCTTAAAAATAATTCGAAACAAGATTTAATTTTAAAAATTCAATTATTTTTAAGATTGTCTAAAATATATTTTAACTATTCAATTAATTTTAAAATTTTTTTAAAACAATAGAATTTGAAGAAAATTTTACAAAAAAATTCAATTATTCTCTGAAATTTGCATAAATCCTTTGAAACAATTCGAATATTTAGTAAAGTCTTTGCAAACAATTCAATTCTCTTAAAAATAATTCGAAACGTGATTTAATCTAAAAAATTCAATTATTTCTAAGTTTGTCTGTAAAATTTATATCAAATACTCAATTAATTTTAAAATTTTTTAAATACAATACAATTTTAATAAAATTTTATAAAAAATTCAATTATTCTCTGAAATTTGCTAAATCCTTTGAAAGAATTCGAATATTTAGTAAAGTCTTTGCAAACAATTCAATTCTCTTAAAATTCATTCGAAAAGAAATGTAATCACAAAAATTAAATTATTTCTAAGTTTGTCTGTTAAATTTATTTCAAATATTCAATTGCTTTACAAATTTTGAAAAAAATTCTTGTAAAATAATTAATTTACTCTCTTTAAAAATTAAATAATGACACAAATTTGTTAATAAAAATTTTATTATGTCAATTTTTTACATAAAATTCCACTAAGGAATTCGGTAAAAGTTTTCGGAAAAATTGAAATATTATACAAACTTCTAATAAATTCTTAGAGACAATTCAATTATTTGTAAGAATAGTAAAATTATCCGCAAGAAATAAATTATTTCTACAAATAATACATTTTTGACAGAAATTCAATTAGATTCAAAAAAATTTTTTATCAACTTGAAACAAAAAGTATTTAATTATAATTTTTAGCAGTAGCGATTATTTTGAAAACTTAAAAGAAACTCTTGTTTAAAATTCAATTACTCTTAAAAAATTCAAATAAAATTATCAGAGAAAATACATTATTTAAAAAAAATTCCAATAAATTCTTCGCGAAAATTGAATTATATTCATTACTAATAAAATTCTTCAAAGGAGTGCAATTATTCCATAATTTCTCAAAAGAATATAATTATTTTTAAAAATAAGAATTAAATTCAATTATTTTCAAAAATTCTGATAAAATTCTTCTGAAAAATTGAATTATTTTTTTAAATAGTAAAATTCATTGCCGGAATTCATTCATTTTTAATAATATGTTAATTAAATTTCTCCACAGAATACATTCATTTCTCAAAATATTTAATAAATGTTTTCAATTGAATACAATTATTTTGAAAATTTTTTTAAAAATTATTTATTGATAATGTATATGATCTTTTTCAAAATACTTTCAAAAAATTGAATTATTTTTGAAAATTATGTTAAAATTCTTTAAAAATATTAGAAGTATTTTTATAAATCGTGAGATTCTTGTCAAGTATTTTAATTATTTTTAGGACATTTTATTAAAAGAAAATTATTAAAAAAACTTGTGAAACAAAAAAGGAAACGTTTTGAGTTTCAATTTTTTCCCCTGAATTCGAGTTAATTTTTAATTTTTATTAATTTTCAAATTATGGAATTAAAAAAAAATCTCATATTCCCTTGTAACATATTAGAATTTCTCTGATGAAATAATTTACTTACTGCGTATGTTAATTTTGTGGAAATTTTGAAACATAAAGTAGCAATTCTTTTCTTTTTCAGTGTTACACACTAACTGTGAAAAGTTGATTGTATGAGGACTCTAGGGTCTACTTTATTAAAATCCCTATTTTCCACGAAAATATAGAATTTCTGGGCTTGAGGTATTGTTTATGAAACAATGGATGGATTTTCCTTGCGGTTTATAGAAAGGAGAATTTAATTTTAACATGTACTGCTTTGATTTACATGAACAATGAATACAATATATAATTCGGATTTCTATTTTACTGTCCTTATTATAATGCTAAATTCATTATGTATCCAGCGCTACAAACCCAAGATAGAAGCCACTTCAAAGTTTTTCTATTTTCCAAGTGTTAAATCAATTTTCCTTTAAAATAAAATTCATCATGTAAAATTTAAAAAATAGATCGCTAAAACTTCATTTTCACAGTGCTCAAGTAATTATATTAACCAAATTAGTCAGTGAAAAGAAAAGAACATATTTTTGCTGCGAATTTATTTTTATTCTCGCTCAATAAGTCAAGTATTAAAATAATTCAAAAATTTATAATTCTATAATCTTCTACAGAAGATCGTTTTTTTCCTTTCAAAATCTCTAATTTATAATTTGTCATCCATAAGTCTGTTTTTACTCACTGAAAAGTTTTTTTCTACATTTTTTTTTGTTTAAATGAGAAAAAAAACTTTGTCTTCTTCTTCTCATCCCCTCTTGCAAAGACCAACATTTAACATTTTTTAAATTACCGCCAACTTTTTAGAAACTCTAATTACATTTACGGTTAGATGAGGTTAATTAAGAATATAATTCATGGAGATAAAAGTTTGAGTGAGTGAATCTGATTGGAAGATTTGGGGAAAAAGTTTTTTTTTGCCCTACGAAATCTTTTGTTTATTTTTTTGTGATGGACAAATTCGTGAAGAGAAATTATTTGAAAAATGTTTCGAATTTGTTAGACGTATATATATGTAGGCATTGAACAAAAATAAAAAAAAAGAGGGGCAGGGGGCAACAAAAAATCTTGGTGGTGACACTCACTCCATGGTAAAAGCACTTTGGAAGTTTCTCAAGTCGAAGTATATAGCAAGAAAGACTTTCTTGCAATTCACAATGGTTTTAGTTTTATAGCGAACAGCGTTAAACGGGTTTTTCCAGAAAGTGCAGTCTTTCGCATTTTATCGAATGTCGCGTGTTGCCATCGAGTTTTTAAAGAAAATCATAAAAGAAAGCTCCAGTTTTTGATCTCAATTTTCTCTCTCTCTCTCACACTCTTGTGCTGTCACATATATGACTTATTATGACTTTGGCAACGTATGATGTAATAATAACAATCGTGATAACAACAATATCACGAGAGTTCTATTTTTCTCCTATTATATCCATTTCACAATGCATATATATATATATATATATCTTTCCGTGTTTACTTACTTCACATTTCCAATATCACTCAAATAATCATTTCTTCTTTTCAGTTTTCATCTTCTTTTAAATAAAAATAAACAAAAATTGATTTTTTATAAATAAGAATAATTTTGTAATTATCTTCATAATTTTCTCTTAAAGTGTTATAAATACAGAAGAGAAAAAGAGTCGTAACAAATCTATAAAAAGGGAAATCCGAAACATTATTAGCAAAGTTTAATTGAACAAGGAAGTTATATTTTTATTTGACACACTAAAACGATTTACTTTTAGTGTTTATTTTAGTTTCAAAAAAAAAAAACGATCTAAAAATGACAAATATCGACAACGTTATTTTTGATGTTTCCGACCTGAAAAGTGAAAAAAAAACAAACTGGAAAACATTTTCACACTCATTGGAGATAAAAATTTTCTATAAATTCATTTTTCACTTTCATCGTTTTCTACATATTCTATGAAACTATTTGACATGTTTTCGAAATAGCATTTAATTTACGGTAAACTAATTAATGTAATCAGTTTAATTAAGCTATTTCGTGATAATTAAATAAAAGGCTCTAATTTATTTATGAAAGGATCCTTTGTCATTAACTACCATTTGTGTATATGAATAATTATTTGACTAAAACATGATGAGAGTTAATAATTGACGAAACAGAAGGGTAAATTAATTTTAATGACAATAGGATCAACGATAGTATTGATTCTAATTTAGGGAAAGAAGGCGAAGAATAATTTCAAAGAGAAATAACAAAGTGAATTCTTTTTGAGTTTATTAAAATTATTTGGAATTTAAAGAAGGAAAAAAGAATTCTTTTGTGGATAAAAATTGATTTGGAATTTACAGAGGGGAAACGATTTAATAATAATAATAAAAAATTAATAGTTAATTAATTAGTTGTTATAATTAGTTGTAGTGATATTGTTTTTATGACAAAGTTTTATGTCGCAAAGTAAATAATCAGTTGTTTGTATAATTTGTTCTATGGATTTTTACATCAAGTAGCGAGATCAATTTTTTTTCGAGCTATAAACAAGAAGACAATTATTAAAATTTTACTTTTTAATTGTACATTGAAAAGGGAGTAATTAAACAGTTGCTAATTGAATAAATAGCGTGTATAAAATTTTTAAGAAACGGGAGTAAATAAATGTGGGACATTCATGATTGACTTTGGTTCCGGTTGTCATAGATGCACCTCGAGGCGAGTCGTCAGACGAACTGACTGAAGAGACTGAGCGAGTGAGTTTATATACTAGCGCGAAGAGAGCGAGTGGTGGGGGAGAACGCAGTGCGCGAGCTTCGTGCGCAGTCGTCATTCTTTCTCTGCCCGCGAGCTGTGCACGACTACAATCGCTGTATTACATGACGAATCACTATTTTCAACCGTATTTCATTCCGTTTTTTAGTAAAAAATGAATCGTTTACTTAAAAAAGTTAATATTCTTACATATGGTGTTAATTCGAAAGAACTTTATTAATATTTTCTCATTTCCTTTTCTCTTTTTAGAGGGAACAACTATTCAATATACAACTATTCGTCTCGGGAAAATTTTTTTCTTCTTCGAAAATCATCTTTATAATAAACATATCAATATTTAACTACCCAACTATACGAAATACATAAATATTTCTGTATAACTACAATTGCCCCCTGAATTTCTATCAGACGGGGACAAAATCTACGAAACAGTAAATGTATGATGTAGTTCACAATCTCGTAAATATTGAAAAACGTATTGCTTTTGACGTCAATGGGGTTCTTTGTTCAAGATGCAAATTCGCGTAAATCTTGTCTCGATCTTTCGAAGCGCTTAGAAAATGAACGCAACATGATGCAAATAGATTCCAAGCAAAGTGCAAAGCACTCTTTGTCTTCGGAGTGTCCAATAAACGATCCCGCACCCTTTACATGTGTACATTTTGTTCGTACACGTACTGTGTATTGTCTATACTTGTGTACATGTGTATTTCAACATGTTTATACTATACTATAGTATATATGCCAAGTTTCCTTGTTGTATTGAGTGTTCCTTTGTACTTGCCACGTTCTATCTCTCTCCCACTCTCTCTCTCTCTCTATCTCCTTTGGAATTACCGATAACTTGAAACAGGGGACAACGACCTTCTCGGTTTCACTTTACGACCAAACATGGTAGCATAAGGATGAGTGAACATCATGCTCGAAATACGCAAATTCCACGCGAGCTTCAACCTCGAAAAGCCCTTAAATATTTCAGATAGTAACACAAGGAAACTTTTCAATGCGCTTATATTCGTGAAACTATCCCCTCCCTTCTTCTTCTTCTTCTCTCTTTTTCTTTTTTTCTTTCTTTCTTTCTCAGCAAGAATCTTATTTCATTCGCATCTTTTCTTCCAATTCCAATATCGAAGCTCGACTTACAATGCGCCAACAAAGTATCTAACATTGCTCATATAAAACGATTTTTGTCGTACATTTTCTGATATTAAACGTGCCATTTGAAATGAAATGCTGACCTCATGATTTTTTGAACGAACGAAAATAAAGAAATGGAAAAGCTCATATAGATTTATGTTGTATTTTTTTTCTATATAACACAATATTTGATTTACTAAAATCCGCTGCTCTTTTAATTTAGCAGCAAGGATTTTTATTAAAAACAGTGATGAATTTTGAAACGAAAACTGAAATGTCGCTTTTAATAATCTAAATAATCTAAATCAAATATTATTAATTAAGTTAAAATCTCGATATGAATTTCTGGAAATTTTAATACATTTCGTATTCTTTGAGTTATTTGGATCGAAAAAAAAGAAAAAAAAATTTTCCAAAAAATTTCTTTTTTAATTACTTAAATAACATGAGCAGAAAATAATAAATAAACAATAACAGTAAATATAACAACAAATTTCGTATTTTTTAATTATTTAGATTCTTCTAAAAAAAATTGTAAATAACAAAATTTTCCAAACGATATCCCTTTTAATTACTTAAATAACATGAGCAAAAAATAAATAAACAATAACAATAAATATAACAAGAAATTTCGTATTCTTTGAATTATTTAGTTTCTTCTCAACAAAAAAAATTGTAAAAAACAATTTTACAAACAATTTCTCTTTCAATTACTTAAATAACATGAGCAGAAAATAAATAATAAATAAATAAACAGTAACAATAAATATAACAACAAATTTCGTATTCTTTGAATTTTTTGGATTCTTCTCAAAAAAAAAAAAAAAAAAAATTGTAAAAAAAGAAATTTTCCAAACAATTTCTCTTTCAGTTACTTAAATAACATGAGCAGAAAATAAATAATAAATAAATAAACAATAACAATAAATATAACAACAAATTTCGTATTTTTTAATTATTTGGATTCTTCTAAAAAAAAATTGTAAATAACAAAATTTTCCAAACGATTTCCCTTTTAATTACTTAAATAACATGAGCAAAAAATCAATAATAAATAAATAAACAATAACAATAAATATAACAACAAATTTCGTATTCTTTGAATTATTTGGATTCTTCTCAAAAACAAAATTGTAAAAAAAATTTTCCAAACAATTTCCCTTCTAATTACTTAAATAACATGAGCATAAAATAAATAATAAATAAATATAACAAAAAATTTCGTATCTTTTGAATTATTTGGATTCTTCTCAAAAAAAAATTGTAAAAAAAGAAATTTTCCAAACAATTTCCCTTTTAATTACTTAAATAACATGAGCAAAAAATAAATAATAAATAAATAAACAATAACAATAAATATAATAAGAAATTTCGTATTCTTTAAATTATTTGAATTTTTCACAATAAAAAAAAATTGTAAAGAAAAAATTTTCCAAACAAGTTCCCTTTTAATTAATAAAATAACATTAGCAAAAAATAAATAATAAATAAATATAACAAGAAATCTTGTATTCTTTGAATTATTTGGATTTTTATAAAAAAAAATTGTAAAAAAAAGAAATTTTCTAAACGATTTCCCTTTTAATTACTTAAATAACATGAGCAAAAAATGAAATCTAATTATTCGGCTTAATAAAGAATTTCTATTTAAGGCAATTTTAAACAATAATTTTTCCAATTTATAGTTAATGAAAGTATTAAAGTCAAGATTTTTAAATTGCCTTAAATGGAAAATTTTTTAAAAGACGAATAATTAAATTTAATTTCATGCTTATGTAAATAAAATAAATAAATTAATTACATAAATTCATGAAGTTAAATACCATGTTTGTCACAGTTTAAAATAAAACGAAAAATATTGACTTGATTCGGTCATATAATTAGTAATATTAATAAAATAAACCAATCTTAAAACATTAATTATAAATTTTGCTTGGTAAACTTATATTTCAATAATTGTTTGGATAATTACGAAAATTTTCCCTTGGCGAAAAGTTTTTGCATTAAAGATAAGAATGTTTTTTGTTCCGATAAAAATAATACCAGAAAACAATATAAGAGAAGAAATAATTAATTTCAATTTTTAAAAAAGAGTACGTGAAATATTTAAGTGGAGATATTTAAAGAATTAACCGAAATGAATTTATCATGCTAATGTTTAATTACCATCTGAATAAAAGAGAGAGAATTATATTTTCAAATATTCGACAATAGAAAATTAAGTACATTGCAACATTGTTGAATATTTGAAAAATTTATTTCTCCTTTCAAGATTCTCCAACATGGAATGTTTTAGACTTCCTCAAATATTCACGAATTTTTTTTTTTTTTGTTTTCAAACATATTCTTATTCATAATTTTTTCCAAGTGGAATATTTGCAAAATTTGTTCTAAATTCCAGTAGCATATTATTATTTTTTTAAAAAATATAAATGTATTCAAGGGAAATTATTTCTGAAATTTATATTTCTTTTTAGAAAAAAAAATAATCTTCCTCTATATTTATACAATAATTTACTTCAAATTTTTGTTTAACAAAATGACGTAATCTTTTTTTTTATTTTAATTTATAGCAGCTCTTGCATTGAAAAGTTGATGCATATATGATAAAGTTTTAATGGATTTTATGGACTGAAAGAGCTTTAGTATACTTTATATAGTTTTCGATGATCGGAAATAGAATGAATTTACGACATTCACGTCAGAAAAAAAGTACACAATTGTTGTCATTTTTTCTTTTATCAGAAAGGGAAAAAAAATTATTGCTCTCTTTTCTCAAGTTTTATTATGTGTATTCTCTGCATTCAACATTGAGCATATTCTTCTGGCTATCAATGCGATTTTTTTCAGTAAAAGGATACTTCTTTCTTTTTTTTCTTTTTTTTGAATATACATATCAAATATAGAACACAACGCATTTATAAATTCTTGACAGTTTAATTTGCAGTTACTGTTGCTACTTGAATTTTCATGAGCTGTGTAATTAAGTAATTAAATATTTCGATCGACTAGCTTTCAGTTTAATTTCCAGTCGGTTAAATGTCCTCATTATTATGTAAATTGAATCAGTTAGAGAGTAGGAATTGAAATATTTACAAACCTATTGATTATTAACTGAATTATGAATATCGTTGAATTATGAATATTTGAAAAAAAATGGTCTGAAAAAACTTTTAAGCCTTTTTGTATGGTTAAACTTTGGAAAAAATTAAAAAGTGTTCTGGTAAAATGGTAGAGTTTAAAAAATTAGCTTTGATAATTCTTTTTTGTTTGGCAATTTATAATTTTGTTTTTCTTATTTCTGTTGCAGTGAGTGTTGTCGACGGTGAAGTTTTGCACATTGTAAAAATCAGCAGACTTCATATGGGAGCTTATTTATGCATTGCTTCGAATGGTGTTCCACCTTCAGTGAGCACTCGTGTCTCTCTTCGTGTGCAATGTAAGTACCAACTTTCAATATAAACTAATTTAATTAATTATTCACTGAAACCATATTTCAAATTCTCAAAGTGTATATACAAACAGTAAACAAAATTTATGTTCATGAAATAATTACTTTATGATTCAAACAATGAATGTAAATATTAATTAATTACTGGACATTATGTGCTTTTGAAAAAATTATTTTTCAATTAATAAGAAAATATTCTTATGGACTACATTTCTAATTAGGCTCATTTCCTTTAAAAGAAAATCTTCTTCTTTTAAAATTGTAAAAATAATATTTTTCAAAAGTTTCAGCATTGGGAAAAGATTTTTATTATACATATATCTTCTGGTAATCGAAACCAATTATCGATGATTTTCTATCATAACATTATGGTATGACAATTTTCTTAAATATTAAATAAGTCAAATTAATGAAAACGAAAACATTCGGACAAAGTAACAAATTTTATTTACTCCAACGTTTCGAAATCAAATCGATTTCCTCTTCAGGGAGTCTATTCAAAAAATATATACAAAATTAAAAAAATAATAAAAACTATTTTAACAATAAATAAAAATAAATAAAGTACATATTCAAAAAATTATCTTACCAAAAAATAATAATTAAATAAACGAAGACTTAAAATTTAAACCCTGACGATGGAGTAGAGTCTGGAGTCAGAAAATTATAAAAATTGAATTAGAAAAAATCAAAAATAAAAATAGAAATAAATACAAATTGGAAAAATTAGAAATAAAATAAGTAAATAATAAACTCAAAGAAGAAACAATAATCAATAAATAAATTTTTGCAAAATCAATAAAAATTTTATAAACAGAATAAGTGAAAAGAAATAAAAAATAAAATTAACATACCATAAATAAATAAATAATCCGTCTTAGAAACACACAAATAATAATAAATAAATAATAAATCACAATACAAAAAATAAAAATCACAAAGTAAAATGTATTGCAAACTGCAAAGTCAAATTTAAAACTGAGCTCCAAACTCTACCGACACTTTACAATAAATATTAATTGAAGAGAGACAGACAAAAACAAATAAAAATAATAAGATGAATAAGAACAGAGAATGAAACACAATGAGTATTATCACGTTATTACTTGAAATAAAATTTAGAATCATTTCGTAAGATTTATCAAAATTATCTAAATATTGGAGTAAATAAAATTTGTTACCTTGTCCGAATGTTTTCGTTTTCATTAATTTGACTTATTTATGAAGTATCTCGGACGATAAAGACTATTTAATTAATTACTTAAATATTAAATTAAAAAATGATCTTTAAAATTTGAAAAAATGATTGTATTTGTATTTGTGAAAACAAATTTGTATTTTCAAAAGGAAATGAAACTGAAAAAAATTCGAAACTAATAAAATATTGGGATTCGTTACTAGTTAGACTCCGTTAGCTCCTGACCGCGTTCGAATCCGATTTTAATTAACTGAGCAGTTTAAAGGGTATAGGATTAGAAGTGCATAATCGATTTTATGAGGAGATGTGAGAAAGTGCGCTCGGCGGATGTAAAGGTCCTGGCAGTTTAAGCCTTCTAGATTAGGCAGAAGGCTTTAAATAGGATGATGCCTTCGCCCAGAACTGGCCTTCTCTACATACAGTCACTTCACATCGTCAACAACTCTACGACATGGGTTATAAACCTCCAGAATCTCACTAATCAAACTTTGTTTATTAACTTTCCATGATAGTTATATATTCATCAGCTTATGTTAAATTATGCACATCCCTCTTAAAATTGCAATTTCCAAAAGTTGCCCGAAAGTTGTTTTATTTATTTTGCTAATCACTATTTATTTGATGGAAGATAATTTACAAGTCGTGTACAAAAATAAACATACTGGAAAAATGTTTCCTGCGCTTTTCTTTTTGAAGTATTAAAATTGTAAACTTTACCTTAAAATCATTGAAACTATGCCTAATATTAAAATCATTAAAAATATACCTAACATTTAAATCATTTAAAACTATACCTAAAATTAAAGTTATTAAAACCATTCCTAAAATTAAATCTCTTAAAACTATTCTTAAAACTAAGGTTATTAAAACTATTTCTAAAATTATTTCGGATTAAAACTTGTACAAAACATTTTTAAAATTTTCTATGAATAAACACGTGAAGAAATATTGACAAATAAAAGGAAGTTGCTGCATTCTTTATGCACGTTTTACATATTTTGAATGAGAAGGCTTACATAGATATAATATATATTTAAATAAGGTTGTTGCCTTTTATTCTGAAAGATTTTACCATTTGCATAATAAACATATCAACGTACTGTAAGCCAAGCTATGTAGGCGCATTTTTCGCTGTAAAAATATAATAAGGGCAAAGTGTAGAAAATTTATTTAACGATTCAAGAAAGTGATACACTTTTATAAATTCCCGGTAATTTTTCATGTTAACACAAAAAATTCAAAAATCACCAATTTTTGAGTTTGAAAAATATTCAGATGGTCATTGAAGACTTTTTTCATTCATTTATATTCAAATATTAATTTATATCTCAAGTGAATTTCCATCTTGTACAAAATAATTTATTAAAAAATAATTTTTTGATGTGAATTATAAACATTTTTACAAAAATTAATTTACAAAAGAAAATAATAAAATTATTACCGTAAGAAATAATGTAAATCATTTAAGTCACACATTGCTTATAAGACGAACGTCTTCGTCGAAGCGAGAACGATTAGACACTAGTTCAAAATAATCAACGCAAGAAAAACCGATGAAGATGATGAACAGAGTTTTTTTGCAAATTAATGTGGGTCATGTGTGATAATAATTATTATTTATTTATTAAGTGTAAACGGGCTATTAACCCTTTCGTACAAAGTACTAGAAACTATAAATATTACATTATATTTTCCGTTGCGTTAGTGCTATTATTATTATCTAAGACTAAATTACGCAATTCTCTAATAAAATCTTTCAAAGATATTAAAAAAAAAATTTTTATTTTTGAAAAAAAAATTTTTATAGAAACGAAAAGATTAAACTCATTATAAACGTTATTATAAAAAGTTATTACTGCATCATCAATGCTTAAAGAGTCAAAGACATTGTTCCAATTAATATTCAATAATGGAGTATTTAAACCTGACAAGTTAGCATTAGAAAAGTCGTATTTACTATGTCTCTGATTAATGTTGTTATCAGTTGTAGTTGCAGTGTTATTGACTATTGACAAAATGAGATTCTTTGTCGAGTATTAAAAAATTATTACAATTAAAATTGCGATTTAGCTTGTTATTATGATCAGCAATTACATTAGTCGTAGAATTTTTATGTTCATTGATACGTACACCAATATTTCTTTTTGACTGACCAACATAAGAAGCAGAGCAATTACCACAATTAATTTTATGAACAGTGTTAACATTTTATGTTTTTTTTGCTTTTGTCCTTAGCTTTTTTGACGAGATTATGACTCATTTTTTTATTATCTATAGAAACTGTCAAGATATTATAATTTTTTAGAAATATTGAAGTGTTCTGATAAAAAAATGGAACATAAGGTCAAAAGACTTTGGGTAGCATTTTATAAATTACATTATTGTTACTAATTTTAATATTAGAAGTAGAACTAATAGAGGAGATACGCTTAGTGATATACTTATCAATAAAACCCAAGGGATAATTATTTTTCATTAAAATTTCTTTTACCAACTCGATGTTTTTGTTGTGAAATTTTTTATCAGAAAGTTTAACTGCTCTATCAAGCAAATTATATATTATGGCGATCTTTTGAGAAAGAGGATGTTTTGAAAAATAATTAATAGTGCGTCCCGAAAAAGTAGTGGTCTTTGTACTTTCTATAAAGAAAACCATTATTATTTAAATGTTTTAAAATTTTGTAAACTTTGTTTCTTAATGCAGGAAGTGGATCACGTTTTATAATTTTATATGTTTTTTTTTATCAGAAAGTAGTGTCTCGAGTTTCTGAGTATACTCAGTTTTGTTCAACACTACTGTGACATTTCCCTTGTCTGCGGTTGTAATTATAATATTATTATGGTTTTTAAGAAAAATTCTAGTATCATTAAGTTTTTTTGAAAAAATTTAAAAGATCATTAAGTTTTTTTGAAAAATTAAAAAGATCATTAAAGAAAATCGTTTTTTTTTATTTTTGAATTAAAATTTATTCTTTACCCCCTTTGGGGAGAAATGATCTTGTCAGATATTATGTTTGACTGCTACTGATTGAGGTGGTGTAATGAATACACATATCAGGCAGTAAACTAATCTATGTAAAGCTATTGTGATAGTCGACATGGTCGAAGGATCCTGGTCATTGTCAAGCCATTGAATTCTATGCAATTGCCGGCACAACAGACACCTACATTGTATGAACATTCCATGCGCATGGCTATAAAGAGGACCAGAGCTCTTCTATGGGTGTGGTGTGCGATGCATTAGGTCGGTTTTCAACGTCTCATTAAGCCTCCAATTTACTGCCGGCTACTTGACCCAGATATGCTCGATATACTGTCATTGATACGACTGCACCTTGTCTTCTGTGCAATATAATACAAGGAACATCACTAGTGTATAACAATTTCTCATTGCCCGACAAATTAATCACCAATGTTCGAGATTTGTATTTTAAAAACCAAATTCACCTAATTCCAAATATCGATTTTCTGCCCAAATTTATTATTTTTGGAAAAATATTCTATTCTATTCTATCGGTCTGGATTTGTCTAAAGCACAGTCCAGTACTGAAAATCAGGTCATTTTCCGGTGACAAATATTAAATATAAGAAATAAATTTTTTATACTGTCTGCTAAATGGTGAATGGGATTTAAAATGGTTAAAAATTTTATTGCGAATCTTGATTCCTGTTTGTTGAGGTATATGGTTAAATAAAATGCATATGTAGTTTAAGAATCAAATATATAAGACATATATTTATTAAATGTAAATGGAATTTTACAAATTTGAGGTGTTCATAGAACCGATGTCGGCAACAGACTGACTCATACCGCAAAAAAGGGCACTTAGGTGCTCTGTACATTTGTATACCAGAATTACTTGAATCTTACCAAAAATAAACCTTGAGAAAAACACATTAAGTTTATTACACGTCATATTTTTGGAGATAATCCCTTAATACATTTTTTCAGAAGTGGTAAAAACCCAGTTTTCTAATCCCTTATAACTATTTACTACACTATTGAAAAAGAATATTAAACGCAGATGGTGAGTTTTCGCTATCTCTACAACACTGTTAATAGAATTTTAATCTAACTGACATTGTATTCTAATTGTATTATTACTATATTTGACAGGAAATCGTAACTCACGGAAGTGAGTGATAATTATTTTCAGCGCGATGTTGAAAAAGCTTACTTTTTCTAACTCGATCGACATTATTTAGTCACATTATTAGGATAATTAATTTCAAAGTCGATAATTCAATTTTAATTACAGTTTTCCTTGTAATTTTTTGTTGACAGTTCCGCCAATGTTATCGATACCAAACCAATTAGAGGGAGCCTATATCGGGCAAGACGTTACGCTAGAATGTCACACGGAAGCGTATCCAGACTCAATAAATTATTGGACAACGGAACACGGCGACATGATTGTTTCTGGTAATTTTATATTTCATTGTAATTTCAATAATATCATTTCACGTGAACGTTCACTTAACATTCATTTAAACTTTTGATCATCATTTTATTTTTAATTCAAAAACAAGCTTCATTATAACTTTCAATGTCTCTCATGTAGAATTTTTCAGATTTTCAGTGTAATTACGGAATTTATTTTTTTCCTGAAAATTTAATAATGGGAAGAATATAATAATATTTGTGAGTTGTATATTAAAATTAATGATTATCGCAGTCATTACTTTTCATTTATAACGAATGTAGAAAAGTGTAACGATTTTTTGGTTTCTATATATGGGGCGCGTATAGAAGCCGTTCATAAGCGGATTTGTTTCGAATGATTTTTGAACAATTGGTACTTTTTCTAGAAGCTAATTCCAATAGTATGTAATCTTTCCTGCAATATGAAACTGTAAGAATAATTATTGCAAATTAATTTTAACTTTATTCCGGCATTTCATTTCCTTTCTCTGTTTCCTCCTAAAATATAATTAGTTCTCAGGCAGGTGATTATAATTGCTGCAGTGAAAGCTCTTATCATAAGTAAAATTACAACACAAAGGAAATGGAGAACTGTCGGAAGGTGTGCCATACCATTCTGTCTATTTCTGAAATTACTGTTGGATATATTAGGTGTTATCTATTAATTGCGAGAAGTTTTTTTTCGCACAAATCACTACATATTGTCAAAGTGTTTTCTATTACTCAAAATTATTGACATTAGAAGTAAAAACATAATTTCCCTAATCATAGTCATTGTACCATGTGGACCAAATTGATTTTTGGTAAATTTGATCCATTTTAATGTTTTTCTTCCTTACTACAGTAGCACAGTAAAACGTGAGGTGTTAAAATAATACCAGAATCGATTAAAATAATCTGCAACGGTTTAATCCCTCTAGGATTAAATTAACACCAAAAAAGATTAAAATAAGCTATTTTGGTGTTTTTTTGACTATGAATGAAATTTTATTTTGAATAAAACACCAAAGTCAGCGATTTGAAAAAATTCAACGAATTTAGCATCTCCAGGGAGAATAGTAAGTTATTTACTAATTAACTTAGTAGCGTAGTTACTAAATTCAATTGTGATCAAAATTTTCTAAAAATTCTCTTCAAAATTTCAATTTTCTTTATAAATAATAAAATTCTTCCCTAATATTTAATTATTTTACAAAATTTTTATCAAATTCTTGTCAAAATTTCAATTAATTTCAAAAGTTTTCTAAAATTCCATAATTTTCAACATCTACTATTTTAATAAAACTTTCAAAAAAAATTCCGTTATTAAAAAAAAATTTGAATACAATTCTACATAAACTTTAAATTATTTTCATAAATAATTAAAATTTTTAGAGAAATTCATTTATTTATAAATTTTTTTATAAATTTCTTCGAAATAATTCAATTATTTTCATAAATAATACACTGGAAAAAAAATTAATTGATTCAAATAACCGATTAATTGACTATTATCAATTAAATATTTTATTGAATCATATAATATTTTTTAGAGTCAATTAAATGGTATTTTCTTTAAATACTGAAATTATAGATTCAAATACCATTTAATTGACTCCATTAAATATTATTTGATTCAAGTAAATATTTAATTGATAATAGTCACCTAATCGGTTATTTAAATCAATTAAATTTTTTTTCAGTGTAAAATTTTTACAAGGATTCAATTATTTTTATAAATAATTTAATATTCCTTAGGAATTTAATTATTTTTATAAATAATTTAATATTCCTTAGGAATTCAATTATTTTTATAAATAATTTAATATTCCTTAGGAATTCAATTATTTTCATGAATAATAAAACTCATTGCAGAATTTCAATTATTTTTAATGCAATTTTAATCAAATTCCTTAAAAAATGAAATTATTCTTAAAAATTTTATTAAAATTCATCCAAAGAATTTAATGATTTAAAAATTTGTTGATAACATTTTTTATGAAAATTTTATTATTCAAGAAACATGAAATTTATAAATTATTTATTTCTGTATTTAAATAATTGAATTCTCATACAATTTACTAATAAAAATGGTTTTAAAAATGAATTTCAGTTAAAATTTTAGATTATACCTTAGTATTAAAAGCATTATAACGTTAATTTTTAGAAATAATTAAATTTTATAAAAGTTTCAAACTAAAATCATTGAAATTCGTAATTTTTTATATTTTTGACAAAAAATTCTGTACATTTAATTCTTTTTAAAAGTTTATTAGGTTTTTTATTGAAATTATTTCAAGTTTTAATTCTTTAATACATATTTAATTTCAGAATTTCCGAATAATTGAAATTTTGTAGAATTGAATTGTAAATGAATAAATTTGAAAATTCTCACAAAACTCATCGCAGCGTCTCAATTATTTTTCATACAATTATAATTGAATTCCTTAAAAAAAATAATTATGTTCATGTAAATTTTAATAAAATTCGACAAAAGAATTGAATTATTAAAACATTTGTTTCTAAAATTATTTATGAGAAATTAATTTTGAGAAACATTCAATTATTCAATAAATTATTTACTTTTATATTTAAATAATTAAATTCTTGTAGAATTTTTTAATAAAAATTGATTTTCATTTGAGAAAAATGAATTTCCATTAAAATTTTAGATTATAATTGAAAACTAAAGAAATATAGTGTGAACTTTTTAGAAATAATTAAATTGTGAAATTAATATTTTTGATAAAGTTTAATGAATTTTTTAAATATTACTTGATGTTTTTATTTTCTAATATGCATTTAATTGAAGAATTTAGAAATAATTGAAATTTCGTGATATTGATAATCTAATTATTATTAAAAATAATAGATATTAAGTAAAATTGTAGTTAAAAATTTTGGAAAATAATTGAATTGAAATAATGAAAATAATTTTTTTATAATATAAATTATAAAATAATAATTTTATTACTTGGTTATCTTTAATTATTATAAAATATGAAGGAATCGATCCGAGTCTTCGACTCGGAGTAGTCGACATCTTCATGTTTTATAGTTATAAAAAAATGTAATAAACTAAAATTTCATTCATTGTAAAGAATAACACCAAAATTGATTATTTTAATCTTTTTTGTTGTTAATTTAATTTGCAAAACTTTTTAATACTTCACGATTTACTCTAAGTTAGTTAACTTAGAATTGCAAAGGTGTGTTCAGAAGTTCAAAAGCTTTTCAAATATACTTTTTATACCCCGATTAGGATAAATTAAACTAAAATAAAGATTTATCAAATCCAAAAATTTCGACAAGCCTAAAATTTGTAATAACTAGAAACTCTCCATTTAGGAAAAGGAATATGCAAAGTGTACTCTTCTATTCCATCCGTTTATTAACAGTAATTCCAATATTTCCTAATTTGGATTCTACTCCCCCTTTAACTGGAATATTGCGTTCGCAACCCAGAGTGTCTGCTTCTAGGTAACGCTGATTCAGGTAATATGTGAGCCTGCTTCAGTGCTCCTCTCATACAATTTGCATATAGGTGACACTTGTCAATTATATGACGGTAGTTCAATAGAACATAACCCGAGAGTTAAATTATCAATTCTTGTTAGATCCGTTTGTGTTCAAGTCCAATATTTTTTCAGGCTACGATGTCTTAATGCCAATCAATTCCGATTTAATATTTGCCTAATTTTTCAATTCTTCAATTCTTCTGATGTCTGAAATTAATTTTTAGGTGTTCTTTAGTAAAAAAAAACCCTCCGTCATGATGACTGTTAGGAATATCCACGACTCATGACAGAAAAAATGGGGTGTTTGACTAAATTGGTAAAATTTAGTCGTTATAAATGATATGAAATGATACAGCTCACAATTTTATTATAAACCACCCCATAATCATTGTCATAATTTTCCATAAGTACAAATTCTTTTTCTTTCTTGCAAATAATTCACTAAATTTTTTTTTGTGTCGTCAAATTTTTTCCCCGCATTTCTTCCATACAAACTTATCACGTAATAAACAGATCTCTCACTCACATTCGTTATATTTTAATTCTCTATGAGAGAGAGATTGTCAAACACTTCTCGTTTTTTGTTTTTCTTTTATTTGAGGAGAATTTAAATAGAATGTACAGTTTGCTTGATATAAAGTCACTCAAAAGAGATACAGACGCGGCAGTCGCATATATAGAGAGAAGGAGAAATGAAATGAACAGAAAATTAAAGTAAGCAATCAACACAAAGTGCGTGACGCGACTACTGTGCCAGATTTGCCTCAATATGTTGCAGAAACGTCACACGCTGCATTCAAAATTGAGAGAGTGTTGAAAGGAGAAGGTGGCCCATGGTTTGGGGACAGTGATGACAGTTATAGGGGAAAATATACGTACACAGGGAGATGAGATTTCCGCGAAACATTATTGTGCTGGCTCATTGTGACAATGAGATTTTCAGAGATTAACGGACGTCGTCAAGATTCTACAAACAATGTAATATGTCGATTGTCCCTTTGGAATTAAAGACTAATCTCATTGTCCACGTTTGTAACTCGGCAGAAGATTTGGAATTTCCATTGAAACGTAAGATCCTAAAGTTCTGAACGTTCAAATGAACGAAATTTATTTATTTCTTCTAAAAATTAAATTTTTATTGCAATTATTTTGCTTCACTATCAAAAAAATTAATTACTGAGTTTGTTAATGTAAAATTTTTGTTTTTAAATTTTTTTATCATTAGTAATTTATTAAAATATCTTCAATGAAAAATATTTCGTTCATTTGAACGTCCAAAACTTTGGTATCATGAAACGTTAAATGTAATTTATAACATAAATGGAGAAATTGGGAAAAATTATAGTCTCCGAATAGATATATTTTATTCAAATATATTTTTATCTAAAACTTTGACACATATTTGAATATTTCGAAAGAGGGAATTTTATATATTTCCGGGGAAAATTTGTTTCATTTTTTTAATAAATTTTTAATAAACAAAGAATATTTTAATTTCATTTTATAGAAATATGTTGCAGATTTATTCATTAAAATATTCAGTTCATTTCTAAAGGACTGTAGAATAAACTTAATTCTCTAAAATATTTAAACGCACCTAAAAGTTTATTAAAATATTCAGAATTTTATTAAAAGCGCGGAACAAATTTTATGAGCTGAAATATTGAAAAGTATGTCAAAATTGACAAGAATCATTTTAATGCAAGTCAATGTGGAACAATGAAAATAATTTTATCCTCAAATTAATAAATCTGTCGTATTTTTATTTATATTACTTTTAAATAGTTATTACTATTACTATAGTTATTACTATTTTTACTTAGTCCGCTTTTTAAAAAATAATTATTTAGTAATAAAAAAAGTTTTTACCACTTTTGCCATACTGTTAAAATATGCATCATCTGTTAAATAAAAATATTTTTTATTAAAATTTTACTTTTTACCGAATGGAGAGAGTAATTTATATCAAGTTTTTTGCTTTCAATTTTTTTGTTTCACAAGTTTCGTGCAGCTCTTACTGTCTAGTAATAAAAATAAACATCAAAAATAGCAAATAAGGAAAGTTACTTCTCAATATCGAAGATAGGCAAGTCTGGAATTGGCAAACTGTACAAGTTTTTTTTTTTTTTTTTCTTTTTTTTAATGACGTAGCTTTGAACACGAATGTGAGTTGAGATCTCGTCTACTTGAGTTTTCTTTCCGGCGAGTGATAAAAGGATTTGGTTTTACTTGCCCAGGCAATTACCGTTCCGTTGCAGGAGACAAATACGAAGCGATTTCTACAAAAAGTGGTTACAATCAATACATGTTACTCAAGATAAGAAATGTTGGAGTCAAAGACTTTGGTTCATATAAATGCGTCGCACAAAATTCTTTAGGAGGAACTGATGGTGTCATTAAATTAGACGGTGAGCTTTAAATTTTCATTTTCTGATTACTTTCTTCCTGGAATTAAATTTTGTAGTGAGACGAAATAAGGTCTAATAAATAAAATTTAGAAAAAGGAAATTTTTTTTGGTAATTAAAAAGCTATTCAATTAGGTCAAAATGAAAATTAATCTTTTTTTCAGAAATCCCAGCTCCTTCAACAACGACGACACAAATGTCTCCCTTTGCAACTGCTTCGTCAAAGCATAATGGTATTATTTTTAATAAATTATTTCGCTTTTCAATTAAAATTACCCCATACTGGTAATATTATTTCCGAATTTTCACAAAAAAATTTGGAAAAAACTTGCAACTAAGACTTTCAGTGACAATATCCATTTAGTCTACTAATTATAAATCATTAGACGTACAAACACTTTTAATATAATCGAAAATTTGAAAACTCTTTTGAAATTTATTTGGTTTTGAATTAATTTTTTGAATTTGAATTTAAAAATTAAGGGGGGATTTTTTTTTTAAATAAAAGTATTATTTGTTGTTCAGGGAGGAACGGTAACAAGAAATCACGACAGCGACCAATCGACTATGAAGTGGAGGAATGGCGAGATTCAGGTCAGTAATTATCTATTTTAACAGATTCCGTATATCGTGAACTCCCAAAGCAATCGAGCGACAATGTTGCCCGAATAATTAGGGTAATTAAAAACAACGCCGTGAATGCATACGAGGCGATGTTTACCAAGAATTTGTTTCACTATTTACGTCATTGTTGTTTAAATGAATAGAAATTCTTCTATCATATATTAAAATTCACATTCCACGTAACTCTGAAAATATAAACACAAATTTAAAAAAATCATTTTCAAAAAAAAAAAATAATTATAAAATTTCATTTCAATTTATAGTAATTAAAATCTAGTTTGTTTTGTAAAAACTCATTCTTGTAGTGTAAGAATATCATTCGAAATTTCAATTTTATAGAAACTGATCTAAACACAATGAAAGAATTAAAAAAATCCAAAATGGCGGATCCAATATGTCGGACAAAAAATTCGATTTCGTCGAAATTAATAATTCTAGGGAATTGAGAAAGAATATTTTTTTAAGTTTACCGAGCTACAATCAGTGGTTTATTGAATTAAATGTTTTAAATAAATATATTAGACAGCGGGATAATTGTATTTCTTTGAATAGAATACAGTTACCAAAATTGAATAACGAAAAATGAATTAAATTCTTTTTGCAAAATGTCCCAGACTTGACAGTCACTTGTAAATAGCAAAAAAAAAAGTTAAAATAAAAATAAATAAAGCACATCGTCCAGTGTGATGAATTGGTACGGTCTCTTGATTGCAATGCAATCAGCGCTAAAGCTTTGGATTTCGATTGTGTTTTCAGAATTTTTTCCTATTCATTGTTACCGCAAAAAAGTGGCCAAAGCGAGAAAATGACAATATTTTTTCGTTCACGCACCATTTTTCAAGGGAATATTAAACGTTTCATTTGCCCATGCTGCTTTTCCTATCGATTCTCCATTTCTCTTACTTTTTCCTTTTTCCATCAATTTTTATAATGCACTTTTTTCATTATGAAATTTTATTTACTTTTACTTTCTTTTTCTCTCCACAATTTTCAGAGAGTTGATTAATTACTTTCTAATTAGATATCTTTTTATTATATTTCTTTTCTTCATTTGTTGATTTAATTCAATATTTTCTTTATCCATACGATTCTAAATTGTATCTATTTAATTACTCTAGTATTAAATACTCTAGTATTTTACTTTTTCTCTGTCTATTTGAACAAAAGTTTATTAATTAATTTGAAACGGTATTAAAAAGAAAAGTAGCACAATATTTCTAGAGAGGTATTTTCTTTGAAAACGTTTTGGAGATAAATTACCAGTCGTATACTAAATAAACACAGAAAAATTCTAGGGGAATAAATGACCTCAGAAAATAGAAAAAGGGAGGCGAGTGATAGTGCAGAAAAATAAAGCTATACACCAAAGCAAACTGGAAAGCGCTTAGAGCCCTAGCGACCAAGCAGAAAGTCACGTTTCGTCGATTTTATCCGTCGATGCTAGGACAAAATAATTTTTCTCCAGGCAAACGTGTGCGACATGTATTTTTCCACCCGACACTATGAAAAACAATAAGAAAAATTATTCCTCTCATCCATAATTTCAAACAAAAGTTTCATAGAAATATAACATTTTGTAATTTACCCTCGAATATAAGTTTCTTTTAAAAATATCTAATGCAATAAAGAGAAGCAGGAAAAAAATTCAGACTTTTTTTCCAAATCGTAATTACAGATTTCTCTTAATTAATGTTCATCAAATTGCGCGAGTTCTTGTCAATTTTCCGAATTAAAAAAGAAAATATCCGAACGAGGTAAAAGAGACAAGGAGGTTAGAGTAATTAAAATGTAAAAAAAAATTATTGAAGAGCAATCGCGTAACCGCAATACCAATCTTGAAAGTTTGCGGGGTAACGATTCTCGAGGGACAAGTTCCAACCTCGTACACACGCGAAGAGCAATTTTTTTTACTTGTAAACAAAAATAGATAATATCTGACTAACAAATAATTTATTTTTCAGAGAAAAAGTTTCGAAAATTTTAAATTACAAGCGTATTTTTAATTGCATTTGAATTGAAAATTTTAATAATGTGAAACTTTGGAAAAAAACTCGCTCACTTTTTATAATAATGGGAAATTTTCAAATATTTCAGTTGTTTTAAACTCCATGAAATTTTAATTTTTGTTTGTAATCAAAGTTTATCAGGGTTGCGACAAATATTTCATTTTATTTTTCCCTGATTTCCAGACAAAATTCTCACTTTTTCCCTGACCGTAAAAAATATTCTGATTCACTCTAAAAATGATTAGATACTCAAAAAAATAAATAACTAAATTTTTAAATAAGTATTTAATTATTACTTTTCCACAGGAATTAAAATTCTTTAGAATATTTAAATTCAAATCTTTTTGAAACTCAACAATTTATAAGAATATTATTACAAAACATAAAGAAGGTGATCATGTTTTGTTATAATTTAAATAACCATGAAATTTTTCAACAAAAATTTAATTATTTACAAAAATCCTAATAAAATCCTTCGCAAGAATTCAATTACTTTTAAAAGTAGTAAATCTTCTCAAAAAAATTCAATTATTTGAAAAAATTGTAATAAAATTCGTTGCAATCATTCAATTATTTTCATAAACAATAAATGGATTATTCGGTAATTTCATTTTTTAATCGATTTTTATTAGAAAATTCTAGGAAAATTGAATTATTTAAATTGAAAAATAAATAATTTATTGAATAATTGAATGTTTGTTAAAATTGAATTCTCATAAAGAATTTTATCAACAAATTTTCAAATAATTGAATTCTTTTGACAAATTTTAATAAAATTTTTATGAATAATTACATTTTTCGAGGAATTTGATTAAAATATTGTATCCGAAATTAATTAAAATCCTGCGATGAGTTTTATTATTATTAGAAATAATTTTTAAAAATTTCTAAAAATGTTATTAAAATTTTTCTAAAATAATTCAATTTCAGTGCAGAATTTTATTATTTATAAAAATAATTCAATTCTTGTAAAGAGCTTTGTTAATTTTTTTTTTAAATAATTGATTCATGCGACGAATTTTATAAAAATCTTTTTAAATAATTGATATTTTTCAAAAAAATTTATAAAATTTTGTATACTAAATAATTGTATTCCTGTAAAAATTTTATTATTTATAAAAATAATTGGTTTATTTCAAAGAAATTTATTGAAAATTTCATAAATTATTGAATTTCTGTGAAATTTTAACAAGAATTTTATTTAAGTTTTTAAATATATTTTAATTTTGAAGAAGAATTGTATTATTTATAACAATAATTGAAATTTTGACGAGAATTAAAAAATTTTTTTTAAATAATTGAATATTGCTGAGCTTTATTACTTATAAAGATAATTGAAATTTTGACAAAAAAATTTTCAACATAATTGAATTTCTGCGAAGAATTTTATTACTTTTGAAATTAATTTAGTTCTTCCAACGAATTTTATTCAAGTTTATAAAAATAATTGAATTTCGGTGAAGAATTTTACTATTTCTAAAAATAATTGAATTCTTGAAAAGAACTTTGTTAAATTTTTTTCAATAACTGAACTTATAAAATTCTTTTTAAATAATTGATATTTTTCGTAAATATATTTGAAATTTTTTATATTAAATAATTGAATTCCTGTGAAAATTTTATTATTTATGAAAATAATTGGTTTATTTAGAAGAAATTTATCAAAAATTTAAACAATTTTTTTTAAATAATTGAATATTAATGAATTTTATTATTTATAAAGATAATTAAAATTTTGACAAAAATTTTTATACATAATTGAATTTCAGCGACGAATTTTATATTACTTTTGAAAATAATTTAATTCTTCCAACGAATTTTATTCATGTTTATAAAAATAATTGAATTTCGGTGAAGAATTTTACTATTTCTAAAAATAATTGAATTCTTGAAAAGAACTTTGTTAAATTTTTTTTAATAACTGAACTTATAAAATTCTTTTTAAATAATTGATATTTTTCGTAAAATTATTTGAAATTTTTTATATTAAATAATTGAATTCCTGTGAAAATTTTATTATTTATGAAAATAATTGGTTTATTTAGAAGAAATTCATCAAAAATTTAAACAATTTTTTTTTAAATAATTGAATATTAATGAATTTTATTATTTATAAAGATAATTAAAATTTTGACAAAAATTTTTAAACATAATTGAATTTCAGCGACGAATTTTATATTACTTTTGAAAATAATTTAATTCTTCCAACGAATTTTATTCAAGTTTATAAAAATAATTGAATTTCGGTGAAGAATTTTACTATTTCTAAAAATAATTGAATTCTTGGAAAGAACTTTGTTAAATTTTTTTCAATAACTAAACTCTTGCGAAGAATTTTATAAAATTCTTTTTTAAATAGTTGATATTTTTCGTAAAATTATTTGAAATTTTTTATATTAAATAATTAAATTCCTGTGAAAATTTTATTATTTATAAAAATAATTGGTTTAGTCAGAAGAAATTCATCGAAAATTTTGTAAATTATTGAATTCCTGTGAAATTTTTCCAAGAATTTTATTAGTTTTAAAAAATAATTGAATTTCGAAGAAGAATTGCATTATTTATAAAGATAATTGAAATTTTGACGAGAATATTTAAGAAAATTTTGAACATAATTGAATTTTGGAGAAGAATTTTTTTATTTTTAAAGATATAATTGAAATGACCAGAATTTTTTTAAATTTTTGAATATAATTAAATTTCTACGAAAAATGTTGTTACTTTTGAAAGTAATTGAATTTCTGTAATTATTTGTAACTTTTCCAAATTTAAATTTTTTTAGTATTTTTAATTAAAATTCTTTTATCAATCAAGTATTTATGAAAATTGTAAAAATTATTCATTACATAATTTATAAGTCATAATTTTATGATAGTTCTTTAAAAATTAAGTTATGTAAAAAGAAATTAGTGTCTGAAATAGAAAAAATTCAAGGTTTTGTTTTAAAATTCGTGGTTATTTTCATAGTTTACAAGGCAAACAAAAAAACATCAAAATTTAGAGTTTTTTCATTAATTTTTTATTTTTTTAGTACTTTTACTAAAAATCACTAACTTTTCCCTGACGTTCTTGACCAATTTTACTTTCCCTGAATTCCCTGACTTTCCTGACCTGTGGCAACCCTGTTTATGGATAATTTCAAAAGAAGACACGGATTTTTAATAAAAATTACAATAAGGCAACAATTACAATAAGAAAAAATATTTTATTTTTACAAATGTAAGAATAAAATATTTTTTCTACAATGAGGATGAAGGATTTTTCTACAATGAATTTCAACTTTTTTTTTGATTTAATAAAATAATTAAGAGTTTTCAAACTTTTTTTGCAGGAAAAGAAATTCTTTTCTTATGAATAATTTTAAAAGATGAGAATATAACTAATTATTATGGTGAA
Source organism: Leptopilina drosophilae (assembly GCA_032873175.1). NCBI lineage: Eukaryota > Metazoa > Arthropoda > Insecta > Hymenoptera > Figitidae > Leptopilina > Leptopilina drosophilae. The sequence continues at coordinate 8,494,850 of CM065481.1, forward strand.
GAGTAGAAAAAAAAGGAGACTTAACGTTTATAATATAGACTAATGTATAAAGTTGCTTTTGGCAATACTTAATCCGATTTCCTCTTTTACAAAGAGTCTTGTAATTCTGTTTGTAGATTACAACAGAGATTACGGATTAGCGTCGATGAGGCCTCCGGGTGATGTGCCGTCAGACGCATTGAGCCAAGGCGCCGCCTCCACCCCCGAGCTCTATCTCTCGTTCTTCCTCGCTCTTCTTTCCTGTGCACTACTTCCGGCCTTCAGGAGGTGATTCTTGCGTCAGGGATGGAGCTTCCAGTTAGCTTGTGTTAGAAAATGTGAGTGTCAACAATGAAAATCAGGCGCCGTTGAAATGGGCGGCTAAAAAAAAATAATTCGCCCTTTTCGATGATAGACGATGGTTGCTGAGATTTCCCGAGAAAAAAAATGAATAAAGTGAAAAAGAGAGAGTATGTGCTAAATTATTTTCGTACCAAAGAAAAAAAAACGACTTATAAACGAAGAACACTAAACTATAAGTATACTGATTAAATATGTAAGTACTTTTTAGGCTACTGTATAATGATCATCTGGTGAAGAAAAATAATGTACGCATCAATTTTAGCGATATTGATTACTTCCAAGTGTTTCTTGACGTAAACTTTAATCAATGACTGATATTTCTATTGTTAATTATTAATGTTAAATAATATTCTACATTTTTTTAATTTAACTCTTAACTCTTTTTTCAAGTATTAAATCCCATAATTCTTATGTTCTGAAAAATAAAAATAAACCCATTTTTAAACGTAATTGAAATGGAAGCAAAAGGATTATAAATAAAAGTTTCATAAATAATTCATTTCTTTTTGACTTTCTGTCTCGTAAATATTTAATTCAAACTTTAATATCAAGTATTTCAGTTTTGTCAAATTTGACATTTTTTCAATTTTTAAAGTTCTTTTCCAGAAATTAATTATTTCTTGAATTTGAATTTATTAAATGAAAGTTATATTCAATTAGTCACATAAAATAATTTGGGTTAAATCAGAATTTATAAGACGTGATTTTCTTCTCTTATTTCAATAAAAAATGGAGAAGGTTTTAAATATTGGATTTATTATTATTATCACTGATTGACATTTTAATTTTGACTCCGCTGGAAATTTTGATCGGTAAAATAATTTTTTTTTAAAGTTCACAATTACTTTCTACTGAAGAGAAAATTAATTTAACATCTGAATTTGCTTTATATATTTCAAAACTATTCTGAATTTATAATACAACTTTCATAAAAAATCTATTACTTTCTACTCAAGAGGAAATTAATTTAACAACACTGAATTTGTTTTATATATTTCAAAACTATTATAATACAACTTGCATAAAAAATGTACACTGAAAAAAATTTATTTGATTCAAATAACCGATTATTTGACTATTATCAAATAAGTATTTACTTAAATCAAACAATTTTTATTTGAATCAATTAAATAATATTTGCTTCAAATACTGAAATATTTGATTCAAATACTGAAATATTTGATTCAAATACAGTTTATTTGATTCAAATAAAAATTATTTGATTTAAGTAAATATTTATTTGATAATAATCAAATAATCGGTTATTTGAATCAAATAAATTTTTTTCAGTGTACTGCGTTTGAGAAATATTTCCACAGAATCAAAAAATAATACACATGAAACTAAAGACTAATTATAATCATTGATTACTTTTTACGTCACGACACACTTTTCAGCTGAAATGAAAAAAGCAAAAAAAAATGAAAAGAAAAAAAAGAAATGATTAGCGTTTCGCGCGCGCGCGTTTGCTGTGAAAATCGAAGAACCGTTAATTTTGCTTCTTCGATTTGTGTTTTCCATGAATGTAAATATACATGTATAGAACTTTTGTTTATATATCTCGACTCTAAATACGTGGAAAAAATAAAAATTGGAGAAGAAAACAAAAAAAAAACAAACAAACAAAATGAAAAACGAGTGTTTTAGGGATTCTGAATATACAATGAGAGCAGAGTCACAATTCAGAGTCACGTTCGCGATCATTAGAACTCTCTACGATTCTCTCTTGCGCATCTCTACAAATGTTTTGTAAAAGTGTTTCGCTAATTATTTCGTATGCACGTCAACGAATAAAACCGACATCCAACACTCTTGAAGCCTTCACCAAAGGAAAAGGTTAATTATCCTGTTAGTCTTTTTTTGAACTCTTTGCAATTAAAAATGCTACTCAAAATAACTCACGATTTATGAGAAGGGTATTTAGATGAGTCAAGGGGCTTATGCGCTCATAATCAGCACACATTTGGAACATTCTTTTTTGTCCTTTTTTTTCTTTTCAAAGTTCCTTAGAAAACGGGCAAAATGTAAAGGATTTCAGCCACTTGCATCTCATTTTCTTTTTACTTTCGGCTAATTAGCAGAATCTGTTAAAAAGAGAAAACGACATTTTCCACATGTTTCATGCATCAAAGTGTGTACTTTGATGTTAATTTTCGAAGGGGAAATTAATTCAGAAGGTATTTGAATTTGGTTGATTTTATGGATTTATATTTCAATTTAAATCGATTTTTGCTTATTTTTTAGGATTCGTTTTGAGGGTTGTTATATGGAAATAGGTCTTGTTTTTATTGCCAAAAGGAGCGCTTTCTACAACGTGCGGCGCTGGTGGGAACTAACGCGACTCAGTCGGTAAATTGAAAATTTATTTTATTTAGAATTGAGGAAAAACGTTTTGCAGGATATATTTTTGCCATTTGGGTATTTAGTTATTTGTTTTAATAAAAAGATAATCCTTATTAAATCGAATGGATTTTTTTTGTCAGGGTAAATTTTTACTTTTTTTTATCCCTTGATACGGAATGAGTATTAAAACGATAAAAGATTTAATTTGTTATTTTCGATTAATTTATTGCCAGTGACGAAGAGTTGGTAATTTGATTTGAAATTATAATTACTTTGAAAATCCGTGATATTCGCGTTGGCTCGTTGATAAACAAATGTCCTTGGAGTTTGGCTATATATATGCGCGCCGAGTGGTAGATCGTTTCTCGATAATACGAGTAGAGGAAAGCATTCAAACTGAAAAGTTAGATAAAAGCCTCCACCTAGGCAAACAAGCGGGTTATCGTCTGAATAACGCGCTAAGCCCTTTTTGCGTCTCTCCCTCTCATTCTCTTTCTCTCTCTCTCTCTCCCTCTTTCACTCTCTATCCCTCTCTATTTAGGTGTGCGAAAATTTATCATCAAGTTGTGTGTGCTTTCTCTCATATTTTTTAATCCACACATGAAGTGTCTAAACGAATAATTCGGTATTTTTCCTGAAAAGTTAACGCACGCGCGACATGAGAGAATTTTATTTTTTTTCTTTCTATCTCCCAACAATTCATATAGAGCAACATCTGCTGATTTCTCTCTCTCTCTCTCTCTCTCTCTAACAAAATAAAAATAAAACTTTTTTTAAAAGTCGCGCGTGTTCACTGAAAATACATGAGAACATTTCGTTTTTCTTCTATACGTACATCTTCTATAAAACTTATTTTTACTTTTGCAAAGAAATCTTTTAAGTAATGGCAACTACCAACTACGTTTCGAGCAGTTTACTTAAGGTTGTTCACCAAGTACAGTCAGTGCCAAAATACATGAAAAACTTCTCTCTAAGAAAATTTATCAAACCGAACTTAAGCAAACAAATTAAATTCGATTAAAAACAAAAAAATAATCACTATTACTGCCGTTCATACGAAATAAATAAGAAGGCAAAAAAATTTATATATTTCCTTGTAAATAATATTCCACATGAAGTCATAATACACAAACAAAAAATCATGAAATTGAGAGTCTCCTTTAAAATTCGAGGTTACTAATGATCGTTGACATATATTTTTTTGGCATTTCGACTTTTATTATTTTCATGCTGCACTATTTTGTATCATATCACGAAAAAAAATGGCAAAACTAGAAAATATGATTATATACATAAAGTATGACTATATATACATTTAAAAAAAGGTAAATAAATAAAAGAAAAAAACTTGTTTATATAAATAATTATATATGTGTATACGTATCAAGCAAACATAATTCTTGTCATAATGTCACGTGTTTAAAATTTGAAAATCAAACAATTTTTAAACCTAACATTTTTTACATATTTATTTGTTTTATATATTCCTACCTTGAAATACATATTTATATTCGCTACTTAAATGTTCGCATTCATATCATTTAATATCTGAACAAAAAAATCAATTACGTATCATATCATGATTATAAAATCAAACATGGAATTAAATTCAAATTATACGTATCGTCTTCACTGCCAGACTATAACTAGTCCTTCCCCCACTCTTCTCTCTTGGCCGAATGGAAAAATTTACATTTTCTCCTATATTTATTGTTCCTAAACATTTTTTTCCAAAATGGATATATTTTCAAATTCTCCAGCACAATAGAGTTTTAAAAAAAATTTCCGTATCAATTTATTTACACGTTTATTTATTTATTTATTTATCTATTTATTATTGTAACGTGAAGAATATATGACAGGAATTGTATGCCAATTTAATACGAATATACGTATATATATATATGCTGTTGTAAGTCGCTCGAAAACCTCATCGTTCTTGCCTCTCTTATTGAAAATGTACTATTCATGTAGCATAAAATCCTTTCAAATATACTTGCGTGCGGCAAAACTAAAATAAGTTTTGTCAATGGAAATATACACGCGAGGCATATTTCAAAACCAGAAACGAGTTTTCCTTGTAAGTATTTTTGTTTAAATGTCAAATGGTTTTATGCAAAAAAAAAGACGAGTTTATTTGTCAAAAAAAAGTGATAAATATTATTATAGAATTATATGTTCAAAATTTCTCCCCAATTGACCGATCCAATTCCATTGGTTTTACGCAGTGTAAACCAACTTGTAAGGAACAGACAAAATATTCCAAAAATCCTTATACATAATAAAGACATATAATTAGCCATCAGGACTGCAATTGTGTGATTCATTTTAATTTTCGCTTTTAACGAATTATTTTTATTTGAAAAATAAATTTTTTTTGAAAAGTAATAATAATAATTTGTTTATTAAAACAATCACTATGACTTTAGTGAATCGTCTTCAAAAGAAATCAAATAAAATTACATAATTGCACGCCGGATGAATTGTATTTAAAAAGGAAATTTTACTTTAAAATGTGTATTTTAAATAGAAAAATTAAAAAATAATTTCAAATCCAACATGTTTTTTGATTAAGCGAAAAATTGTTAATTAGCAAGCAGAAAAAGTTAGCTATATTAATTGCTCATTTAGAATATAGTTCGGAACTTGTTTTAATATACCATTATTCTATACGTTTTTTAATTACTATTATTTATTGTTAGGTATTATTATTATTACTACTACTATTATTATTCTTATTATTATTATTATTATTATTATTATTATTATTATTATTATTATTATTATTTTTACTATTATTATTTTTATTATTATTATTATTATTATTATCATTATTTTTATTATTATTATTATTTTTATTATTATTAGTATTATTATTATTCTTAATATTATTATAATTATTCTTAATATTATTATAATTTAATTAAATTTGATTATAAATGAAAAATAGAAGAAATTTTATTATAAAATATATATATAATCTATATACCAAGCGGCATAAAAGGGGATTCATACACTTTGAAATGAGAATAAACGTTTCTTGTCAAGAAACAGCTTAAGGGAATATTTTATGTAAAAAGCAACCTTTGTACATAGCATGCAAATAATATTTTTTGCTTATATGAGAAATTTATTTTGTAAAATTGCGTTTTCTTCTAAAGTATATAAATGTATATGAAAGATTATCATCATGTCAATGAACGCGTTTTACTATATATATATTTATTAAAATAGAGAATTTTTGTAATTAATTACTATAACAGAAGAAGCTATATTTAAATTTAAAAAAATATTATTAAAATTGTCTGTTCCTTACTATAGTTTAAAGAAAGAAAGAAAGAAAAAAAGTTAATAATACGTTGAAATAATATTGTTATTTTTGTGTCAAAAAGAAAGAAGAAGAAAAAAAATGAAAAAAAATGACGATAATCGAGTATAAAAAAAAATGTTATTAACGAGTTACCATTTAAAGTAAGTTATTAAATAAAATACAAAGATTTAGTTGCTGTAAATAAATATGTGTAATCAATTAAAAATTAATGTATTTGAATTTGTCTATTCGATTCTGCTACAAATGAAAATAAAATATTTTCACTTCAGCCAATGTTCGCATATTATAATTATAATTGAAGCATTGGTCTTTTTTTTTGTTTTTGGTCAAGTTTCATTTTATGTACGCATTTATTTTTGCGAGACTAATTGTTAATTAATGACTTCGTAAACAATGCTGCGAAATATCCATGTAGGTATATATTTAAATGTACATTTATATATATATATATATATATATATATATATATATATATATATATATTTGTATACTTATTTGTATATTTATATGTGTATTTCGTCAGTATAATGGCGAAACAAATGGAGAATAAATTTGTGAAACTGAAACCACTGGTTGTGACTTTCGAGCACGAATGCATTTATGTTTGAGTGCGAAAAATTGTCGTTAATATGATGTCACGACTTGACGAAGACAAATATACGTATTTCAATATAGATTCCAATCGTTGTATATAATTCATCTTTTGTATGATCTCTCTTGATGTATTATTTTTCTCATTAAATCTCGATAGTTGTTTTTATTTTTTTTATTCTATTTATAATGTTTCATTACTTTTACATTTAATTTATTTAATTTATTCAGTTTATTTAATTTATTCAGTTTATTCAATTTATTCAACGATGTTTTTATATTTATGATTAAGAGTTATTTTTTGTTTCTTTATCTATAGTTTATAATCAACTTTCGTTGAAATGAAGAGACATTTTTTCATTTTGTAACAATGTAAAATTGTACAATTTTTAAATAAAAAAAAAAGTGGAAAAAAATATTGAGTATTAAGTGTATTTCATTGCAAAGTAGTGTTAAATATTTGTTTCATCCACCTTAGTTTAATTTCCCTATTTTCTCGGTTAAGTAAAATTAAGTTAATCATTAATTACAGTACTATTAAACAAGGCCTTTTTATTAATTTTAATTGCAATCAATTTTAATTTTAATTTTTTTTTTTGTAATTTTAGTGGTATTTTTTGATTCTATAATTGAAAAATTGATAAACATTTGAAAGTTAAATTGGAGAATTTATATTTTGAAGAGATTTGTTTTTCTTCGATATAGCACGTGATGATTTCAATTCGTGACAAGCAAATGCTGAATGCAGTTTTGTGGTAAGTGCAATCGATGATGACCTAGCACGTGAATGGAAGATTACCAGCTATAACAAGTTGCTGTCATATCGAAGAAACGTTGATAGCATGTAGCAGTGCAAGAGATCTACCAGGGAAACAAGATTCAAAGCTATCCGTGCTTAATCGATTGAATATATAGGTCGATGAGAAAAGTTTCCGTGACTCAGAAATAGTTTAAAGTTGTTATCTGCAAATTTTAACAAGACTGTTTCATTTCACTGACAAACGGGGATGTTTAATACCTTTCTTGCAGTGCGATACTTTACATTCGATTATTTATATTTTTATATTTCAATAATTTTAATAATTTCAATAATCAATATCTAACTGCAATAATAATTTGGGGAACACTTTTTTCGCCTACTTTTTTTTAGGTTATTTATTTTATTCCTCTTGCTTATTTTATTTCTCTTATTTATTTTATTCCTCTTACTTATTTTCTTTCTCTTATTTATTTTATTCCTCTTACTTATTTTATTTCTCTTATTTATTTTATTTCCCTTACTTATTTTACTTAGCTCACTCATTTTATTAAGCTTAGTTTTATATTATTCAATTCACGGGACAAATTTTCCTTTTCGAATATTTAATATTTAACGTTTTATAATGTCTTTCGCGGAGTTAACTTTGGCAAAAACGTTTGTCACAAGGAAAACTTCAACAGAGGAGATTTATCTCAAAAGAGATTTAACGTCAGTTATCTTTACATTATCAAGTATGAGCATAGAAAGTAAAATTAGTTTGACTAACTTTATGATTGAATTTTCTCTCAGAACTTATACATATAATACGTTACGAAAGAGATCGGAACTGTGTTCGACGTGTAATCAGATTTATTGGATATATTAATATTATAGAAAATAAAACTTGGATCTTAAAAACTGTAATTCAATTCTTTCGGAAAAATTAAGGCGAGTAGACAGAAAAAAAATGTTTTCGGAATTTTTTCCGAGAAAACTATTCAGTGGTTCGATTTAAAACTTTGTACCCGGGTTAAGGGTACTTTCAACATCATTTTTACATATTTTATTCATAAAAATAATTTTTTTTTTGTAAACACTGAATGTTCTTTTCTTTAAAAATACGAAATTATGCCATAGGGCTAACTTTTGTTTGGAATTTCGGATCGTTCGTATTTTTTACTATTTGTCTTTCTTGTTTTTGACTTTATCAATTTTTTTTCAACTTTTCTGAACAATTTGAGAAAATAAGTTTGAAAAAATAAATTTAAGGAGCAATAACCATTGTTGGAATTTGTTGAATTTGTTTGGAATTTCGAATCGTTCGTATTTTTTACTATTTGTCTATCTTGTTTTTGAATTTATCAATTTTTTTTTCAACTTTTCTGAAAAATTTGAAAAAATAAGTTTGAAAAAATAAATTTAAGGAGCAATAACCATTGTTGGAATTTGAATAAACTTGGCTAAAATAGAAAGTGCCAAACAAATGTGCGGCTTGAGGTTGACGATGATGATGATAATGATGTGGAAGTTCATGAAGTTAAGTAACTAGTTTAGTCGTGGTGTAAATTCGTCATTCAGTCGCGCTCACCGTAATTACAATCGCTTGTCGCTTGTCCCCCTGTCCCAGTTTCACCCCTTGCTTCACACTGAATAGTCGTTTCTAGTTCTCCGTCAACCCTCCTTCCATCACTGCTCTATCCACTTTCTCATCCTCCTTTCGAAACCATAGCGAGAGAGAGAGATGGAGTAAAAAATAAATGGTAGTAGAACTGATTGATTGCCACCCCCACAGTTCTCGAGCCGCACTCACATCGCATTTTTTTGTTGTTGTTGTTTTTTTTTTGTACTTTTAATCGAGCGGCTATTTTCCACAGATGGCTAATTTACGTCGACGGCAACAATTCAGGATCAGAGACGCACTCCATTCTTTAAAACGTGCACGAATGAATTATCGTCTATTGTTCCCGTCAAATCTGTGCACCTCATTTTATTCATCATTTCGTATTTTCCATGAACAATACAATACCTATCCATCCAAAAGGAAGGCTCTCAAAATTTGTTGTTCAATTTGAAAATTCGTTTTACTCCTTTCAATATGTAAATACGCATTGTAAAATTTCCTCATCTCTTTGGCGCAATTCTCCTTTATTTAGTTGATATTGTTCGTAAAATTTAATCTCCAATGGAAAATAGTTCAAATTTCAAAAAAAAAAAATTCCAATATCATGTTTGAGTAATGGTTATAGAAAATAGTAACATAGTAATAATTCAACATTTTTTTTTTCTATTGGAAATTCAGAATAAAAAAAAGTGTAATCAAAATTTCTAAACTTTTGAATTTTATCCCCATATCTCAGATGCAGTCAAAATCAATATCAATATAATTCAAATTATTTTACGATCGAAAAAATTTCACCTTCGAAACTTTTTTTTTTTTAAGAAATTTTTTAAAGTAGATGTAATATCAAATTACAACTTGTTTTTTGGCTGTCTCCGGATTCGAATGTAATCTAGAAAGTGTCTGTCGTGACCCTGAGGGATTTCCGAGAAGAAACATGTGTGTATGTACACAAGAACGTATACAGGAGTGTTGGAAACGTAACCCTTGACGAGATTTCCTCAACCAACAAAATCGTGAATTTGTTCAGGACTTTGAAACTCGTATTGCTCTCTAGAAAGTTGGAGTGACCATTAAAATTATTTCTTTTTCATATATAAAAGTTTATCCATACCGTTCGAAAGCTTTATAATTAATTAAGCAAAAATTATTTTTTGTATGCACGTTTATAATTAGGTATAAGCAAAAATTATTTTCTTTTTTGAGTGCACGTTTATAATCAGGGTTGCCACAGGTCAGGGAAATCAGGGATTGTTACTAAAAGTTATGAACAAAATTGAATTTTTTAAATTCATGAGAAAACTGAATTTTTTTTCTTTTTGCCTCGTAAACTCTGAAATTATCACAAATTTTAATACAAAACCTTCAATTTTTTCTATTTCTGACAATAATTTCTTTTTAAATAACTTAAATTTTTAAAAACTATCATAAAATTAATAATAAATAACAAATAATAAATAAATAATAATAATAAATAATAATTAAATAAAATTAATAATAACTATCATAAATTATGACTTATAAATTATTTTATGAATAATTTTTACAATTTTCATAAATACTAGATTAATAAAAGAATTTTAGTTAAAAATACTAAAAAAAATTAGATTTTGGAAAAGTTACAAATGATTACAGAAATTCAATTAATTTCAAAAATTGCAACAATTCTTCGCAGAATTTCAATTATGTTCAAAAATTGAAAAACAATTCTCGTTAAAATTACAATTATTTTTATAAATAATAAAATACTTCAATTATTTTTATAAATAATAAAATACTTCATTAAAATTCAATTATTTTTATAAATAATAAAATACTTCATTAAAATTCAATTATTTTTCAAAGTTTTAATAAAATTCTTGACAAAATTCTACAAGAACTCAATTATTCAATTTTTAATAAATTTCTTAAAAATAATTCAATTATTTTCATAAGTAGTAATGAAATTTTTCGCAGGAATTCAATTATTTGAAAAACAAAATTTAATAAAATTTTTCGAAAAATATCAATTATAGAAAAATATTTTAATAAATAATAAAATTCTTTACTGAATTTCAATTACTTTTATAAACTTGAATGAAATTCGTTGTAAGAATTCAATAATTTATATAAACTTAAAAAAAATTCATTGGAAGAATTAAATTATTATCAAAATTAATAAAATTCTTTGCAAAAATTCAATTATTCTCAAAAATTAAAAAAAAAGATTTTCAAAATTTCAATTATATTTATAAATAAAAAAATTCTTCATCTAAATTTAATAGCATTTAAAAATTTTAATAAAACTCTTGGCAAAATTTTGTAGGTATTCAATTTTAATGAATTAATTCAAAATAATTCCATTAGTTTCATAAGTAATAAAATTTTCACAGGAATTCAATTATTTGAAATACAAAATGTCATAAAATTTTTCGAAAAGAGTTCAATTATTTATATAAATAATAAAATTCTTCACATGAATACAGTTATTCTTATAAATTTGAATAAAATTCGTTGGAAGAATTAAATTATCTTTAATTTGTAATAAAATTCTTTGTAAGAGTTCAATTATTTATATAAATAATAAAATTCTTCACATGAATACAGTTATTCTTATAAATTTGAATAAAATTCGTTGGAAGAATTAAATTATCTTTAATTTGTAATAAAATTCTTTGTAAGAGTTCAATTATTTATATAAATAATAAAATTCTTCACATGAATGCAGTTATTTTTATTAATTTGAATAAAATTCGTTGGAAGAATTAAATTATTTTTAAAATGTAATAAAATTCATCGCAGAAATCCAATTGTGTTCGAAAATAAAAAAAAAAAATTCTTGTTAAAATTCCAAGTAACTTTATAAATAATAAAATTCTTCTCCAAAATTCAATTATTTTATGGAAATTTTAAGAAAATTTAAATTATTGTCATATGTAATAAAACTCATCGCAGAATTTTAATGATTTTTTATAAAAAATATAGGTATTTTAATCAAATTCCTCGAAAAATGTAATTACTCTTAAAAATTTTATTAAAATTTGTCAAATTTAATTGATATATTTAAAAATTTATTGATAAAATTTATTCTTTATGAGAATTAAATTTTAACAAAGAACATTATATTATTCAATAGATTATTTTATTTTTTAATTTGAATAATTAAATTTTTCCAGAATTTTCTAATAAAAACTGATTTAAAAATGAATTAACGGATAATTGATTTTTTATTATTTATGAAAGTAATTAAATTATTGCCACGAATTTTATTACATTTTTTAAAATACTTTAATTTTTTTGAGAAATTTTACTGCTTGTAAAAATAATTGAATTCTCGCGAAGGATTTTTGTAAATGATTAACTTATTTTGAAAAATGTTATGGTAATTTAAATTATTATAATATTCTTATAAGTTGTTCAATTTAAAAAGGTTTGAATTTGAATGTTTTGAAAAATTTTAATTCCTACAGAAAAACAATAATGATTAAATATTTATTTAAAAAAGAAGTTATTGATGTTTTTAAATAATTTTACGTTTAATAAAATTTGTAAATAAATGTAATAGAACATTTTTTCTAGATTATCTAATAATTTTTAGAGTGAATCAGAATATTCTTTTGGGTCAGGGAAAAAGTGAATATTTTGTCTGGAAATGTGGGAAAAGTCAGGGAAAAATAAAATTAAATATTTGTGGTAACCCTGTATAATTAATTAAGCAAAAATCATTTTGCTGTTAGATATATTTTTGAATGATGGACTATGAAAATTTACTTCGTCATTTTTTTATTTGACAAAAAAAGAGATATTTAAATAAACTATAGAAGACAAGTATTTTTCTTTAAACCAAGGATTTTTTCTAGAATTCTATTTTTCTTTACAAAAATTATTATCTCACGGAAATAGAATTATTCGATTCAATTTCAATTTTAATTTAGATGATGAATGGTTCTTGCAACAAGCAATTTTCTAAATGTAATAAACTTTATTTGTGAAGTAGTAATTTGAATTTTTTATAATCTGAATATATATTGTCTGAGCGGTGGTTCATAGGAAACGCTTAAATGATTTAACTTGAAATATAGAGCGCACAGTAACAGCTGACGTTACCAGAGACCATGTCACATTATTTTTGCAGGCAGCCATGCGAACCCACACGCTGCTCTGTCAGCAATAACCATGATTTTTTAGACTCTATCGTAAAGTTGAAAATCTGCTACAGCTCAAAAATTCTATTATTCTTAGCTTTGAGAGGATTGAGCAATCTGACACATATCCCCGCAAAAAAAAACCGTATTATTCCATTTTGATTCTTTTTCTCTGTTTTCTAATTTTTATAAAATGAAAACGAAATTATGTGGATAAAACAATAAAATATTTAAATCAAAAATAAACACTGCGTTTTTTTTTAAATTCTACGTTGAACTCTTTTTACATTTGAACTCGAAATGTTTCATTTATCTTTGTAGTTGAAATTTATTGATATTCATGTCACTTGAAATAATTTATTGAAAACAAAATATTTTTGTATTTTTCTTTTGATATGAAGACAATTTTATTGATATGATGTAAAAAGACATTTCTTTGATGTAAACGGAATTTTCTTTTGATAATGTAAAAAGAAATTTCTTTCTTTGTAGAGACATTTTTTTTCTCTTAGTAGAGAAATATTTAATGATTAGAAGAAATGTACAATATTGCAAAATAAATTTTTTTCTCTGATAAAAAGGAAATTTCTACACTGAAATTATTAATTCAAAAAAATTGGAAATTGTAAATTATAAAATCGTATTTGAATAATGACATTCCCTATTGTAAAATTTGAAATTAATGTTCAAAACGAAATGATTGAAAATGAATAATCTTTGTTATCAGCAAATTAAATAAATCGATAACTAGACATTGAAATGTCGTCAGCGGGAATTGAAGTGAAATTGGAAAATCAATGGAATAGTATTGTTCACAAGTCGAATATCCCTGGAGTCGAAACCAGCGGCATCATTTCTAAAGCCAAACAAGAACTATAATGCATTATGCAACCTACTCAAACGGTAGTCTGGCCAGTAATAAAGAACAATACCCCGACTCAATTCCCGTCTTTTTCTCAGAGACTTTTATCACCCCCGTCCTATTCCATAAATAAATTACTTCCGCCCAATAGCAATATTCCCTTTTTTCATATTATATTTCTACTGTTAAAAAAATCCACCATTATAAATAATATTCCCACAAAGAAAAATTCAGAAATTCTCCCATCGACATTTTTTCACAAAAAAAAATATTTCTTAACCAAATTTACCCATAAAAATGAATAAAAACCAAACTAGATAAAATACTGGAAAAATTTTCCATTTTATGAAAATTGAAATAAATTAGATTTAAAAAGAAAATTATCAGCACGTTGGTTGAATTTCGATTTGGGAGATGACGCACATCGCAGAAAAATGAATAAAATCAAGAAAGTCAAAATATAACCTGACTATAACTGTTGGAAAATGATAATGAGATATCATTTAATTTTGTTAAAAAGCATAATAGATATAAATTTCGAACTCACTTGTGAAGTCTTAAACAGTAAAACGATAATCGTTTTCGCTGACCTGAATTATAAAGTGGATTTAATCGTTTCTCTTGAATGTCGTAATTATAGACAATAGTACAAAAACGACTCATTAACCATTTGAAGCACAGCTGGATTTCAAAAGTTTTATCTTTCTCTATATTTTGATTGCATTTTATTTTATGTACATTAATTAAAAATATATATAAATGGCGAAGAGAAAAGAAATTTTATGCCTTATTGATTTTTTTCGGGACAATAATGTAAATATCTATGTAAATATTAATTATTGATATAATTTCGTATTTTACTTCAATCGAAAATAACTTTTTTAATCGGAAAATTAATTATGTGTAAATGGAAATTTCCTCTTTTGACAATATGTGAATAATTTGAAATTCATAAATAATTTAACGAATACTTGAAAGTGTATTAATATTAATTTTCCAATTCTTCCAATTAACGATTTCTTTATTTATATAACATTATAATTTTTATTTAACTGTCACTTTATAAGTTTAAGTTTTCCTATGTTGGAGAAATTGATAATTGTGCTTTAATTAGGACAATCATTTTTAGAAACAAAAAAATGCTTTAAAAATTTTAATTTTAATTAAATAAGTAAATAAATTTTTAATTTTAAATTGAAAACAATTAAGTTTGATTTAAGTGTAGTAAATTTTAGTTCAAAAATTATATTTTTATTATTTATATTTGATTATTTATATTTTATTATTTATATTTTATTATTTATATTTTATTATTTATATTTTTGTTCTTTTTTCAACGAAGTAAAGTAGATGCGTTGAGATTGTAAGTGGTACAGTCAGTATAATGCCAGACAAAGTTGGAATTACAGTAGTACAACTGTAAAGTGGTCAGACGCTCAGCGTTCTACCTGCAGTAGAAAATTCTAAACATAGTCAGACAAATCCTAAACTTACGTAACTGGACATTAAAATAAAATCCTTCTAGATTGTGAAATTTGAATTTGAAGTCAGATTTTCAAAATGGCGGATCCAATATGGCGGTTCATTTCAATATTAATGAAATTCGATCGAAATCGAAAACATTAAAATCATGGAAATTTTTGTCTTTAATTATTTCACATTCCTAAATAATCTAATTTATTGAGGTGACAATAAATTTTTCATTTGTTTAAACAATTTTTTATTTCTAATTTATAACAATTGCAAGAACAAAAAGAGGGAAAAGCAAAATTTCTAGAATATTTGGCAGTTTATATTGTTATTAGTATTAATTAATAAGAATTGATAAATTAATAAATTAGATGAATAAATTCAGTAAAATATTAAATTATATTTTGCTGTAGTTATTTTTTAACATTGTTTAAACAAATAATTGTTGTTATTTATTGACTTTTTACACATTACACATAGGAAGACGTGGTTTTGTTTCTAATTCTGAAAAATGATAAAAACTAATGAATCATCTAATTATAAAAACTGATGAATGTTAAATGTCAAATTGCTATTTTAGAAATTGTTTAAACAAATAATTGTTGTTATTTATTAACTTTTTACACATTGCACCTAGAAAGACGTGTTTTTTCTAATTTTGCAATTTTTGGACCTAAGGATAAAAAATTATGAATGTTAAATGTCAAATCGCTATTTTTTAAATTGTTTAAACAAATAATTGTTGATATTTGTTAACTTTTTTCTATTGCATCGAGAAAAAAGCAGTTTTTTCTAATTTTGCATATTTTGATCTAATTATAAAAACCGATGAATGTTAAATGTCAAATTGCTATTTTTGAAATTGTTTAAACAAATATTTGTTGTTATTTATTACTTTTTTACACATTGCACCTAGAAAAATGCAGTTTTTTTCTAATTTTGCAATTTTCGGACCTAATTATAAAAACTTATTATCGTTAAATGTCGAATCGGTATTTTACAAATTTGTTAAACAAACAATTTTTATTTATTAACTTTTTTTCTTTTGCACCTAAAAGGAAGCACTTTCTTTCTAATTTTGCAATTAATGAAATGCAGCGTTCCAGTATAGTTTAATTATTTCCAATAAAAAAAAGTTTTGTTTTTAAATGTTAACAAATATTCCGGGGACAATAGGAGAAAAGTTAATAAATATCAATTCTGTGTTGTAAAAATTCCTAAAATAGCGATTTTAAATTTTATTTTTATCGATTATTATGAGAAGGTCCAAAAATTTTAAAACTTGAAAAATATTCTGCCTTTCTAGGTGCAATGGAAAACATTTACTAAATAATAATAATTCGTTTAAACAATTGTTAATATTGGAATTTTACGTTAATTTATTTATCGAATATTATAAGCAGGTCCAAAAATTGCAAAATTAGCAACAACTGCGTCTTTCTAGATGCGGTGGGTTCACGGTAAATCGTTAGGTATTAAAATAACACCAAAAAGGATTAAAATAATCCAATTTAATGTTTTTTTAATCCATTTTGGTGTTATTTTAATACCTAACGATTTACCGTGTTAAAATATATTAAATAACAACAATTTATTGTTTAAACAATGTAAAATAATAACTGTAGCAAATTTTATTTAATGTTTTATTTAATTTGTTCATTTAACATTAATTATTAACAATTTAAGCTGCTTAATTTATAGAAATTTGCTTTTCCTCTATTTTGTTTTTGCAATTGTCGTAAATTGGTAATAATAAATTGTTTAAACAAATGAAAAGTTCATTGTAATAATAGTAAAGTACGGTATTTATTCTTAGTAACCAATAATAGAGAAATAAATTCCTCAATCTAACTTTTTTTTACATTATACAAAGAACAATAATCTCGGTGTGTTTTCTAGTCAATACTAATTTATTGACAATAATTATATAAATAAATAATAAGAAGTGTAAAAAAAATTGTCATTAGTCTTTATTAATTTGTTACCCTATCCAGAAGATTTATTTAAAATTTCAGTTATATTCAGCATTTTAAATTTGAATTGTCGAAGAATGAATATTTTACAGAGTAAATTTTACGCCCGTCGGTTTAATTACGAAGAGTTAGAAAAAAAATTAAAAACTGTTTTTGGTCGCATTTTTTGGCAAATTTCAAAATAATCGAAATTTCTCCATATTTACAGCGTGGTTTTGAACTTTTTCAAAAATCTTATTTGAAATTCGGTAATAAAATATAGGACTGATAAGCATTGCAAAAGTTGAAACTTTTATGACCTAGAAGAAGTTCAGTTTCTGAATAAGAATCGCGTAATAAGTTTTTTGGTGGGGGAATGGGAGTGAGAGTAGAGAAATGCATATGTATATATGTATGTATAGACGATTCTCTTTTCGTTCATTCTTTCTTTCTCTTATTCTATCTTTCTTACTCTCAGTCGAATGGAACCCAAAGTGAAATATGGTCAAGCCATAAGAGAACCGCCGACGCTAAAATACTATCGCTTTCCAATAATATGTTATGGTGGATAGGGAGGGGGGAGAAGAAGGCACCGAAGAAACTGAAAATATCGTCCTCCTTTTGCGGCACTTTTCCAACCATATGGTGACCAACGTATATCATATTAGAAGCCAATTTTTAACTCGATGGGGGGCACATTTCATGAACGCTATAACCAGCTCACACGCTAAAATCCAATGAATTGATGGTGGAACGTTTAAGGGGATAAAGAGGGTTAGTAGGGCTCTCAGAGAGAAAGAGAGAAGAGTGGTTGACCACAAAAAAAGAAAGTGGAGGCGTCGAGTCTCGTAAAATTGCACCCAAAGGGAATAGTAATAGCTGAGGAATTCGTAAATCTTTTCCGCTGCAGCTTCCCTCAAACGACCATGGTCTCAACAGGAAACAAACATTTATCCTCCAAAATTACTTATATTCCTTTCCCAGGGAATATATACATGGGTGAATTTTCTGAAAGTGACACTTTTAAATTTCAGTTTTTCAATTAATTTTTTTCTTCAATTGTATGGTTTTTTCTATTAAAACTACTTAATTTTATACTCAAGAGTAAGATTTTTAGGTTGCGCAAAATTAATTCTTAAAAATATTAAAGTTTTTTTCATTTGAACAAATATTATTGTTGCTCCATTAAATTAATTTTATTTAATTGGCGAGCTTTTCTATTAAAAATTCACGCTAATATCGCGTTCACGAAATCGAAAATAAAATTACACTGCTTAAATATTAATAATTTGTATATTTTAATACCAAATATATTCAATTGGATGAAAATATAAATGTATTTAAAGTATTTGATTGAATGGTAATTTGAGTTAATTTTTTTAAAGCAATGCTAAATACTAAAAACAAAAGATCGCATATTTCAAGGAAAAGGCTTCGGAGATGAAAAGCTTCGGAGATGAAAAATAAATTTTCTTTCATATTTGTCTACATTAGGGCGCAATTAAAATATGTTTTTTTTAGTAAAACATACAAATCTCACACCCTCATTTTATATTACCATCGAAATATTCCGTTAAATTTACTTCTACATTCAGTTATTTATCAAAAAGGAAGGCTTCGGAGATGAAATTAATTTTTACTTGGAGAAAAATGTAAATTTCGATTATTTATAATAGCAATAATTTTTCTCCTCTTTGTAGATAAAATATAGGAAAATTTAACGTCAGATTCTCAGCTTTATTTTAATGTGCATTAAAATTTTGTTTAAGATATTTTTAAAGTATAAAATGTCAGTAATTATTGTAAAATAATTTTAAACTAAAACTGAAGACAAAGTTTAAACATTTTTATCAAGAATAAAAGTGAGGTCTACAAATTTTAAAAATGCACATAATGATAGAAAAAACATTGTACTTTCTGACAAAATAAAAAATTTCTAAGAATAAAAAAAACATGAAAATTTAATTTTATTGTAGATGTCCTATTGGAGACATGTTGAAAAGGCTTCGGAGATGAAAGTAATTTAGTTATTACGTAAATTAAGTGGAATAAAATTATTTAATTTTCTTTTAAAAATGATAAATAAGTGCTAAATTTTCACTATGGAAATTGATAATAATTATTAAAGAGTAGATTTTGTAAAATTAATCGAGACATCAAAAATGTCACTTTCAGAAAATTCACCCACATATATTCAAAAAAGCGAGTCGAAAATAACTTTTCCTTTCCTTTCCCAAAGAACAAACATGGAGAAGAAAAAATACAAAAAAAATTTCCAATTACCAAAACACCGAAAAATATTACAAACATAATATCAATACATCATAAATGAATTTTATTCTATATTTCACGTAACATAATCTCGTTAAACTCGGTACGATTTTTAATTGGATGAATACAATATTAAAAATTTTTCTCTAGCAAAAATGAAAAAAAGAAAATTATTTAAAAATTTCTCACTTGATGAAAAGTAAATAGAACGAATTTGATTCATTATTATTATTATTTTTTTTATGAAAGCAGAATTGTTTAAATATTTGATTAAGCGAAATATAATAGAGAAAAATTCTTCATCTAGATATTACTGGAATATATTCTTGTTTATAATAAACATGTTCGTTAACTATTTCTTTTCTATTTATACTGTTTCTTTTTTAATTGTATTTTTTAGTGAAACTTTTTATAATTGCGAATGGAATATAAATATAACGATATTTCATTGTTGTCAGTGAATCATGACACTGATTCAATATTAACTTGGAATAAATATGAGTAAATATTATTTGGCAAAGCATCTAGTACAGAGGAACGTGAAGCTCATTAATCTTCACTAGTTGAGTCGCTTTAATGACGTAAGCCCTCAGTCACTCGTTTGTTCTCTTTCACCCCCCTTCTCCTTCTACCTTTCTACTCTACACCCTACTTCCCTATGGGTGCTCTCAGTCTCAAATTAACCATAATGAAATAACGATCTCACGTACATAAGCAAAGCTATAGCTTTACGAAACAGCTCTCTTACTTTGTGATTATAGACAAATACATGGCTTCAAAGATATATTATATTTTCACGGAATTGCATCATTTTCAAAGGAAATGACTTATGAAGAAAATTCAGTATGAGGAAATGTAGCAGAAATCTTGCGTTGTAACTTTATAATTACTACAGTGAAAAAAAAATTTATTTGATTCAAATAACCGATTATTATTTGTCTATAATCAAATAAATATTTACTTGAATCAAATAATTTTTATTTGAATCAATTAATTAGTATTTGCTTCAAATACTGAAATATTTGATTCAAATACAATTTATTTGTTTCAAATAAAAATTATTTGATTCAAGTAAATATTCATTTGATTACAGACAATCGGTTATTTGAATCAAATAAATTTTTTTTTCAGTGTAGACACTTTATTTTTTTCATTACTAAAAAACAATTGTTTTAGAAAAATATTTTTTTAATTTCCAAATGGATCAGAATTCGGAAAATTTTCACAGAAAACAAAAAGTATTTTTTTTAATCAAAATAATGAAAAAACATTTCTATTCGGTCTTAGGAATGTGTCCACCAAATATTATATTTGGTTATAATATTGGTTATAATATTATTTTTTTTTACTTTTTGTTTTCTGTTAACGAAATTATATTTTCTGTAACGAAATTATAAACTTAATAAACTGTTCAAAAAGTAACCTAAATAAAAAAAAATTAAAATTTTATTAAAAGAAAATTTTTTTTTCAATTTTTTAAATGAAAATAAGAAAAAAGAATCAACTATCAATGAGAATCATTAATATTTAAATCTTCATTAAAACTAAAATATTTTATAAAAACTGCTTTCGAAAAAAGTGTAGTGCTCAAATGGACACAAACAAATTTATGATCAATTTTCCGAGCACATTTTTTTTGTCCACAAAAAAAATATGTCCAGTTGTAGGACACTTACAAAAAATTGCTACAAATTAAAAAAGTTTAATATTATATTATATCAAAATTTAATTATATTTATTAATTGGATTTTTTATTGGAAATAAATTATAATTATATTTTATAATTTGATTATAAATATTTAAAGATAATTCAGTCATTTTAATATTAAATATCTTCAATATTATATTTCAACTTTATATGTAATTCAAATTATTGACATCTCTTAATCTTAAATAACCTAATTTTATGTAAATATTAATATTTTAACTCTATAAACTAAATTTAAGTCCTTAAAATATTTAATTTTAAATAACTTTAAGACGGCAAATTATTATTATTATTATCTAATTTAAAAATAATTTTTTTTATTAAATTCTCTACTAATCTCTGACTTAATTGTTTTTTTTATTTATTAAAAATTTAACGTTTCAGCAGGCCTAAATTTTATAAAAATTAAAACTTTAATGTTTCATCAGGCCTTAATTTTATAAAAACTCAAAAATTTTGTAGAATTTAAAATGCCTGTAAAAAATTAAATTTTAGCTTGTTAATCAAAAATTTTGTAGAATTTAAAATGCCTGTAAAAAATTAAATTTTAGCTTGTTAATAAAAAATTTTGTAGAATTTAAAATGCCTGTAAAAAATTAAATTTTAGCTTGTTAATAAAAAATTTTGTAGAATTTAAAATGCCTGTAAAAAATTAAATTTTAGCTTGTTAGTCAATATGCTTCAAAGTATGTGGTTCATATTTTTATACTTTCTCGTGAAAACTCAATTATTTAACACCGTTGAATTGCTTCTATTTCAGGTTTTTTTTATTCGATAAAATTGATCAAACATCAAATTTGTTAGTAATTTTTTCCATAGATTTTTGTAATAAATAAAAAATTGCGAAAATGAAAAAAAAATCCATTAAACGCTTTTCTGGAAAATAAATAATTTTCAACTTCAGTTATTTTGATTTTAAGCTACAAATTTTTAACGACCACAAGTTATATCGACTTGATAGTTATTAACTTTTTTTTTTTTTGAAAGATTCAATATTCTTAAAAGTTTTCAGTTATTTATTTCCATTAGGGTAGATCAGTTTTCTTCAAAAGTGAAAACCAATATTTCAATTTAGTCTTTCACTTAATATGACTTTTTTTCAATTTACAGAAAAGATAGGTATAGAAATAATTCAAATTTGATTTTTTTGGGAAAGAAATAATTTGATTATGAAGCTTAAAGAAATTGTACTGATGGGTAATTAATTTTTGTTATAATTACAATGACGCTGAGTGTTTGGTACACTGAAAAAAAAATTTATTTGATTCAAATAACCGATTATTATTTGTCTATAATCAAATAAATATTTACTTGAATCAAATAAATATTTACTTGAATCAAATAATTTTTATTTGAATCAAATAAATTGTATTTGAATCAAATATTTGAGTATTTGAAGCAAACACTAATTAATTGATTCAAATAAAAATTATTTGATTCAAGTAAATATTTATTTTATTATAGACAAATAATAATCGGTTATTTGAATCAAATAAATTTTTTTCTCAGTGTAGCGTTCGGGCAATTTTTGTTTAAAAATTGTATACGGTATTAATTTACCAAGTTTTAAATTTTTTGCAAAAAAATTACCGCGTAATAGTTTTTCTAACGTAAACCTCGCATGATGAATAAAATAATTTCTTCCTTTTGTTAATGAAAAGAATATAAATGCAATGAAAAGACAAATTATCTAAAAACAAAAGTGTTTTAGTGATTCTGAATGCAAAAAAAATCTTACTTTACTATTTTTAAATTCACTTATAAATTGGGACAAATTCGGTCAACTGTAAATGTTACAAGTTGTAGAAATAATTGTCAATAGAAAAAAAAGGAAATGTTTATCAAATTTTTTTTTTTTTTAGTATATATGTGAGAGATAAAAGAGTCACTTAGCCCAATTAAGAGTTGCATTTAAGAATTATGATAGAGCGCGAAAAGCAGTATAGAGAGGATAATAAAGAAAACCGAGATGATAAACTCATCGATGTTGAGAAATTCGCTTCCCGTACGACTAAAGGAGTCTGAGTGTGACCTGTTTCTTTCCACTTGATGGAGCAGGAATCGAGCGATAACGGTTCGTTGCTTTTCAACCGTGTCGATACTCGTTTCGGTGTATCCGCACATATACGCACCCTTGCGAAAGCATTTCAGTTTTATAACTTGATGAATAAAAGTGGAATATCCACTAGATCGTCATTAATTTTCAGCAATCCCTTGAGAAACGCTTCGTTCGCTTTTACATCCGTTGAGAAATTTGAGTATATACGCCTGTACAGGATTTCTCATAAAATTTACCATCGCCATTATTTCAAAAGTGAAAAATGTTTTCTTTATTGATCCAATGAGCTGTAGTTGTAATTAACTTCCTACAAATCGGTTTTTTTTTTAATTTTAATAATTTGCCAGTGTCAATGACTAAATAAATTATTTAAACAAAAAAAAATAAAATAATTATAATAATTATAAAAATAAATAAAAATAAAATAAATAATTATAATTTTAATAATAAAATAATAAAGTAGAAAATAATAAATAATAAATAATAAATAATAAATTATTCAAAAAAAAACTTAATGATTCAAGTAAGTACTTAATAAGTAGGATACTGAAAAAAGCGTCATTTCCCTTTTAGAGTGTTCAATATTTTTGACAATATTCCTGCCTTCCAGGAAGCAATTTTTTTTTAATTGATAAAAAAAAGAAAAAAAAACATTGAATAATAAAGTGCTTTATGTATATAAAAAATTTCGTTTATTGATTACATTTCACTTTGTCTCTTCTTTTAAGGTACAAATTGCATATCGACTGAATGGTCTAATGGTCACATTAATTCATTATCTCCACATCATACGCCTCAGTGATGTCACTTCTGCGTGTGAACAATGTTTTTAGTTGGAGAATTGATAAAAAAAACAATTCATTCTCTTGTAGAAGTAGAACAGAAATTTTTCAAAGAATATGTAGGTTATTCATATTTGGATTTGTAAAATTTTTGGTAAATTCTTTTTTTTTATATTAAATCAATTTAATAGGATTAAATATTTGTTGATTTAAATAAAGACAAAGAAAATATGTGACGATTGTTCGATAAAAAAAAATGATTTGTAAACTATCAATATACAATAGTAGTACAATAGTATTAGGTATAAGAAAATAGTGGTGTGCTTAAAATAATTTTTTGCGAGAATAAACATTTTTCGTCATCTAATGAAAAATTACTTATGCTTGGTGAAAAATGTAATTCATGGATACTTAGGTATGCAAACTTTTTCAACGCCAACAGCATCTTACTTTTATAATGCAGATTTGTGACTTGCGAACATTCTTAACGTACTTTTGAAGTACTCAGGACCAAAGTTCGATAGAATAAGTTTCAGATGAATATATTATGATCCATGTGACGTTGAAGAGAATCTAAATTCGAATGTGAAATGTATGAGAATTACTTTTATGTATATGTACGCATTGATTTTAAATTTTCATTGATTTCGCCGATTGTTTTGTAATTGATTCGAAAAATTCCGTATTCAATTTATTTAATGTATTCGAAATTTTTTATTTATTTATGTTTTCGAGCCTGATAATTTAATTTGCCACAAAATACGTAGAAATATTTAAGGACCTGCATATTTTAGGCACACAGTGTGTAATAATTAATATCATTTTTTTGGACAATTTTTTTTAAGTTTGTAAAATTAGAATAATGAATAAGGAACTTTTGTAGTGGAAGGAAAAAAATTAAATGTTTTATAAAAATTAACTGGTGAAAATAAAAGCAGGTGGAGAAAATTTATAATTTAGACCATAACATCACTTTCGTATTAATGCTTCAGTATTAATTACATTTTTATCTTTGTGAAAGAACAATATTAATGGAATTCTAATTACTGTGGAGCAAATATATGTTCCTATCATTGAATTTCATTAATCACAAGAGAAGAACTTGTCTGACTGAATATGCCCATTACCACTTTACAACTAGTCACGTACATCGAAACTAAAAGCAATTAAACTATTGCAAATTTATTAAATTAAAATAAATGTTTAACTTTTTAGTGAAAATTCGATGTTTGCGATTTAATTTTATTCTTCAAAATAACGAAACATAATTACTCAAGTACTACTTTATATTTAATAAAGTTCATGTTATTTACATTTAGACATCAAATATTAAACACTTTTGCAAACTATACGATTAATTTTAATTTTTAAATATTATATGCCACAAGTGAAACTAACATCCAACTTAATGTCTTTACTATATTTTAAACTTTTTTTTAAACTGAAAAAATAAAACTTTCAAATGATCAAATGCGTGACAACTCTGATCAAGTGTTTAATAAATTTCTCAAGCAAAACAAATGATAAAATAAAAATATTTCTGTCTAAAAATCAGAATAAGAATAATAGTAATATATTTAAATTATTTGAAAGTAACTGGAAATATTAAAAAATAGAGTATCCAAAAATTGTTTTATAAAATAAAAATTGTATTATTTATTTATTTTTTATTATAATTTCGATAATATAGTTTTTAACATGTAGAAATTCTGTAAATATTTTTTACAAAATAAATATCAAATTTTTTAATCAAAATTTGATTTATAACTTTTTTATCTACATAAAACTTGTACTTTGCTTATAAATTGTCATTGACAAGCAGAAAATGTGCAAAATATTTTCTGATGTTAATTCTCCAAATGTTTTTTAATTTTATTTTTTAGAAAAAATGAAAAGATTAATTACCTAGTCCTAAAATGTTTGCTAATTTTTCTGGAAAGAAGAGAAATATTGAAAAATAACATTAATAATTTTTTGTAGATTAATAAAAATAGTTTTGTATTATTTGAAAAATAGAAATAATATTTCTAAATAAAATAAATAACTACCTATTATTAAATTTAAAAAAGTAAGAGTAAAAAAATAAAGAAAAATAATATTATCCATCAAAACATATCAATAAAACAAAAGGATAATCATTAAATATAGATATTTGAACAACTCGTTAAGTAAATATAAAAAACAACAACAACAACTTGAATTAAAATTCAAAATTTATTTCAATAAAAACTTGCAAAATTTTCGATTGTTTCAATTTTTTAAAATTATTTTCGTAAATAGAAGTATTTTTAAAAAATTTTAGTTTCATTTTTTCAAGAAACAATTTTTGGAAATTTCTGAATTAAATTTTCGAAAACTGTAATACTTTTTGTTAAACAAAAATTTAAAAACTTATTCATATTTATTTTTCCCGAAGAATTTAAATTTACAATAATTTCAATGAAGAACCTCATTAAATATAATTATTGCTAAAATTTACAACTATATTCATCCAAAACTCACCTATTATTTAGAATTTTTGAATAAAATTATTGAAAAACTTGAATAATTTTTTAAGAAAAATAATTTTATTAATATTTTTTTTAAATAAAAATTTAAAGATTTTTAAACATTTTCTTTCCTTAAATTTTCAAGGAATTTAGTTTAAAAACCTTTGAAAATTTAATTAGTTCTTTAAATTCCTGTTACGACGGTTTAAATATTTAATTATTTTTTAAAATTTTAACTGAAAGTTTTGTTAAATCAATTCCTATCAGAATTCAACTACGAGTTGAGCCGTTCAAAAAATACCATGCTACTGAATACCAAATTCGTAGAATATTTCACGAATTTATTATTGATTTTCATTGTTTTAACATTATATTTGCATTAATTCGTGAAATATTCTGCGAATTATTTAGTCGGTAGCATATTAATTAAAATTTATGAAAAATTTATAAAATAAACATTATATTAAATAACAATTATGTGCAATAAAAATTATAAAAAATGAAACTTTCATTAAATTCAATTTATGTAAAATAATTCGAGTATTTAAATTTTGGATATTTAAAAAATATGAGAAACCGTAATTATTTCAAATAATAATTAGATTTTATAAAAATAATAAAAAATAATGATTGTTTTTAACCATTATATTACTTTTCATTTCACAATTTAAAAATTACGTGAAATTATAATTAGATTTCATAAAAACTAAACTGAAAAAAAATTTATTTGATAATAGTCAAATAATCGATTTTTTGACTATTATCAAATAAATGTTTACTTGAATCAAATGGTTTGTATTTAAATCAAATAAATTGTATTTAAATCAAATGAATTGTATTTGAATCAAATATTTCAGTATTTGAGGCAAATATTATTTGATTCAAATATTATTTGATTCAAATATTATTTGATTCAAATAAAAATTATTTGATTTAAGTAAATACTTATTTGATAATAGTCAAATAATCGGTTATTTGAATCAAATAAATTTTTTTTTTAGTGTATGAAAAATAATTATTATATTTAACAAATTAACTATAGGTACAATTTTATAGTTTGAGATTTATTGTCATTAATATTAATAATAGTCGGAAAGTCTATAAAATAAAAATTAGATTAAAAATAAATTATTTTTTGACATATGAATTTAAACTACAAAACAAAACATTGTAATAAAAGAACGATAAGTTCAGGTGAGGACAGATTACGTCGAATATTATAATATAATATAATAATAATAATGTTTCGGTGATTCAGATTTTATAATTAGGAAAACTTTCCTCTTTCTAATTTTTTCCCCATGATTCTAAACTCGAGTTTTAATAACAGTAATAAACAATTTTGCGTGAAGCCATTAAAGTCCTACTAAAGTGAGCTTAGTTTAATTCATGAAGTCAAAAGTTTGGTGAATTTTGGAGTATTCCAGTTGCCAATGGAATAGTAGTTACTTCCGAATGCTTTGACCGTGGGACATTACTGCCATTACTGGACAGGAGTAGTCGAACCATTCAACCCTAATCCAGTGGTTAGAAACTCATCAGTGTCGTCGTTGGAACGAGAAGAACCCGAACGATCGATCAATGATGAGCGCGTACTTGCTCGAGCGATTGCATGGAAATCGCGCGCGACTCTGCTCGCCTATGCGTGATTTATTGCCAAGTGAGAAGTGAGTTTCCTGATCAGTTAGCCGGAATTTAGTATCCTTCACCCACGCAAGAAAATTATTTCTTGTTATTCGTTCACATCGCAAAAATTCTTCATCGTGTAAAGAAAAAAACTTATTCCCTTAGAATTATATATATCATGTCAGAACTTTTTCATAATATTGTAATTATACAAAAGGAGTGAAGAAGTTTTAATAGTCAATCCGAGTCTGATCATAAGCCAAATTCGTTTAGTGAAATTCCACTAACTATGAAGGATAATACTTTGAAAAGGATAAAAAGGATTATAAAACAACTGCATTATTCGTAAAACCGGTTCGTATTTTATTTTTGCTCAATTCCAAGAGGATAAAAATTGCGAATGTTAATAATACATTATTATTTTATTATCTTTTCAAAGCTTTACAGTATTATAATAAATAGTAATTTTTAAGCCCAAATAAAAAAGATGTTTCACTCATCTTCATTGTTAATATCTAAATTATTACCAGAAACAAATTTTTTTTCTTTCACCAAAAAATAAGATCTTTATTAAGAATTAATTTTTCCTATCCAGAAATGTAGAACTTTATAATTTAACTTTCGTTTCAAAGATCACGTCGTAATTTGTCACTAGAGGGAATTACCTAAAGACGTCTTATCAAAGTAAATCTGTAAATTTCCCCTGAGTCGATTTCAGAGTAAAAGATTCTCATAAAGTTTCATTCAATCATTTTTTTTTCAAAAATTCTAACCAAAACGATAAGTTTCAAAATAAATTATATATCAAGAATGTACAATTTTCTAATAAAACATCATCTTGTTATTTCGAATTATTCGTGCAGACTTCACCAATACGTTGAGATCCATTTGCTCCAATAAATGACACTAATAACATTTTGGATAGACTGTTATCTCTCTGAATGTATCGTATTACGAGTGCAGCATTTTCTTGACGGAGTTATTTTGTTTGGCAAAAAAAAAATAGAGGGAGGAAAAAAAAACTACACAATATGCCGCCGACCTGTTTGGAGCTCATACTCCTCGTGAAATCCAATTTGATGGTTGGCTGCACTGCGAACTCTGCGAGTCCCAATATCTAGAGAGTATACTGCTCAACTCGCGATATTCGCGTTTTAAGTTCGAACAATGCGGAATTCGTAATGAGTTAACGGGGGACGACACAGATTGGCGAATCTACTGTGACTAAAACATTTTTTTTTCTCTCTTCGTTTGTACTTTTTTTGAGAAAAGAATTTACTATTTGGGAAAATTTTTTCAGTTACTGAAAAAGATGATACATGTTGGGAAAAGTATTTTGAAATTTTATAGTTCTTGCTATTCTTAGATATTAAGTTTGAAATCAAAAGTTACAAAAAAAATCCACTGGGAGCCAAAATTAATGTAAATTCTTCGGGGTCCTTAGTAGCTTCATTGAAAGATGCAGTTTGCTGTAAATTTTAGGTCCTTCGATCAAGGTTTATTCCACAACTAATATTCCACAACTAATATTCAAGAGTTTGGAAATTTTATCACTGTGACGAAAATTGGATCATTAAAGGAAGAAATTTATTTACAGTAGTAAATATTGATGCTAATTCATCATCTGTAGGAGAATGGTGGTGAAAACTAGCATCAGAGGAAAATTGGTCAACTGGGATGCAACGACTGGAATCATCTACTGTTTTCAAGTGATGTGTGATACTTTACCCAACGGGAACATTTACACGTGGATGTAAAGTTTTGAACATTTATAGATGACAAGTGCAATATGCATGTAATCCTAAATTCTATTTATCGCATCATCAAAGGTGAGGAGAGGTTTGCTTGTACGAGAGGTGCTTCTTATGCTTCTATTTATCGAGGCTGTTAAAGTTTCATGATACATTTCGTTGATGATATTTACTACCCAACTAAAATTCACCGTCATGTATATTTTCTCCCGCGACTCGTTCGAAAAGTTAACCTACCTAGTAAATCTCACATCATACCGATATATCTTGTATTTATAGAACAATATTTTGTAAATTTAAAAACAATTCTTGTTTTCTGCTACTGAAATATTTTCTCCTAATCTAAAGGCTTCGCCTGGATAGTAGATATCAAACATGATCATCTAGTTTTTGACCTTTTTTCATAAATCGTCATTAAGAATCTTTTCGTCTGAACCTAAAGGATTTCAACCATAAGGAGCTTTTCCCCCAATTGGCTTCCTATGAGTTTTATCATTAAACTATGCTAAGGGCATACTACACCTAGACCCCGAGTAGCATTTTTGGCTTACCCGAAAGTATTTTGTCTGGAGACCTAGCGGAAAACATCACTTATTTCTTGGTTCCTTAAAAATTGTTATTATGGGTCTAGGATCTCAGGATAAAATTAAGTTTTTCAATTATCCTTTTATGAAATAAACATAAGGTAGGTCTTTCTATTTTAGGTCTTTCTAATTCCAGTACTACAAATGATTAAGGACTAATTAAAATTTAAGATTAAAACCAATTTGACGGCTTATGATTAGTTAATTGAGGATTTAATCATTCATTAGCTTTTACTCTTTTTTGGTAAGTTTAAACCAATTTGACGACTTCTGATTGGTTAATTCAGGATTTCATCATTGATAACCTTTTACTCTTTCTTGGTAAAACTGGACCTAACAGCTTGATATTAAAATGGGTTTTGAAGAAACATTAAACGGATCGCTAATTAGAAGTAACGCACTTGAGTTTTAATTTGAGGGTTACATATGGTATGGAACAAATTGGCGTCCAGCCATTCTGGATTTAATTACTTGGCGACATTCCAAATGTATTGAAGACATGAATCTTCTGCCGACGTAAAGTGTGACAATTAGTGTTCCGTTAATCAGAGGACATCACTTCCAAAGTGGATTTTTTTGATCTAACAATCAGTGTTCCGTTAATCAGGGGACCTCACTTCCAAAGTGGATCTTTTTGATCAGCCCTAATTTGGAAAAACCTTTGTAATTTTTTAAGTTTTTGAGCTAGAAAAATGCGTCTAAAGAAGAAGTTGCATGGTTTTGGTCCAGTTATTAGAAAAAGTTTCAAAAACCATGAAAAAATAAAGTGGCAAAAAGTTACCGGAAGTTAAAGTTTCAAAATGAAAAAATGTCTCTGATTTTCGAAAAACCTTTGTAACTTTTTTAATTTTGGTCCTAGAAAAATGCGTCTAAAGAAGAAGTTGCATGGTTTTGGTCCAGTTATTAGGAAAATTTTCAAAAACGTTTAAAAAATAAAGTGGCAAAAAGTTACCGGAAATTGAAGTTTCAAAATGAAAAAATGTCTGTGATTTACTTGATTCAATGAACTTTTTTTCAGTTTATTGAATTAATCTAAAGGTGGAGTAAAATAATTTTGAATTCCATGGAAATTTATTTTTTGTTGAATGTATTTTATGTAGTTTTTGAATTTGTGTAAAAATTTTTTAAGTGAGAGTGAGAGAGAGAAAGTGAGAATTTTTTGAATGAAAGTAAATGTGACAGTGAGAATGAAAAGTGAAAATTTTTGGAATGAAAGTGAGGGTGAGAAGTGAGAATTTTTTAGGTTGAAAGTGACAGTGAAAATTGATAATTTTTTAAGAGAAAGTGAGAATTTTTGAGTGAAACTGAGAGTGAAAGTAAAAGTGAGAATTTTTGATTGAAAGTGAAAATGAGAATTTTTTAGTGAGAGTGAAAAGTGAGAATTTTTTAGTGAGAGTGAAAAGTGAGAATTTTTGAGTGAAAGTGAGAGTGAAATTGAAAGTGAAAAGTGAATGTGAGAGTTACGTGAACGCACCCCTGTATCAATGTTTCAATTCAATAAAAAATACCCTAAATTCCTATATTGCAAGAGCGAAAAAGTGCGGCGTCAAATACACTATGTACAAAAAGAAAAAGAATGGCGTATTTGGATCTCTTCTTGAAGTTTCATTCTTCACTGAACATCCAATCGAATTCGTAGTTTTCACCCAAGTCAAGTATGAGAATCGGTTTCTTGTTCGGTTTACGATACCGGAAGAATGATCGAACAAAGTAGCGCGAGACAAGAAGAGGAAAAGAATCGCGAGACTGAATTGAAAAAAACTATATATCTATAGAGTGTGTGCAGACAAAAGTATAGCGGAAGGCATTGAAAGGCTCAGGAACTCAACTCGGCCACCTGCTTCCCTAAGTTTTCAAACTATCTCACGGGAAGGTCGCGGCATCGGGGGGTCAGAAAACCTCTAGCCAATTTCTCTGAGTGCCGGCTAGCTGGGAGGTATAGCCGCGTCCGTTCCCCAGTGTCCATTGTGCCTCTATTGTGATCCAATATCAGCGTTATTTTTGCCTCGATTGCAGAACAAGAACTCCGCCTTCGACACGAGATTCGAACATCGACACTACGACCATTCGATTCAGTCAAAGGCCGAATTAAATCTCGATTTTTTTTTTGTATCGTATTCCCTGAGAAAAAGAATTTTATAAAAGAAAGCCAATGGAAAATTGTCACGTAAATCAACTTAGATTCTTTTTGAGATTTACCGCGGACTACTCTTTCAACTCGACGAACAAAAGCAATGAATGATGAAAAGCTTGCGGGAAAATAAAAAGAAAAGCAGTTTAGATATATCCTCCCCCCTCCTGCGCTTTCATTTTATCATGTCACTTTTGTTTTGAAATTCTTTTAAACAAAAAAATTCCACCAAACAAGTATCTTAATTACATTTTAAAATCTTTTTAAACCCTTTTTCTAAATATCGAAATACTTTTACAGAACTTCAAAAAACTGTAAGTGATTTGTTTTAATCATGAAATGTTTCACGCTTATTTAACAGACGATTAAAAATTATTTGATATGGAAAAGATTTTTTTTTTGAAAAGTGATAGCTTGGAAGTTTTGACAACAAAGGAACGCTATCTTAGTTCTATATCTTTATTCAATGAAGCTGTGCTGTTCTGAAAACCTCGACAAAAGAATAATTAGCCAAGTAATTGGCTTTTAATGGTCACTGCCGTTTATCTCTCGAATAATATTTTTCTTGCCGCCTCAGAGCGACTAGTGCAGACAAATTTTATTTTCACTTCCTCCGACTTTGCCGTAGCTTCTGTCTTCTTCGGAGATTCAATCTCATTATTTCCTCTCTCCTTAATTATTCCTTTTTTCAAATGCTATTAGCAACTTCCCGCGCGAGAAAATCCTGTTGTCCAACTGCCGCATCTTTCATTTATTACGACCCTTTAATTCCTCAATAGATTCATCATTCCTTATAAATTGAAATTAAAAATTTATTTTATTAAAAATTCGAAATAATAAATAATTACACAGAATTATCGAATTAAAATTGAATTTAAATTTTTTAAATTCGAATTTTTCGACCATTCAAGTTTTCATGGAACTTTTCCAGGGTTGCCAAAGGTCTGGGAAGTCAGGGAATTCAGGGAAAAGTCAGGGAAAGTAAAATTAGTCAGGGAAGTCAGAGATTTTTACTAAAAGTACTGGAAAAAACTAAATTTATAAAATTCATTAGAAAACTGAATTTTTTTTCTTTCTGTCTCGTAAGCTATGAAATTACCACAAATTTTAATACAAAACCTTCAATTTTTTCTAATGTTGACAATAAATTCTTTTTAAATAACTTAAATTTTCAAAAACTATCATAAAATTAATAATTTATAATAAATAATAAATAAATAATAATAATAAATAATAATTAAATAAAATTAATAATAACTATCATAAATTATGACTTATAAATTATTTTATGAATAATTTTTACAATTTTCATAAATACTATAGTGATAAAAGATTTTTAGTTAAAAATACTAAAAAAATTAGATTTTGGAAAAGTTACAAATGATTTCAGAAATTCTATTATTTTCAAAAATTGCAACAATTCTTCGCAGAATTTCAATTATGTTAAAAAATTTAAAACCAAATTCTCGTCAAAATTACAATTATTTTTGTAAATAATAAAATACTTCATTAAAATTCAATTATTTTTAAAAGTTTTAATAAAATTTTTGACAAAATTCTACAAGAATTCAATTATTTAATTTTTAATAAATTTCTTCAAAATAATTCAATTGTTTTCATAAGTAGTAATAAAATTTTTCACAGGAATTCAATTATTTAAAATACAAAATTTAATAAAATTTTTCGAAAAATATCAATTATACGAAAATATTTTTATAAATAATAAAATTCTTCACCGCAATTCAATTACTTTTATAAACTTGAATAAAATTCGTTGCAAGAATTCAATTATTTATATAAACTTGAATAAAATTCATTGGAAGAATTAAATTATTTTCAAAATTAATAAAATTCTTCGCAAAAATTCAATTATTCGCAAAAATTAAAACAAAATATTTTCAAAAATTTCAATTATATTTATAATTAAAAAAATGTTCATCTAAATTCAATTGTATTTAAATATTTTAATAAAATTCTTGGCAAAATTTTGTAGGAATTCAATTTCAATGAATTAATTAAAAATAATTCCAGTATTTTCATAAGTAATAAAATTTTCACAGGAATTCAATTATTTAAAATACAAAATTTTATAAAATTTTTCCAAAAATATCAATTATTTAAAAAATTCATCACCGAAATTCAATTACTTTTTATAAACTTGAATAAAATTCGTCGTAAATTCAATTATTTATATGAATTGGAATAAAATTCATTGGAAGAATTAAATTATTTTCAAAATTAATAAAATTTTTCGCAAAAATTCAATTATTCTCAAAAATAAAAAAAAAAATATTTTTAAAATTACAATTATATTTATAATTAAAAAAATGTTCATCTAAATTCAATTGTATTTAAATATTTTAATAAAATTCTTGGCAAAATTTTGTAGGAATTCAATTTTAATGAATTAATGAAAAATAATTCCAGTATTTTAATAAGTAATAAAATTTTCACAGGAATTCAATTATTTAAAATACAAAATTTTATAAAATTTTTCCAAAAATATCAATTATTTAAAAAATTTTCACCGAAATTCAATTATTTTTATAAACTGGAATAAAATTCTTTGTAAGAGTTCAATTATTTATATAAATAATTAAATTTTTCACATAAATACAGTTATTTTTATAAATTTTAGAAAAACTTCGTTGGAAGAATTGAATTATTTATAAAATGTAATAAAATTCTTCGCAGAAATCGAAATTTATTCAAAAATTAAAAAAAAATTCTTTTTAAAATTCCAAGTAACTTTATAAATAATAAAATTCTTCTCCACAATTCAATTATTTTATGGAAATTTTAAGAAAATTTAAATTATTTTCATAAGTAATAAAACTCATCGCAGAATTTTAATGATTTTTTATACAATATATATTTTTATCAAATTCCTCGAAAAATGTAAGTATTCTTAAAAATTTTATTAAAATTTGTCAAATTAAATTCATATATGTATTTAAAAATTTATTGATAAAATTCTTTATGAGAATTAAATTTTAACAAAGAATATTCTATTATTCAATAAATTATTTCTTTTTTAATTTAAATAGTAGAATTTTTTTTAGAATTTTCTAATAAAAATTAATTTAAAAATAAATTAACGGATAATCGATTTTTTATTATTTATTAAAGTAATTGAATTATTAACATGAATTTTATTACATTTTTTTAATAATTTAATTTTTTTGAGAAATTTTACTGCTTGTAAAAATAATTGAATTCTTGCGAAGGATATTTTTAGGATTTTTGTAAATAATTAACCTATTCTGGAAAATATTATGGTAATTTAAATTATTACAAAACATGAAGAAGGCGATCACAGAAAAATAATAATGATTAAATATTTATTTAAAAACGAAGTTATTGATG
Source organism: Leptopilina drosophilae (assembly GCA_032873175.1). NCBI lineage: Eukaryota > Metazoa > Arthropoda > Insecta > Hymenoptera > Figitidae > Leptopilina > Leptopilina drosophilae. The sequence continues at coordinate 8,530,989 of CM065481.1, forward strand.
TTTTTGCATAATTTTACAATTAATGAAATTTGTAAATAAATGTAATAGAACATTTTTTCTTGATTATCTAATTATTGTTAGAGTGAATCAGAATATTTTTTATGGTCAGGGAAAAAGTGAGAATTTTGTCTGGAAATCAGGGAAAATTCAGGGGAAAAATAAAATTAAATATTTGTGGCAACCCTGTTTTCATGGAACTTTTCTAAATAAATTTGATCTAAAGTGAAAAATATGGGAAGAAAGAAGTAAAGCCTTTGCTTTCCTTTAGAAGTATTTTGTTTGCTTTGCAATTTAGGCAAAACTACTCTAATGAATAAATAAGCAATGGTTGTCTGATAGTTACGCAGTTGCTTACTCACAATTCCCAGCGGTACTTTGTGGTTGGTTCAGAAATATATATGTTCGTGCTTTTTTTGCCCCTTTTTTTTTTTGCTCCGAAAGAGAGTTTGGGGTGAGTATTCGCACTAAGAGCAAGAGAACAACGTAACCACGAAGCGTGGCGTACCGACCAGTTCTCTGTTTCTCGACAAAAGCAGGACCCGTTGATTAATGGAAAGAGTAAAGTTGTCACCAAACGAGTACCACTCTCCTTTCTTCTTCTTCTTCTTCTCAATTCTTTTTATTATCCATTCCACTCACTTATTCATCAACATTTTCTCTCTCACTTTTTTTTCTCCTCATACGTTGCCTAAAGCAAAGGGTCCAATCTGGTCTGACTTTTATAGGAGCACGATAATCTTCATCTCTTGAAAATAGAATGAAACCTACGCAATTCAGTTTGCAAAGCAGAATATAAGATGTCTGCGAGAAACAGAGTATATCCGAAAGTTACCACATTGAATGTGAACGTGCAAAATCGTTCCCCGAGCGTAAAACTTGCCCCGTTATCTTGTGGAAGATATCGACACGGTAGTTTTGCGACGTGCTTTCAAAACGTTCTCTAAGGGCAAGTGAGAAGTGTAGAAAACCTTCGACAGATCTGACTTCAAATGTACGTACATATAAGTCCGTATCTGTATTGACTGTATATGTAAAATGAAACAGGGAGAAAACTCGAGGCGAAATTTCACATAAAAAGTTTTCGTACAATTTCCAAGATAGTTTGTTTCACTTTCCATTCCAGAAAAAAGAGGAGGGTTTTGAAGTTGCGTGACCAGATCCAACATTCACTTCTCCTTCGTCTTGTACATTTTCTTCCACCATCGTCGTGTGGTTCAATCAATTCGACGTCAAACTTTGTACCCCCTCGTACACCTCTCGAGAAAACTGGCATCTCTTCTCACCCATCTTATCGTTTCTCCACTCCTCCTCCTCCTCCCTGCAAACATCCACTCTCACACCTTCTTGTCCCAAGCAAAACCCCTCCAGCTAGTCACGCCATGACATACCGATTTCCCGCTAAATTTATTTTCAATGCCTCGGCAGGAAACGACAGAGCGATCGCAGTCGGAAAAAAGGGGATATGTTGGTTTGCTTCAATGGAATAGTGAGAGTTGGTTGGAAGGATGGTGGAAAAAAAGAAATTCAACCCTCTCTGCTTGAGAATGGAGACAGATTTCGTTGTTGTCGAATCTGACAGAATTCAATGCTGAGTTTTGTGGCTCTTGCATTTTCAATCTTCACTGAGTGCACTTAAAGAATTTAAAAGTAAATATTTGGATTGCTCAAGTAACGATATAAAGTGTATATACACACATATAGTCCTCCGCGGAAATCATAAAGGTAAATATACCAATTCATACACAGTGGAAAATACTTCAATTCGCGATGCAAAAAAAATTAATAATTTCTACGAAAGTTTTGAAATAATTCGACAAACTATAGTTTGTCAAAATTCAAAAACTTGTAAACTAAAATTTTCACACAGTATTTTAACTTCCAGCAACATTGACAATAAATGACGTATGCCAGCAAATACCCCCAAGTATCAAGTTTAAAGCCAATCCTATTGATTTTTAATTTTTTCATCCGCCGTATCAGGTCCGCCATTTTGAATTTTGGAAAACTGACATCATATTCGTAATCAGCGACCCCAAAAACCCCCGAGTACAGATTTTGGTGAGATTAAATCTACTTTTCGAATTTTTGTCCGCCATATTGGATCCGCCATTTTGAATTTTGGAAAACTGACATCATATTCGTAATCAGCGACCCCGAAAACTCCCGAGTAAAGATTTTCGTAAGATTAAATCTACTTTTTAAGCCAATTTGTTAATTTGTTTATTATTTTGTTAATAACAATTTTTAAAAATAACGTCTATCATTTTGAATTCGACATCTTGGATTTTTAAAAACTGACGCACAGTGACGAATAAAAATGTTTAGAAAGTTTTGCAGCTCGTAATTTTCAACCGAATTCTTACCAAGTGACAATTCTAAACTTCTATTAAAATTGTATTACATTTACCAAATTGTTATAAACAAAATAATAAACAAATTAACAAATTGGTTCAAAAAGTAGATTTAATCTCACCAAAATCTTTACTCGGGGGTTTTCGGGGTCGCTGATCACGAATATGATGTCAGTTTTCCAAAATTCAAAATGGCGGATCTAATATGTCGGACAAAAATTTGAAAAGTAAATTTAATCTCACCAAAGTCTGCACTCGGGAGTTTTTGGGGTCGCTGATTACGAATATGATGTCAGTTTTCCAAAATTCAAAATGGCTGATTGAATATGGTGGAAAGAATTCGAAAAGTAGATTAAAAAGTTGTAAGTAATTCCTATTGATTTTTAACTTTTTTAATCCGCCATATTGGATCCACCATTTTGAATCTTGCAATTTGGACTTCAAATTCGTAATCAGCGACCCAAAAAAAAACCTTTATATAAAAAATTTCTTAAAATTCGAATCGGTGAAAATAAATCGGCCTTTAAAGGGTAATATTTTAGGAAAAAATTAACACTGAAACGCAGACTTTGTAAAAAAAGAAACACTTTTTCAAACTCTTATTGTAAAAAAGCATTATACTTCCAATAAATTTTTTTTCACTTTCTTTGAGTATTTTTAGTTCATTTTTGCTACTGTATGGAAAAAATCGAGAAATTAAAGTAGAATTTTAATTTATTTGTTTGAACTGTATAAAGAAATGCCGTCAATTTTTGTCCTGAAGCAAAAAAAAAAAACGCACATGCTCATGCGACACTTTTAACCTATAGAAATAGTGGATGGCCATTTTCATAATGGTCTAACAAAATGAATGGCTTTTGCCTGTCATCAGTTTAAAAAGAAGGACTCTATTTTTATATCTGTAGAATGAAAAGGAATTTTAGAACGTTTTCAAAGAATTAATAAAAAGAAATTACTCAACTGGACCAAGAATTTAATTATTTTTGCCTTCGCATAAAAAAGAAAACTAATTCAAGGTAACTTCATTTTTCATTCAATGTTCCAGATTTCTCGCTGTAATTTAAGCAGTTTAAAATAATATTTTTGTAATTCAAATAACTTTTCACATGCGTAAAATTTATGCGAGTATATGTAAATTTGCAAACAAAATAGTCGCGTCCTGTAAAATATAACAATTCTCTTGCACTTTTTGGTAAATTTTTGTAAAATATCATCTAACTTTCTAACAAATAATAAAAAAAAATTACCTAAAATTTGAAATTCATATTGAATTACGATTGTAGGGGGAAAATTAATCTAAAGCGCTGAGAGGAATAAATTTTTTTTTACTACAGTGAGAAAAAAATATATTTGCATCAAGTATAATTATCTTTTTTCATAGAGTAAAGAAAATTATTTTGACATTTGAAATTAAGTAGAAATTCGGAAACGAATTTAATCTATTTACAAAACTATTTTTGAATTAAACATAATAATTTTGATTCAATACATAATAAGTTTAATTCAACACATAATAAGTTTGATTCCATGCACAATATGTTTGATTCAATGAAAATTACATTTACTTCAATTATAGAATATATATAATTCAAATATAATTTTTTTGTACAATTATTTATTTTTGAATGAAAAACATTTTTTTCACAGTGTATAAAAACATATTATTTATAATCGACAAGAACTAATTAGTATGAAGAAAGAAAATGTATCTACGATTGTAGAAAAAAAATTTGATGATAAAAACAAATTTTTGTAAACCGGTCAGCTATGTAAACATTTTCAAGCTAAACCAGTAAATTTTTAAAAATACTTTACAAATTCAGCTGTAAGTTTGTATATGTGGTAATAATCGGATTTATCCTCATCCATTAAATTCATTCTCGTGTATGGAGTTAACGAAATCAATTTCTAAGCTACGAACCGTAAAATATATTTTACAGATATAACGAAATGTGTAATAAAAGTTTGCAGTTTTAATGGGAGTTTTTTGAATAAGAAATTCTATCCACTATTTAAATAAATAATTCATGTTTTTGTTTTTTTATTCAAGTTTTTTTGCCAAACAAAGTTCCAGTTGACAATTAATGTACGTTTATCGCAGAAAAATATATTTGCTTTACACAAGATTTATAAATAAATAAAAACTAAATACATAATTTATTAAAAACTGTATTGTAATGTATGAAAATATTGATATTATATTTATGAAATTGAATTTATTAATTTATTTATTATTACATTATTTATTAATTAAATTTATTATAAAGAAAATATTTTAATATATAATACCATATTTATTATTCATTGATGAATTTATTAATATTTACGCATTTATTTGTTAGATTTATTTTATCACCGGGAAAAAGTTCCTATTTAAAAATAAGGAATCATGATTTAAGAAACTAAATTTTTAATTTATTGAAAAAGTGTATTACAATGTAAAAGAATATTAATATTTTTATTTTATCGCAGGGTAGAAGTTTCTATTTAAAAATACTTAATATTAAAAGGTGACTTGCACAAAAATTTATGAAAAAGACACGAGCACGACTAACTTTTAATCTCACATTCTTTTACACTTTGCTATTTTCTTTTCTTGGAATTTATTTAAAAGTTGAAAATAACTTAAAAATATTAATTTTAAATACTTTAATTAAACTGTTGTTTATTATTTTTTCAGACAAGATAGTTCAAGAATTATTATTATTTATTATAAAAAAATTATTGAAATTTGTAATTGTTTCAATTATTATTATTATTATTTACTAAACACTGAATTAAACGATCATTCCGAGTCAGGTGTTCAAAATAAAACAACAAATGTTGTTTAACATTAATAATAATAATTTTATTATTATTAATAACTAATTATAATTAGAAATAAATAATATGATATATCAATAAATAATAAATATTGTATTATATAATAAAATATTTTCATTATATTTTTTTATAATAAATAATTATTTAATTATTTAATTATAATTTAATTTTATTATTATTTTTATTATTATTAATAGAAAATAGTTCATGAATTATTATAATTTTGATTATTAATTAAAATAGAAATAGAATTTTTTCCCTCTTTTGATTAATTTTTTCCTTTCTTCTCAATGACATTAATAATTAATATTAATGACGTAGTGCAAAAAAAAATCGATAAAATGAGCATCAGTATAATTTCCATTTCAATTGCAGTTTCTTGAAGGCTCCACGTGTGATGCGGTTCAATTTCAAATTAATTATGCATCGAGGCATAGGAGGCCACGGTAGGCAGGCAAGCAGGCAGGCATCAAATAATACTGCAGCAGTTCGCGCCTGCTGCCGAAAGAGGCAGCTAATAAACCAGCATCAATTAGCCGACACGCTACCAACCACTACCACCTCTATTCCCAACACCTTTATCGATATATATGTATATACGGAGAATTAGTTGAGTCCTGTGAATTATATCGATATCGACACATCTAATGAATTGAGGTCAATTTTCACACCTTTTCAGTTCTAATTTATTTGAAAAAAGAAGAAAAAAATTGTTTTTTTTCATCTCTTCACTTATACACCCGATATGAAACTGATACCTGTCACAACCAACACTGATGGCTTATTGATTCGTCGTTATTTTTTTTAACACCAAAATCGATTACGGCCACGAGGATCATCCATATTCCTGTTAAAGACACATACACTGTAGGAGAAAATATTTTATCTGATTAATTTAGAAAAAATTGCTATGATCGATTTTTGGTAAATTTCACTTTAAAAACGATTGGAAAAAGTGATATTTTTGTCAGGTCACTAAATTGTCTTCTTTTTTAATCGAATATAGTTCAATCGTCGTCAATCTTTCAACTACTTCGTTAGTACGTATCATCTAGTTCTTACCGTACAAACAGATCATTTCAAAATCAATTCAAAATCATTTCAAAATCAATTTAAAAAAAAATTTGCAACAGAAAAAACAAACACCTAAAAGACCATATGTGATTAATTAAAATAAAAAATTTCCAAATCCATCAGTTTCTTCATAAAAAATTAATTTTTCCTAACATATTTTGCCGAGAAATGTTGACGAATGTTGAATGAATTGAAGCCTTTAATGAAACAAATTTTCTATTGCATAAATGAAATATTTTCGATGGATACACAAACGATTACGAACGACTAAATTTCATTTCCTCTAGATGGGAGAAAAATCGGCAAAACAAATAAAAAACGATAAAATTGCTACAAGTGAATTTAATAATAAAACGAAAACATTGTGAGATTTACTTTTAATTCAGTTTCCATCCGATAGGAGAGATGTTTATTCCAGTTGACGGAATTTTTAAAATTAACGCGGCTACATGTTGTCACACATTCTGCATTGAAGAAAATCCTCCGTATTAAAATAACAAAACAAAAAAATATTGAAAATTCGCAGTTTATGATTTTGTACACAAATAAAAATTTTCATTTTATTTCGGGATAAAATCAAAAAATATTATTACTAGAATAAAGTAAAAAGTATATTCTTTTATTTTTGGAGCTCGTAAATTTTTTTCTATTTCTCATTTCAGAAAATATGTTTCTCTTTTCACGTTCTTAAAAAATTATTCAGACTTTCTTGAACTTTTATTAAATTTTACAATTTATGATTAAATGTAATAATCAATTTTAACATTAGATGCTGATTCAAGATTTTTGTTTACAATAACTTGAATTATGTTTTAGATTAAAAATTTCTACTTGAAAGATGTATTGTGATAAACAATGTAATTTATACAAGAGAAGAGAAATATTTCCAAAGTTAAAACAGTGTTGGAAAATTTCTTGTTTTTCAACTCGTTGCTATTCATGACTGGACCAAAAAGATTGCGTGGTGTGAGTCTTTGGACCACTGGGAGAGGACGAAGAAGTATAGGTCGCGGGATGAAAACTTTGGTGAAAAGCCGCAAAAGTATTATACCCGAGGATTTTCCTATATCCATAGTGGCCATTTTCGCACTTTAAATTCAAAGTCCCCTTCACCCCTCTACTCTTTGACCCTCATCGCAATATCCTATCTACACTTTCATTCTTTCTTTCTTTCGACTTTTCCCCCTCAAAGTCGTTGTCTCATCAAGGATCTCATTAAAAACGTAGTTTCGAACCACTCGATTGCCTACAGTCTCCTTGATTCTCCCGTTTTCTCCTCTTTCAAATTTTAATTGAAGGCCCATCTTCCACAGCACCTAAAAGTAACACAGATAAGAATAATGAAGTTAGTTTAGAGTTACTAATTTGTTTTTAGCATGTGAATTATTTTTCGAAATAGAAACACAAAAACAAAACCCCAAAAAGTGGTTTTGGGAAAGTTAAAGCTGCTTTTCGAATTTTTGTCCGCTATATTGGATCCGCCATTATGAATTTTGCAATTTTAACTTCAAATTCGTAATCAGCGACCCCGAAAACCCCCGAGTAAAGGTTTTCGTGAGATTACATCTACTTTTCGAATTTTTGTCCGCCATATTGGATCCGCCATTTTGAATTTTGGAAAACTGACATCATATTCGTAATCAGCGACCCCAAAAACCCCCGAGTAAAGATTTTGGTGATATTAAATCTACTTTTTGAACCAATTTGTTAATTTGTTTATTATTTTGTTTATAACAATTTTGGTAAATAATATAATTTCATTAGTGTTTTATAAACAAAATAATAAACAAATTAACAAACAGCTTCAAAAAGTAGATTTAATCTCACGAAAATCTTTACTCGGGGGTTTTCGGGGTCGCTGATCACGAATATGATGTCAGTTTTCCAAAATTCAAAATGGCGGATCCAATATGGCGGACAAAAATTCGAAAAGTAGATGTAATCTCACCAAAGTCTGTACTCGGGGGTTTTTGGGGTCGCTGATTACAAATTTAAAGTTAAAATTGCAAAATTACAAAATGGCGGATCCAATATGGCGGGCAAAAATTCGAAAAGTAGATTTAATCTTACAAAAATCAATACTTGTGGGTTTTTGGGGTCGCTGATTACGAATCTGATATTAGTTTTAAAAAATTCAAAAAGGTGGATCCAATGTGACGAGTATTGTTAATGTTACGTCGTATTTTGGAAATTTGATATTAACTGCAAGCTCAAATTTTTTAAAAATAATATTTTTTAATTTTTTTCGCCTTACATTGGGAATACGATAATTTAAATCTTTGAAAAATGATTTTAGATTCATGATCAAAGACCCGTAAAAATTTAGTGTAACAAGTTTGCAGAAAAACAGTTGAGTTTTAATTTTTTCGTCATTCAAATTTAATTCGCCGTTACGAACTTTTGAAAACAACCATCAGGTTTGTTGTTTTCAATAATGATTTTATTTTTCGTTTAATGCTATTCCGCAAAATTTAGTGTTCCACATTATTTTATGCAATGTTATAACAAGTATTTAAAACTACTTTCAGCAGTACAATAAATTTGATTATCATTAAATAAGAACGATGATGCATTATTGATAATTATAATGCTGCGAATATTACAATAATTTTCTCATCTGTATAATAATTTGATTTAAATATGTAAATTATTTTGTCATTTCGCTGAAACAGGGACAAAAATTGGATTTTAAAAAAATGTGAAAAATTCTTTTTTCAAATTGACAAAGAATAGTCTATGCTATAGAAATAATGGAGCAAGGTGCAGTTATAGAAAGTTTTAACGGGCCCGGCGTGATCTTGCAAATAGCCATCGTAAATCAATAGAAAGGTGGCTGGGTAGGGTGTCGCGTGGGATAGGACGTAACGAGAAATTGAAGGAGCTCCTTCGTAAATGGATGTTCGCGATTGCCGAGAAAAATCGTATATAAATGGCAAAGAGAGACGGAAAATGAAGTTTTATCTGTCAACTAGCTTGTGGAACGGAGAAAAAAGAAAAAAAAATATTAGGTGCGAGCAAAATTCGTTGGGTATGAATCAGGCACGTTTGTGCAAGTTTGTATTTGTGCGAGACTGATGGGTGAGAAAGGAAAAGATAAAAAAAAAATAAAATAGAGAAAGAGAATGGAAAAAAAGGAGAGACAGAAAAGGTGTGCAAAGAAGGAAGAAAAGGTGTTGGAAGATGGTGGAATTAAAGCTCGATTATCGCCTTCAAAGGTGTGTATATAGTATATATAGAAAAGCGCGGTGACGACATACATTTTTAATGTTCCTAACCGACCTTAAAATTCGCCATGCCGTCCAACTTTCGTGTTCCATTTATCTTTCGAGTCGAACGCGTACGACGTAATGAGTCGTTCCAAGTTACGAGGTAACTTTGCGAAAAACTCCGTTCAACTGAAAGTCAGGAATCTCGCGGTCACGTGCTATCGGGGATTTTCTTCTTCTCACACTCCAATACCTGTTCCCAAGTCCGATTGAAAGTCGTCGAAATTTTTTTCCTCACAAGAAAAAGAAAGAGAAATAATTACCCCTCTTCTTTGATAAATTGTTCCTCATCTACGTGTACAGATTCATTAATGAGATTTTTAATACCATGACTATTCAACTTTTAAACACAGTATTTTTTCCCTCATCTTTAAACACTCTTTACCACCAATGTCAATTTCACTTTATTAACTAATGACAAGAAAATTGTTCCAAATATAATATATCTGAAAAGATTCGAATTTCTTTTCCTTGCAGCGTTTAAGTACTATTAAAATAAATTATGCAGATTCACATTTAAGATTTTTATTTAAGATAAAAACTTGTAAACAAATATGTTTACTACAAAGTGAGTTTGCTTTTAAAGGAGTTTCTAAATCCGTTCAATGTGTAGAGAATATCAGATTATTGGCTGAAATGCATCGCTTTTATCATTTCGAATGCTTTTCCCTGAGGTTTGGATGAAAATGAGCTCGGAAAACATATGGGAAATATACGTGCGTGTACAAAATAAGACACGTGTGTTTATCACAGTGAAAAAGATTGGATACTGCTGGCACAGCAATTCGATCTCGATAATCAGGGATTACTTTACCTCTACCACATATCTTTTGCACACGCAAACGTAAAAACTCCACCAATATGACGGATCAGACTCGGAAAAATAACCTTTTTTTGCCATCAAATCCTTTTCACAAGCAGAGTTTCATATATATATCTCTCGCTCTTACACTCGAAAGCCATTTCAAAGATATGAAACTTAGATTAAAAACAATTATAAGACAGATGAGCATTCTCTGACGATAAACCGTGGCTTATTAAATTTAATATCCTAAATGATGTAGTGTTTCTTCTAATATCGAGAATTCCTTCTCAAAAATACTCACACGTGAAAAGTTACTTATAGTGTACAGAAAACTTAGTTTCTAAAAAAAAAGGTTATTTTTTTTAATTTTCTTTTTCTTGACACCAGTTCTCTAACTTTTCCATTTAACGAAACTATTTTCTCGAACTTTAAAAATAAATTTTTTACAACTTAATGGAAAAAATATTTTATATATATATATAATGCATTAGCATCTTAAAGTTTTTAATTCAACTCACTCTATTGTAGGTATATCTCTTAATTCGTTTAATGCAATTCAATAAAAAGTTGTAAAAATTTCACAGTACGCTTCAAAAAGTTAGTTTGAAAAAAAGGTTTCATGCAATCAAAAGTTTTAATACATTCCATGAAAAGTTTTACAATATTCAATCAAGGTTTATATAATATTCCAGTTTCATGAAGTGGATAAAAGAGAAGTATTTTTAGTACAGTCGGTTTTATTAATCACATTTATGGAAAAATTATTTTCAAAAATTCACAATTTTTTTATGCACAAATAATTGCAACTAACGAACACTTTTATTTCATCTTCAGAATAAACGTTAATTAAAAAGAAAATTCTTTCTCTTAATACTTGTAGTAGGGGATAAAGTACGTGGGGGAAAAGTAATAATTATACATAGTTAAAAATGAAATAAAATTAAAAATAGAACATAAAATTAAAAATCCCACGCTGTTGAAAATTAAAAAATTCCACGCTCGACAATTTAGGAAACGAAAATTTTACTATGCATTTAATTATTAATCAATGTTTTTGGTAAATATTGAGTATTAGCATCGTGAGTATATGACAAGACATGTTGCTAAAGTGCAGAATCAGATTCTCATTGACTTCTACAGCTCTCTGTTTTGTGTTGACTTTAGCATACAACTATTCTATGGTGTTGATTTAAACTCAATTTTATGGATCGCGCATGATGTGCATACTAATATTATCAGTCAATTACTTTCTCTATAATATGGACTACATTTTCTTAAGGAAAAACATTACATTAATTTACATTTTCATCATTTTTCATTCAGTTACAGAAACGAAAAAAGTCGATATTTTAGGAATTTTTTCTGAGAATACTATTTAAAAATTAATGCACATTAACCAACTTAATCTAAAAATTAAGCGAATTTCCAAGTGCGGTGTTTGTTACTATTAAGAAATTATTTTCCAGTCAGTTTGGATCAAGAATTATGCAACATAAAACATATTTGCGTTTTTGTATTATTGAAAAATAATACAAAAACGCAAATATGTTTTATGTTTGAATAATACAAAAACGCAAATATGTTTTATGTTTGAATAATACAAAAACGCAAATATGTTTTATGTTTGAATAATTTAATCCCCCTTGTAACTTAAAAGCCTCATCATCAATACTCTAATTGTGGCTGGAGCTAACTTGGATTAAAGGAACTTGCAAGCTCTTGCCCAGAGATGAGGGTAACTGCAGATAGCCTCTCATTAAGTAAATCTGGCTAATTGACTACGGTATTAGTGTTATTGTTTTATTTCGACATATTTTACAAAATTACTAATACCACTTAGATTTTAATTGGTGTTATGTCTCAAGGTGAAACTAAACATAAGCAGAATTTATATATTTAAATTTCCCTGGCATCGGTGATTCAAACCTTATTTATTCACATAACGAAAAGCATATTAAGTAACAGAAAACCCTTAACCCAAAATTGTTCCTTGACAATTTAACAGTTACTGTTAAACTGATGTTAAATTGTGGAAGTTTTATTTGAATCCTTTACAATTAGAATCGGAGAGAAAGAGTAGATCCAGTTGTTTTTAGGGATAGTGAAACAAATTATAACTTTGTGGGATCAATAGAAAAATTAAACAGGGACCAAATTTTACAGAATTGGTAACTTACCCTTTTAAATTATTCTTAGAGTAGAATAATTAGAGTAGAGCCAACAAGCGATACCTCTTTCAAGTGTGAGATCGAAGAAATGACGTTTTTTAGCGGAAACAGAGAAAGCAGTAGATTTCCCATCAATAATTTTCGGGACAGTTAAAAATGAAAAGTTCGGAGTCCAGGTATCGATGAAGATTAGAATGAACACCCCTCGAGACTTAGAGCTACCTAATTAGTTATTTAATGTTGATCTTGTCATTATTCAGTCCTTGGAAAAATTTAAATGTCCCTCGTGGACTCCAGTATGAGGTTGAGGAAATGACCTTGACAAATTAAAAACAGAAAATACAGTAGATTTTTCACAAATAATTTTCGGGACAACCAAAATTAAAGATTGGGAGTTCAGGTATCGATGCAGATAGAACACCCTTTAGACTTGGAGTGACGTAATTATTTATTTATTATTGTTCTCGTGGTAATGCAGTCCTTAGAAAAATAGAAATGTGCCTCGTAGTAGAAATTATCTCCTTTAATGAATTTGACAAAGACGGGACTCGAAGAAAGCGCATTGGTACTTAAAAATACTTTCTGGACTGGAGTCTAAAAACTTTAGTGTATTCGATATTTACTTTTTGGAATTGTTGTTAGACTCTAGGACTTCTTCAGCGTGAAGTCGATGAAATGACGTCTAGCGGAAACAAAGTGCAATAAATTTCCTTCGAATTGTTTTCGGGCCAGCCAAAGTGAAAGGTCCGGAATCCAGGTGTCGAATGTAAAGTAGATATTACATCCTTCAGCTTAGGAGTGACAGAATTATTTATATGAAGTCGACGTCGAGATAATGCAGTCCTTAGAAAAAAAGAAATGTGCCTCGTAGTAGAAATTATCTTTTTGAATGAATTTCACTAGAAAGAGACTCGAAGAAAACAGTTGGTACTTGAAGAGTTTTTTGGAACATGATTCGATGAATAATCTTCATGACATAATTTTTTTGCATATTGTTTTTGACCTTATTAATATAAATTTTGGTGATGCAGAAGGCCTACTTATGGTTTTTTGGTGTTAATTTTATGTGAAAAAAGAAATTTTCTTTATTTCTCTCAACTAGTTTCGAACTTTATTAGTTCCTCTTCAGGAGAATATTCACATAGTACATATCATCTAAATACAGACAAACAGACATAGAGAGATTCTAGAGAGGATCAGTTTCTTATTTATTTGAATAAAATCTGTAAGAAGGAAAATGTGTTTATAGTGTTTTTTAGGTTATAATATTTTATATACATAAACGAATTAAGGAGAAAAGAGAAAAAAGAAAAGACAAAAACCTACCATTTTTCAATATAATAAAATAGTTAAATTTCTTTCTTTAAAAGAAAGATGGAAAAAAACCATTTTTTAATTTATTTTATAAATTTTACAGAAGCACATGTTTTCTAAAAGAAATGCCTTTGTAAATGTGTTTTGAAAGAGAGGTTGGGTTCAGGTAATATCGGTAAAGTAGAAATTTATATTATTCTAAATTTGAAATATGAAATAATTGATAAAAATTGTTATGGTTTGAAAGAGGTTATTAAATTATAATATACTTTACTTAAATTATCAATATCTGTTCCATAATTAATACTATTGGTATTATTTTTTATATAGAACATTTCTAAATTTTTTCTTTTCCAGTTATTGTTTTCAATATGTAAAATATTCACGTTATTGAAATCGAATGAATGATTATTATTTGAGGCATGATTAGTGAAGGCATTTATATTTTGATTGTGATTGATATATCGTTCATGTTCTTTAATTCTTGTTTTAAGATGTCTTAGTGTTTCTCCGATATAATAGCTATCACAATCTGTACACTTTACACTCTTTTTTCACATAAAATTAACACCAAAAAACCGCCTTCTTCATCACCAAAATTTAATCTTCATGACAGTATACGACTAGTTAACTTGGTGGCGGTTGCTCGACTGACGCGAAGAAGACACAAAGTTAATTAGGCGGTGACTTGTGTCTTGTTAAGTTGAATGTTGTTCTCGTTGACAATTTTCCTGTAAAAAGAAATATTTTTTAATAATATTCCCGTTAGTGTAAAACTATTACTATTTATTACTATTACCAAGTATTACTATTACTTTTCCAAACAATTAACAATTCTCAGCACAATTATCCTTTTTGCTCCGGAATTTTTCCATTTACAAACAGAGCGAATGTAGCTTTTCCAGTTGTCGGGATGAATTCAGTTGACTGGTTTATGACTTTAAATCAAGTAGACTGGGAGATGCACCAAGACTGTACTGAATGTTGAAGCTATGTTGCTAGTGGGGATTAGAGTTTCTCGGTTCAACGAGAGCAGGAGAAGGCTCGATGGGCGACAGTATTACGGCTCAACGAGGATAAAACTCGACGGACATTGTAGCGGAGAATTGATCCGCGTGGGACAATAAACCTGGTCGTCGTTGTTATTCTCATGTCCACACGCGTTTTCTCTCCATAGTCCAAGAGACTTTTTGCAAACTACATCCACTCTTTCTAGTTTCTTTTTTTTTGTTTTGTTTTTTTTTGCCTACTAGTTTGTTTTAACACGTCTTCATTGCACTTTCGGCTTACGCGCTTGTTTTTCCATGGCATTTGCAAAACAGCTCCTCTTTTTTTTCTATTTTCCACAACGTTGTATCCCTCTAATTTTCAACTCGCACCATCGTTGTTCTCGCGTGTTGAGCGGCGCCGCAATTTGGATTACGCTCGACCGCGTATAGCCGAAGGATCAATTAAATTTCTATTAAGCTCATCGGCCTTTTCCGACGGCGACGAGAGCACCATTTTATTGAACGGGATTTGCATCGTCGGCTTTCATTTCCGTGGAAACAAATAATTCTTCGCCGAGGGATTCCACCTCAAATTTCATGCAAAACAAGAGCTTTCCACTTTTTTGCAATGTAAAAAACTAATAAAGTTTTGATTTTTTTGGTCTATTAATTAATTTTTTGCTTCTACCATTCTTTTTTATAAAATTTAGTTTTTGAATTAGTGTTTTTAGTTTTTTTGGGGGAGGTTTTTTTGTAGGAAATGAATTATGGAGATAATCGTATGTGGGATATTTTGCATTGTAGATGACGTGAAACATTACTACATGAAATGGTTTAAGGTCCTCTTTTTTTGAGTGATGTGTTGCTCCTGAGCCTGAAGGCCATTTGTATGCACTGCGATGTAAGTCAGGTACCTACAAAGTTAAATTGCCGCTCACTGTGGTTCCAGGTGATACCGTAGACTTGAGCTGCTCTCTTTCCGTACACCGTACACGTTTTCTGCAGGTTAAGAACTGACGACTTCGCGCGTCTTTCCTTCTCACACTCCCGGCTCATAGCGATATTTTTTTCACCTCGCGAATGTCAACTTACCATATCTCAACTTTAAACGCCACCAGTCTACTTAAATATTCATAAATTTTTTTTTCCCTCTAAATACAAGGAGTTGTTCATTTTTTTAAAGCACATTTTCCAACCATTATTAAAGTATTAATTATAAGTATTATTATTATAAGTATTATTAAATTATTAAAGTCTAATATTAAAGTCCATTTATAGTGGGAAAAAATTCTTTAATTTTTAGTTAATTAAATTAATGTTCGGTTCGATGTACACTTTTTTTCAAACAGGATTATTTCAGCTTTTATAAATTTTTTTTTACCGGTAGGAGAGCAGAAATGTTAAGAAAGTCTAACAATAATGAAGGTAGCGCTTCTTTTTGTTATTCCTGACAAGTGACTTTGAAAAAAAGATTTTCTTTGAAAAAATGCTGTTCACTATTCCTTTGAACAGTAATGTTCCAGCACACGAATGCGTGAGCACATAGTTTGCCGTGCCGTTTATTCTTTGAGGTCACAACTTCCGCAATGGACTTTTCTCTCTTGCGAGACGATGACGACGACAACGACCGTGTCTTGTCGTGTACAATATTTTGAACTAAACGCTCAGACTTGCAAAAGAAAATGCACTTCATTGTTTCCCAGCCAACTTGCATGATCCAAAACCGTGTTCGTTTGCCGTGTGCGGACCCGTCTTTTTAGCTGTTACTGTTATCCACGTTGGCACCCCACGCTCATTCTCATTTACTTTTCGTATTCTTTTATAAGCAAAAAAAAAAGAAATAGGAGAAAAAAGAATAATCACTCAACATTAATCTTTCACGCGATGTAGCGTGAAGTAGACTCGTATATTTTCGGATGAAATTTCGCTCATCAACTCACTTGGAGGAATTTGATCTGCAAAAGTTTAGTGAATGTAGAGGTTGATATTCGATGTCCTTTTCGTTTTTATTTTAAATTTTTATTGTGGAACTCGAAATAATTTTTATCGATATTTTTGTATTTATATAAAATTTTAAACATGCAGCTACTGTACTACTTAAAATTTTAACTAATAAATATTACCCTCGAAGACTAGAGTCTTACGACAGTTCCGAGGAAAGGTAAAGGCTCCAAAAGAAGGGTTTCGGGTTTTAGTGGGTCGGGGCTGGCAGTAGGTCGCCAGTTTATTAAATTTATTATCTTATTTTTTTATATTTATTAACTTTACATATCTTTTCTTTATATTTTACCAACCTCACATAACTTTAGAGTGTGGAATCCAAGGTATCTGTAGGCAGATTTCCCAAAAGTCCCTAAGCAAAAAATAAATATTATTCTTTAAAAAGTTTCATAGTGTTCTAGGAAATTTTTTTCAGAAAAGCACTTTTTACATTCTCATAAAAAATGAGAATGTCTTGTATTTATAGTTACAACTGGCGTTCCCCCCTTAATGGAAACTATTAATGAGGGGAATTGAAAATTGGAATGCGACTAATCGATATATTTATGAGATTCTAAGTTCCAGCACCTAATTATCGTTCGTTGCGGAAATGTACTGTTTGAATTCACGCGGCATTAGAAACTCGTATTTGTGTAATCGAGTGGGCGGATTTCTAATTTGCATTACCGTGGAAGACAATGTAACGCATGGGTTACAAATAGTGGTACGGACATAGAAGGTCGATTCTGTCTGCTCTGTATAGAGAGCCGTGATGGCGTGTAAAGGTGAATGGATGCTAGTTTAGGTTTGTATACCAGCTATTCGAGAGAAACCAGGGATGATGTTTCTCCGAGAACTATACAAGGGAGAAGTACTAGGGTTGCCGCAACGTGAGTGATATACCCTCAATATCTACACTTTACTCGTAAGATCTCACTAAATCTCTCCCTTGGTTGCCTGCACTTGCTACTCTCTCTCTCTCTCTCTTCCTCTCACTAGCGGTTGCTGATCCCTAAGTCCTATGTACATATAAGGCGTTTTCAAAGTTATGGGTTCTAATATTTCCGTTTCACATCCATAAACTGCGTAAGTGCAAAAACTGATCGAAACTCAGCATCAAAGTTATTTAAAAGTAAAAATGCAAACTTGGAGAAGAGCATTTTTTACATTTCGTGAAAAATCAAACGAGGCATTTCATTTTTCAGTGTGATTGAAACTTTAAAAGATCGCAAACATTGACTAGGTACTGAATGTACTAAATCTAGTCGCTACTCAAGTCGAATAAAATTAATTCAACTGATCTTAAAATCTCCTAATAACAAAATTGTTAATAGTTAATCCGAATCATCCCTTGTCACTACTTAGCTAAGCATCACTAAATTTCCCAATGTTTAGAAAAAAATAATCATTAATTTATGTTTCAAATATAAATATTTGTTCTTCTCAAAAAGAAAAGTAAATAATTCACCTCAATTAATTATTCAGCTAACGTTTCAAATAACTAATGATTTAATTATTTAACCAACGTTTCAAATAACTAATGACTACTTCTCAAAAAGAATTTGAAAAGAAGACTAATTTTTGTCATCATAAATATAATTTGAAGAGAATATAAAAACTCAAAGATTCGGATATTAAAAACCCATTTATGTGATTTAACGATAGGAAATTAATTCAGTATTCAGGACAGTATTCCGCATTTATTATTTATACACAACAATGAAGTCCGTCGAATGTCTTTGGAAACATTTACAATTATTTATGAAAACAATTTGAAAAAACCTTCATTGGGAAAATTGGTTTTTTGAAAAATAATTATTGAGAAATATATGTCCATTAGAAAAAAAAGTTATCGGAAAACGAAGATTGGAAAAAGTGTTCCCCTTTTGTAATTTAGAGACATGATGAGTCACGACCTTGTAGGGTAAATTAATTCCTGAATATTATATTTTTCGTTCTTTTATCTTGACATTAAAATTTCATATAACAAATATAAAAACAAAATAAAAACCAATTTTTGTCGGAATTGCATAATCTCTATATATGCATATGATGAATTGATTTATAAAGTTACTTCTAAAATTGTTCACCTACACAAAATAACGATTTGGGAAATATCGGGAAAACGACAGCGTTCATTAAACTTTCAGCAAAACGGGTTTATTTGTAATTAATTAATTTGTTATTAACTTTATATCAACTGTAAATTATAAACATTTCTCTATTAAATTTGTGAATTCAATTTCATGGATTTCAATCCTAATATTTATAAAATGTATATAAGCAGTATTGAACGTGATTTTTTATTATTTTTTTTCAGTGAGATTTTGTTATTAAAAGGAAAAGAAGTAAATGAGTTTTTACAGTGATGAAATTAATTTCTATTTGTTAAAAATATATAAAATTACTTTTACAGTTATTTTCATCCCAGAGAATATTATTTCTCTATTGTTTTTCATATATTTGCATTTTAAATTACACTTGCAAATTATAACTATGAGTATAATTATGTGAATAATAAATATTCTTCAAATAGATAGGATGTTTAGTAAATTTGATTGTTTAATATTCACATAGATTATTGAAATTTCATAAATTTATGAAATTATTATTTCTCGTTCGAGTAAGGATTTAATATTTTAAAATGACATGATTTTTCATAAATTGACTATTGTGATTCACGTTTAACATTCAATATTGTGAGACTTATAAATTTTTTGTTATTAATGCAAAGTTAATATTTAACGCTTATTTTAAATTATCACTATTAATATTATTATAATTATTATTATTATTCTTAATATTAATATTATTATTACATATTTTAAATTTACTGTCATATTTCTTTGATTATTAAGAAATATTATACCTGAAAAGATATAGAGTCTTAATTTTAACAATAATGAAGTGAAGCAGGTCTCGAGAATTTCATCAATTCACAGAGAAATTTAAAAAATTTACAATTTCTACAAGAAAAAATTTTCCTTTATAATTTCACGAAAAATTTTTTGGGTATCGAAAATTAGCAAAAATATTTAATTATTATTAAGCACAAATAAGCAAATAACTCCTTTTAATATTTGTCTAAGAGAAATTCCTTTTCTATTAAAAGGGAATTCCTTTAAATAATATCCTTTGAATACCAAATAATTTTTTTACTGAAAAAGAAAAATTTTATCAGTTTTATTTTTTCCTGTCACCACTAATTTATTTATTTAATTATAATAATTTATTTATATCGTACTATAATTTATATAATATTTGAAATTAAATTCCGTATATTGTTTATTTCACTAAATTTATTTAATTGGGCAGACTTTTCTAAAGGTTCCAGTTATAATTTAATTCCAGTTTAATTCCATAGTTAATTTCTTTAGTTTTCAATTTTCGAATATTAAATTTGTATAAAGAAATTATTAAAGTTGATTATTTTTTCTTAAACGCATTGAAATATGAACATAATTTATATTTAAAACTAGAAGAGAAATATATTTTACTGGAATAAATATCTCGTCTGAATATTTATATAATTCCTAAAAATAAATATGCAGTATAAAGTGATAGAATAACTATAAGGATCTTGGTCAGAATACTGAAAAGTTTAATGTCTTTCTATATTTTCTCGATCGCAGTTAAAATTTACACAAAATTAAATGTTTCATTGTGAACTTGATTTGCTCTTGATCTCATCAATCAGCAATTGAATTTTTCCCACTTAAAATTCTTCTATCAAATAAACTGAAATGCTTCTCTTCACACTTCAAAATTGTCTGTTTTTACCATCTGACACAAAAAAAAAATAAAAAGAAAACATGATGCAATATTTTTTTTTCATTTTTTAATTATCATTATAATCGAAGGTGAACAATTGTATTCAATCTGAAGGTAAGTTTTATTATGTAAACTTGTTACTGAATAAATTACTTTAATCTTCAGAACAGAGGAAAATACTGATTGAAAAATGGAAATTACAAAAATGTGAAATTATTTTTGAATTTTTTCATCTGAATTTATCCACATGTGTGTTAATGTAATATTATAATATACAGCATCTTATTATGTATTCCGTTTGTATAATATTCATTAAAATTGCTTATGTACCTCAAAAGGACTCAATTCCCCCTGCAGCTTGCGCAATACGATTAGATGCTATTATATATAAGTTAGAGAGAAACCAGAGCACTGGTCTAACTCATCTCAGATTCACGTTATCTCAGTTTCTGACTCGGTGAAATCTCAACAAGCAAGCGGCATGCTTTTGAATTTGCACGTTATGGAGTCGTCGCAGACTGGGAATTAGCATCCGCAGCATAATACTGTCCCTACTTCGAATATATATATATATATATATAACAAAATATATATATATATATATATATATATATATATATAACAGCATGATCAATCAATTCTCTAATACCGCAGTGAGGATCTCGATGATAACTACATTTACATCATAGACCCCCAGCCTCATCAATTCGAGGCGCTGCTTTAGAGGCTGCTGAGTCGATATTGGTTTCCTCGCTTCCATTATTAGCCACCGACAATCACGGGATAGCAACAATTCTCTGATTAGTGCGAGCGCCGTAGCAAAGAAAAATTCTCCGAAAAGACGACTGATTATTATTCACAAATTGCTCAAATTTCTATATCTTGATGCTTACTCTTCCTTTTTCGAATCGTGAAGGCGAATTTTCCATCTATTTTGCCAATAGAATATAATTACTCCTTAAATATTAATCATTATCTAAAGAAAAAACAATCTTTTCTTGTACATCAATCTTTTCTAGTCTTTTCTTGAATTAATTACTCCTTAAATATTAATCATTATCTGAAAAAAAAAATAAAAGTCTCTTCTTGAATTAATTACTCCTTAAATATTAATAATCTGAAGAAAAAACAACAGTGTTTAGTTAAAGTTCAATTTCAAATATATAATTCAAAAAGAGAAAAAATTAATATTTCTTGTTTTCTTGGTTTGAAATAAAAGGTTCAAGAAATTAGTTACACCAAAGTTCTTAAATAAAAAATTCATATTTATTTATAATATAGGGAAACTAACTTCAATTATTAAGCCATTACAATTTTAATTCATAATAAGCCGAAGGAACATTATTCGTTTCTGTCCGACGACCGACTGCCCAAGCCTCACACTTTTTGGACCTTATTGCTGACCGAAAAGGCCGATATTTGGCAACGTTGGTTTTCTCATAATTTAGAAAAATATAAATTTTACAAAAAATGTGGCAACATGGTTTAAGGTTTTTACTTAAAAATAAGATCTGTTTCAAAAGTACGATCCTTTAGGCAAGGGCTAGGTACAGAGAGCTATAAAACCCAGGTATCAAAGGTACCCTTGTGTGGCCAAGTCATAAGATGTGATAATTTTCAAAAATGCAAACCGTTTATTTCATTGCATCTACGTGATTTTTACTCATTTGCCTTGCTTAAAGAATTGCCCTTTTTTGTATTGAAAGAAAGTATTTTCAATGTGGACAGAAAATGTTAGAAATACAGAATTAGAGTTTTAGTTTGAAATTTAGTAATGTAAAATATAATTTAATTTTAAATTATTAGTTCATGTCTAAACAAACAGTCTTTTCTTGATGTAATTACTCATTAAATATTGATCATAATCTGAAGAAAAAACAACAGTCTTTTCTTGATTATACCATGTAGCATTGATTTTAAATAATCACGTTACAGAAACCAAATTAAGATTTCCCCGAAACTTATCGAATTAATTTTCTCATTACTTATTGTAAATGAAACATATGCTAGCCAGACTCGAACTCCACATTTAATTAATTTATTACATCTTTGCATTTATAGAGTCAACATTATATTATAAAATCTCGAGTGGTAAATAACTATCTTACTAATTTGGAGAAAATTCCAGACGTCTTTGGTTAATATAGTAATTCACATCATGTTAATCATGAATTTATTTAATTATCAATTGACGGAAAATATTGAACAATAATAATTCAAAGATTTTAATAAAATTCTTCCTAAAATTCAATTATTTTTGGAAGTAACGAAATTCTTCGAAGAAAATCAAATATTTTCAAAAGTAATGAAATTCTTCGAAGAAATTCAAATATTTTTCGAAAATAATTAATATCTTTAAAGAAATTCAATTATTTTTCAAAATTTTTAAACCAATATCTCTTCAAGAGTCGAATTATTTTTACAAATAACAACATTTTTCGACTAAAATTCAATGACTTTTGATAAAATTCCAATATAAATGTTTGCAAAATTTCAATTATTTTCAAAAGCTTTTCGCTCATCGATAATTTTTAATATTTATTATTTTCGGAAAATTTATCAAAAGATTTAATTCTTTAGAGAAATTTTTGATACAATTCTACGAAAACATTAAATTATTTTCGTAAATAATGAAATTTCATTTAGAAAATTCAATTTCTTTCATCCCAAAATTTCACATAATTTTACTAGAATTTTAAATAAATTCCTCGAAAAATGCAATTATTCGTAAAATTAGAAACTTGAGGATAGAATTAAGTTTTAAAAACATTCAATTATTCAATAAAGAAATAAAATTCGTTGCAAATAATTCAATTATTTGTTTATTTTCATAAATAACTCTTAATTCGTCGCCGAAAATCAATTATTTTCAAAAAATTTTAAATAATTCTACAAAAGAATTCAATTATTTTCATAGACAACAATATTCTTCTCGCAAAATCAATTATTTTAAGGAAATTAAAATAAAATTATTTTCGAAAATTCAATTATTTTACGAGAAATATCAAAATTCATTACGAGAATTTTATTCTTTTGAAAAGTATTAAAATACTTTGGAGAAATTAAATTATTTTAAAAAAATTTTTTTAAAAAATTTTTTTAAAAATTCTCGTCTAAAATTAAATGATCACAATTTAAATAAGTAGAGAAATTTTTTTCGAGAAATAAATTATTGTCGAAAATTTTAATAAAATTCTCGACTAAATTGCAATTATTTGGACAAAATTTAATTAAATTATTCTTAAAATTTTGTAAATTTTAATAATTTCTAAAAATTACAATTCTTAAAAATTACTCTTCCTGAATTCAATTATTTTTTACAATGTTCAACGAAACTTCATCTCTAAATCAATTAATTTAAATAATTTTCCAAAAAGTTCTTCCAGAATTTAATTAATTAATTACATGAACTTAATATTTATAATATTAAATCTGACTCTCCATAATGTTTTCTCCAGTTATTAAATCATCATTTTTTCAAAAAAAGCTACAAAAAATTCTTACAATTAATTTTTAGAACATTTTTTTGAATAATTTTTGAACAATAATAGTTTTTTAATTTAAAAAATTTCCGAACAATTAAAACTTGATAAAATCTTTTCAAAAAAATTAAATCTTTGAAAAGTAAAGACAAAAATGTTTGAATTTTTGAAAAATTCTAATTATAAACAGCTCCATGATTTCTTAAAAATTTTAATTTTGTTCAAAAAGAATTTTTTTTTCAAATATTTGTTTATAGTTATTTTTCGCTTTTAAAAACGAAAATAAGTTGCACTTTTTTTTTACTAAAAATTGTGATATTTTATTTGCAATGTTTGGAAAAAAGTCGAAAACGTCGCAGTTGTTAAAAATATATCGAAAACGTCTTAATTTTCTTAATTTCCTTGATAATAAAAATTTCATGATATTTACGTCTGACTTAAGTGAGAAAAATTTTGTTTCATTGTGTCATGAAAATTTTATCATTTATCACCTGGAAATTATAGAAAAATCATGGAATTTTGTAAGGAGAAATTTGTAAAAACACTGAATTTTAAATCTTACATAAATTTATAAAAAACAATTTTCGTTGCTCAAACTAACCACTAATAAAAAGCGCGTGAAAACAGGCTTTCAAGTAGTTCATTTTTCATCAACTTTATGCGCCATATTGAATCCGCCATTTTGAATTTAAAAAATCATACTCTGGATTCTAAAAACCCTGAGTCCCTGTTTTTAAAAGCGTTTATATTGTAGATAAATTATTGTTACTATTATTTCTATTACTGTTACCATTTGTAATATTTGTAAATACTTTGTTAGACTAATTAGTTTGGACCACTTGGAATTTCGATTGCGATTAAGCTACTTAACCCGAACTGTGTAAACTAGTTTCAAGTAACTTGAAAATTTTCTTGTCTGGCAAGTATAGTAGACAATCCACTTGATCTATACTGTTTAGGGAACTTTTACCCTAGCCAAAATAGACAAATAAGTAAGTTGCAACACTATTGCAATTTAGTAACGCATTAACTGTTACATAATTTATATATAATTTATTTTATCTACAATTACACCGAAGAAAAATTTATTTTATTCAAAAAACCGATTATTTGACGTTTATCAATTTTAAATATTTTCTTGAATCAAATAAATTTGTTTGCTTCAAGAAAATATTAAATGAATTAAACATTAAATAAATTAAATATATTAGTAATTAAAGCAAATATTATTTTATAGATTAAAATAAAAATTATTTGACTCAAGTAAATATTTATTTGATAATAGTCAAATAATCGGTTATTGTATTTGAAATATTTTTGAACCAATAATTTTAGTATTTAAAGCAAATATTATTTAATTGATGCAAATAAAAATTATTTGACTCAAGTAAATATTTATTTGATAATACTCAAATAATCGGTTAATGTATTTGAAATATTTTTGAACCAATAATTTTAGTATTTAAAGCCAATATCATTAAATTGATGCAAATAAAAATTATTTGATTCAAGTAAATATTTATTTGTAATAATAATAGTCAAATAATCGATTATTTGAATCAAATAAATTTTTTTTCACTGTACTTTTCGCAGTGTCTATTATTAAACTTTATCAAATAATAATATACAATTCTTTTTTCGAAATCAAATCTATTTTCTGATTTAAGAAGAAATTCCTAAAATCTAGTATATAAACTAGTTCACATTTCGGATGATTTGAGTTTGCTAGACTTTCAGTCGCGGCCTTTTGCAATTCGGACGCTCTCTGCATATTTGTGAATTTCTAGTGAGGCGAATTTCGGGAACAATGACTCGTTGTCGAGCAGAAATGGGATTACCAGAACTAACGACGGCGCCAGGATCGAGGATAGATTCAGTTGATGAATAATCGGCCTCACAGTTTTATCCCGACGGAAAAAAAAATTTAACGACTGCTATTCACATTCTTTTTATTTGAATTTTTCATATCTGTGGACTGTAAATTTTATTATAGCCTTGTTAATAGACTAACAATGTTTGTAATTATAAATATATTGTTTATGAAAATAATTTCCTAATGAATTTGTTAGTTTTCGAATATTAATTCTTTTAAACGAACTTTTCGAGAAGGGTATTTTTTTCATTTTAATGGAGTTTTAAAAAACTTTGTAAAACATCTTTCTAGATTTTTTTTTCAATTCAATATGTTTATTTTGTCTTCTATTTCCATTAGTATATTGTATTTACAAATCGTTCGTTGTCCACATAATAAATGTAACCGTATAATTAGATCATGTTTCTCGTTTCTGTTTGATCCCCCCCTCATTTCTCTCTTTGTGGCTCCTTCTCTCCCTATCGAGATATACGATATCTTCTCGTTACTGTCGAATTACTGAGTTCTGATTGGATTACGTCAGCGGCGAGTCGAATTAACACTTTATCTGCTGATTCGTGCTTTAATTAGCTTGATGTTCGACACTGGCATAGGCTTAGTGACCATTTTCTATAATTTTCTACCCGAAAAGTCATTATTTCGGTGTAATTAAAATATTTAATTATATAACGTATATTCGATTTGATTTCATGTGCTGTACAAAGAGAATATTTATTACTTCAATTGCGAATTTATATATGTTAATAATTTTAATAATTATAATTTTATTCATTAATTTAACTACATTTGCTTCATTTACTGCATTATTCATTATGTTCTTATTTTTTTTAATTTAGTGAATATTTTACTCTCTGTAAATTATAATGAAATTATAATAGAATTATAATAAAATTATTTCTCTTTAGAGCAAATACAGACTTCGAACTCGATAATTAATTTAAAAAAAATAACGAAAAAAAGCTTTCAAACTAAAAAAAGTAGTAAAAAACTAGCTATTGGAAAAATTAAACTTGACAACAAAAAAAAACAAATTATTTTAGACAATTCACAAGAGTGACAAAAATTCCATTACATATTTTTTATTTTCCTGACATTCTCCTAATTTTTATCAAAAATATTTACTTCTTGTCTTGCTAATAAATTGAACTTCTGCAACGAATTTTATTATTTATAAAAAAATTTGAAAATATTTACAAAAATAATTTAATTTATAGTTTGTACGAAGAACTTTCTAAAAAAATATTTTTTGAAAAATTGATTTTCATCAACAAATTTTATAGAAATTTCAATTTCTGTAATTGAAATCATGAAAAATTTCTCTTCTTTATGAAAAGAATTGAATTCGAACAAAGACTTTTAGAAAAAATTTTTAAATAATTAATTTCTATTTTGAAATTAAAAAAAAATTTTAATTTCATTGAAATTTATTATTTATGAAAATAATTGAACAGTTGCTAAGAATTTAAGGAAAATTGTATTAAACATAATTTAAATCCTGCGATGAATTTTATTATTTATGAAAATAATTGAATTCGTACGAAGAATTTTGAAAATTTTTTTAAATATTTGAATTCTATTTTTGAATTTTTTAGAAATATTAAAAAATCATTGAGTGCAAACAATTTTTAAAAGTAATTAAATTTTACAAAAAAATCTACTAAAATTTTCAAAAATAATTGAATCCAGGAGAAAATTTTTTTTTATTAATCAGAATAATTAAATTATTGTGGAACATTTTATTAAATTAATTAAAAACAATTGGATTTCTTTGAAAAATTTTATTACTTTTGAAAATAATTGAATTTTTCATAAGAATTTCATAAACATTGTTTAAAATAATTAATTTTTTACTATAAAATAATTCAAAAATTGATTGTCTTTTACAAATTTTTTGCAAATTCAAATTTTAATAATTGAAGTCCTGAGAAATTTGTCTTATTTATGAAAAGAATTGAATTCGTACGAAGACTTTTAGAAAATTTTTTTAATATTTAAATTCTATTTTGAAATTTTTCAGAAATATTAAAAATCATTGAGTGCAAAAAATTTTTTAAACTAATTTAACTTTACAAAGAAATCTACTAAAATTTTTAACAATAATTGAATTCTTGCGAACGATATTATTAGAATGTTTCAAAATAATTGATTTTTTAAGATAAAATTTATTACTTTTAAAAATAATTGAATTCTTTTAACGAATATTGTTATTTATGTAAATAATTGAATTTTGAAATAATTATTTAGATATTTCAAAAAAATTTAATTAAAAATCCATTTAAAATAATAGTTTTCTTTCGAACAATTCTATTAAAATATTTGGAAATAAATAATTGAATTTTTGTGAAAAATTCTAATATTCTTTTGTAAATAATTGAATTCCCCCAAAAGAATATAAAAAAACATTTCTCTAAATAATTGATTTTTCAAAAAATTATATTAAATTTATAAAAATAATTTCGTTTTGCAAAAAGTTACAATTTTATTAAAAATAATTCAAATCCTGCCATGAATTTTATTTTTCATAAAAATAATTGGATAGTTGCTAAGAATTTTGTAAACTTTATTAAAATTGTATTAAAAATAATATTAAAAACCTGCTAATGAAATTTATTATTTATGAAAATAATCGAATAATTGATAAGAATTTTATTAAAATTTTCAAAAATAATCGAATCCATGAGAAGAATTTTTTTGTTCAACCAAATAATTGAATTATTGTGCAACATTTTATTAAATTGTCTAAAAAGAATTGAATTTCTTAAAAAAATTATAATATTTTTGAAAATAATTGAATTCTTTATATAGGAATTTTATAATCGTTGTTTGAAATAATTAATTTTTTCAATACATAATAAAAATTATTACAAATTTTTTCTAAATAATTGAATTCATGTGGAAAACTTTATTTCTCAAAAAGAAGAAACTCAATTCTTATTTAGAATTTTATCAATTTTTTTTAAATCGAATTACGATGAAAAGTTTTATTATTAGTGAATGTATTTGAATTATTGTGAAGAATCGAATAAAAATTTTGTTAAATAATTGCTTTCTGTGAAAGTGATAATCTTTATTAATTGAATTCCTGTGAAAATTTAAGTATTTATAAAAATAATTGAAATATGGCTGAATTTTTTATCAATTTTTTTTAATATAATTTAATTATTTTGGCAAATTTTATGGAAATGCTGTAGTTATTGAAAATAATTGATTTTTTACTATTTTTTGGAAATAATTGTATAGTTTTAAAAATAATTGTTTACAATAACATAAATAAAATATCGAACAGTGTGCAATAATGTTTTGATCAAATTGAAAATTCCTAAAACCAATATCTTAGTTGGTATTATTAGTTAATATTCATCCAGTATCAAAATATTCCCTTTATTTTTCAAAAACCTAGAGTTTATTGAGCCTTTAGCTTTTCATATTACACATAAAATAGAAAAATAAGACAAGGTCGCATTTATTTAGAATAAAGCGAGTAGTTGAAAGTTTCACGTAGAAAGCTTTTTTAGGACTTTGCTTGTAAAGTCTGTATAGCACATGGTCTTACCTTCTTCACTGATAAAGAATCCCCATTGAGTTTACCTCAAAAGGAAAAACAACTCTAGCTGAGAAAAAATTCCTGATCCTCCTTTTATTTCCCAGGATTACACTTTAGAAACAAAATGGAGGATAGTAGAAGAAAAGCAAAACAAGAATTGTAAAAAATTAGTGAATTACTATTAAAAATAATATAACATATATGTAAAAAAATAGTTTATTTGACAGGGAGGAATAATTCAATAAAATGTAAATAAAAAAATTGCACGTTTGCAAATTAAGAGAGAAAGAAATTTTTTTTTTCCCAAAGAGAATTTAAAGTTTCTGCGCAAACTTTAGTTGATGTGTCATCTAATCCTTATTTACGCAACTTTTGTCTTTGCTTGATTGTATCAGTTTTCAATTTAAGTTTCTATTTTATTCTGAATTTCCATTATCAAGACATTCTATTGATACACCTATAGTCAAAGGAATTATCTATATCTTTTGAAACGATATGACACAAAGAAAGCACTTATCTTCATTCAATAGTCACCAAAAAAGAGGAAAAAAAACGCTTTTCAACTACTTCACATTGAAATTGATTTTCCTCTCCAGGAAAAACTACCACTTTGCATGATTAAAGTGCCGTTTTACCTTTTTTTTGTAAAAGTTTTCTTTTTTTGTCGATTTTCAAATTATTTGCATCATTTGCATGACAATTGGTATTTTATGTTTGTAATAGAAGACTTGAAGCAGGAAAAAATATTTTTTTCAAGTGTTTGGAAAGCAATTTTTTAAAAAAGATTTTTTGTTACAAAATTGGCAAAAGTTGGTGAAATTTTATCTGCCTTGAGACTATTTTCCGGGAGCTGGTGAATTTAAAACATTTGCGATGACAGAGTTGAAATTTGGGAAAAACAAAATTCTTGTCTATTTCAATGATATGGTACACAGTAAACGCGAAAACTGGGAAAAGAGAAAAACTAAGTGAAGACGAAGGGGAGAGACAAGAGTTTCAGGGAGTACTCAGTATCATGGGTAGCTCCAATGAAACTCGAAACTCTTCAGCTTCTTATTTTCTTCTCTTTTACGAAACGTGACCTGCATCCGACAGGCAAACTCGTCTTCTTTCCTGCTCGATTCTCTCATATTTAGCTCATTCAGTTTGTCCCCTGCGAAGATGAGAAGAGATTCGAAAATCTCCTCCATTATTTTCCATTATATTTATGTTATTTTGATTTTCAAAATGAAAGTCGACAACACGAACAAACAAAAAATTCTTATGTCTTAGAAGGGAATTAAATAAATAAAAAATAAATATTAAAATAAAATAAATAAAATAAATAAAATAAATAAAATAAATAAAATGAATAAAATAAATAAAATAAATAAAATAAATAAAATAAATAAAATAAATAAAATAAATAAAATAAATAAAATAAATAAAATAAATAAAATAAATAAAATAAATAAAATAAATAAAATAAATAAAATAAATAAAATAAATAAAAATAAATACTTAATAATAATAACATAATAATAATAATAATAATAATATTATAATTTAATATTTATTTTAATAAATATTTAAATCGACTGGAATCGATAATAACGTGACAGAATCCAAAGTACTAAATTAAATACTCAACAAATAATTCGATGAGGAATTTTAAGTCTTGAGAAAATGTTTAATGTTATTTTACAAATTTTATTTCGTAT
The DNA here is from genome assembly GCA_032873175.1 of Leptopilina drosophilae. Taxonomy (NCBI): domain Eukaryota; kingdom Metazoa; phylum Arthropoda; class Insecta; order Hymenoptera; family Figitidae; genus Leptopilina; species Leptopilina drosophilae. The sequence goes on from CM065481.1 coordinate 8,562,129, forward strand.
TCAAGAATAGAAAATTTAAGGGATATTTCATAAATTTTTATTTTCTTTTGGAAAATTGTCAAGTAAACGAACTTATGAAACATCTGTTGGTTTTTGTAGCCAGAGGGTTGTTGGAGAAGTGAAGTATGATTTTAAGTCGCGTAGGAAAAAAGTGTTTGAAACCAGGTAGTCCCATCACGAACCAAAGAACTTTTCGAGTTTCGACAGGAAGAGAATAAATCAAGCATAGCATTTCCTCCCCTGCACCAAACCAGTTGATGTGGTAAAGCGCCTGTTTTCTAAATGTATAGTTTCAAAAGATGAATAGCCATCATTGTTATTCTTCATACACTTAACTTTTTAGTTTTCGAAATTGTTTATTACAAGCTGTTATATCGAAGGATCAATTGTAATTGAGGAAATTTTATTTCTAAAAACTAACGAGTTATTCTCCCTGAAAAAAAATAAATACAAATAAATCTTTTTAGATAATAAAACTACTATTTTTATTTTTCTTTAATTTTCTCAACTTTAAATTCGTTAATACTAAAAAAAATATTCTCAAAAATTGTAATCAATTTTTTTAAAACTATACAATTATTTTCAAAAAATATTCAAATTTTAATTATTTTCAATAACTATAGTATTTTCATAAAATTTGCCAAAAGAAGAAAAGAAAATGCACACGGTTCGATATTTTATATTTAAGATTATAATCAATTTTCTTTAAGCTATACAATTATTTTCAGAAAGTAGTCAAAATTCAATTACTTGCAATAACTATAGCATTTTCATAAAATTTGCCAAAATAATTAAATTATATAAAAAAAATTGATAAAAAATTCAGCCATATTTCAGCTATTTTTATAAATACTTAAATTTTCACAGGAATTCAATTAATAAAGATTATCACTTTCACAGAAATCAATTATTTAACAAAATTTTTATTCGATTCTTCATAAAAATTCAAATACATTCACTAATAATAAAATTTTTCATCGTTATTCGATTTAAAAAAAATTGATAAAATTCTAAATAAGAATCCAGTTTCTTCTTTTTGAGAAATAAAGTTTTCCACATGAATTCAATTATTTAAAAAAAAGTTTTTCATAATTTTTATTATGTATCCAAAAAGTTAATTTTTTCAAACAACGTTTATAAAATTCCTATAAAGAATTCAATTATTTTTAAAAATATTATAATTTTTCTAAGAAATTCAATTCTTTTTAGACAATTTAATAAAATGTTGCACAATAATTCAATTATTTTGATGAACAAAAAAATTCTTCTCATGGATTCAATTTTTTTTGAAAATTTTAATAAAATTCTTATCAGTTATTCGATTATTTTCATAAATAATAAATTTCATTTGCAGGTTTTCAATATTATTTTTAATACAATTTTAATAAAGTTTACAAAATTCTTAGCAACTATCCAATTAAATTCATAAAAAATAAAATTCATGGCAGGATTTGAATTATTTTTAATAAAATTGTAACTTTTTGCAAAACGAAATTATTTTTATAAATTTAATATAATTTTTTGAAAAAATCAATTATTTAGAGAAATGTTTCTTTTATATTTTTTGGGGGAATTCAATTATTTACAAAAGAATATTAGAATTTTTCACAAAAATTCAATTATGTATTTCCAAATATTCTAATACAATTGTTCGAAAGAAAACTATTATTTTAAATGGAATTTTAATTAAATTTTCTAGAAATAACTAAATTATTATTTTAAAATTCAATTATTTACGTAAATAGCAATAATCGTCAAAAGAATTCAATTATTTTTAAAAGTAATAAATTTCATCTTAAAAAATCAATTATTTTGGAACATTCTAATAATATCGTTCGCAAGAATTCAATTATTGTTAAAAATTTTAGTAGATTTCTTTGTAAAATTTAAGTAGTTTTAAAACATTTTCGCAATTCAATGATTTTTAATATTTCTGAAAAATTTTCAAATAGAACTCAATTATTTGAAAATTTTTTCTAAATGTCTTCGTACGAATTCAATTCTTTTCATAAATAAGAAAAATTTCTTAATACTTCAACTATTTAAATTCGAATTTGCAAAAAATTTGTTGAAGAAAATCAATTTTTGAATTAATTAATTATTTTACAATTAAAAATGAATTATTTGAAACAATGTTTATAGAAATCTTATAAAGAATTCAATTATTATTTTCAAAAATAGTAAAACTTTTCAAAGAAATTCAATTCTTTTTAAATAATCTAATAAAATGTTCCTGAATAATTTAATTATTTTGATAAATAACAAAAATTTTTCTCCTAAATTGAATTATTTTTGAAAATTTTAATAAATTTCTTAGCAATTATTCAATTATTTTCAAAAATATTAAATTTACACCGCAGGTTTTTAATATTATTTTTAATACAATTTTAATAAAATTCTAAGCAACTATTCAATTATTTTCATAAATAATAAAATTTATTACACAATTTGAATTATTTTTTTGCATAAATATTAAATTTCATTTGCACGATTTCAATATTATTTCTAATACAATTTTTATAAAATTCTTAGCAACTATTCAATTATTTTTTATTAAAAAAAAGGAAAATTCATCGCAGGATTTGAATTATTTTATTTTTTCTATTTTTAATTCAGTAAGAATTTATTAAAAATCTCAAAAAGCCGAAAAAAAACAAACTAAAGTGAAAAAATATGTTTTATTCAATAAAGAGATAGAATTCAAGAGGATCTAGATATTCTAAAGGTAAATTTCGTTTGCAAAAGATGACGGAGAATATTTTGCGTACATCGACAATTTTGAATCATGAGGGAGGAATACAAAACGAGGGATGACCCTTGTTTAGCTCATGAGTTGTACAGAGTTAGCCACTTGATGCAAAATACTCGCGTGTCAAATTCATTCGAGCGTATAAAATTCACTTCCGTCCAACTTTATCCAACAATTTGTTCGAACCTTCGTGTATATTTACATTAAGGACTTTATTTCCGTTGTTCGGCAAAAAAAAAAAAAAATTCTATCGAATACAAATCGCCCTAAAGAGAATCGAATTTCTTAAAAAAAACGAAGAAAAAAAAGAAGAAAAACAAGGAGAAAAAGAAGAAGAAAAAGAAGAAGAAAAAAAAGAAGAAAAACAAGGAGAAAAAGCAGAAGAAAAACAAGAAGAAAAAAAGAAGAAAAACAAGGAGAAAAAGAAGAAGAAAAACAAGAAGAAAAAGAAAAAGAGGAAGAAGTTCACAATCTCGTGAAACAGAGAAAGAAAGCAACTTCACAAAAGGCAAATATTCACTCGGCTCTAAATCATTCTCTTGTGCTAACTTCATTAATTGATTTTCCGGAAAACCTTTTTGTTATAAAACAAATAATAAAAAAAAGAGAGAACTGTACACGCTCGAGGAAGCACGTTTTCTTTGTTCGACTTAAATATACATATATACAGGGGGAAATAAAGAGTCGAACGATATTTGACACGCGATACTGACTTTTCGTATAAAGTTTTCTGAATTTCATTGTATTGGAATTTCCCATTCTTTTTCGACGTGAATATGCTGAAAACTTGTTCCTTGTTACACTGTAATGAATGAAAACTTTTTAACGTGAATTTCCACATAGGCACTTTCTGAGAAAAGCTGTTATTATTAAATTAAAATTGCCCTTGGGGAAAACTTGACATTAAAACCGGAAACGTAGTGAAATTGGAATATATATATATATATATATATATATACATCGGCAGTTTGCTTTTAACTTTGCCCAGTGAAAGCCGTCCGTGCAGATCGCTTCAAATTTTGAAGGAGCTAGCCTTCGACTGAACAGCAAGCACGCTTAAGATTCTCCTCTTGTGCTCCTGCTCTCTTGAGATTCGAAGCAACGGAAACTGGTCTCGTGATTACATTACATAGAAATAAAGACGACTTGAGATTCGTCGGTTATTTTCAGTTAGAAACATCGATGAATAAAAAAAAAAGAAACTAAATTCTATTTCTCTTTTCAATTTATACCCTAAATAGATAAATTCTTTCTAAAAAATATCTTCCTTTTCTGAAAAAAATTGTTTCTAGAAAAAAACGAATATTAAAAATCCTCTACTCCAGTTAGAATGAAAATAATTTTTTGTTATTAATCATTTGCGAGTATAATCAATTTGCTTATTTTCGCGTTTCTTCATTAAAAAAAAAATAATAAAAAGAGAGGGAAATGATTGAATACAATGTAACCTTCTTCGTTAATGTGTAGCATTCATTAATTTTACGGGTATTAATTGCTGAGCTCTCCCGTGTGGATTCAGGCAGAAGCGTTTCATCTTAGAAGCTGATGATGAAACACAATCTTCATGCCGAGAAAATCAGTGAAGGTTCTTTCGAAAATAGTACAGAACCGTTATTAATTACATCACCTGAAACTCAGAAACCATCTTTTACCGAGGCAACAACTTTCCACGAGACTTGGTTATTAGTCAAAACAAGGGGAAAAATTTTCTCCTTTTTTTTCTACCTTAAATCAGCCAAGTTTGATTATTTTCACGAAAACTAGAGAAGAAATTGTAAGAATTTAGAAATTTAATTTTTCTTATACTTTCTTATGGAAAAGGTTTTATAATAGAGTTTCTCTGGACAGAATATTTTAAGACGATGTTTGAATAGTCTGACTAGTCACCTGGTCGTACTACTTAAGATTCTTGTAAAGCAATTCCTTTCTCTTTTAAAAATTAACTGTAAAAATCGTCTCGAATAATTCAAAAATAATTATATATTAATCTAAAATAATTATTATTTTATTTAAATGTCAAGAAATTTATCAATCCTCCAAGTCAATATTATTATTATATTTATTCATTATTTTTCTTGTTTCTAAAAAATTAGCATTTTGTAACAAACATTTTAGATAATTACACTGAAAAAAAATTTATTTGATTCAAATGACCGATTATTCGACTATTATCAGATAAATATTTACTTAAATCAAATAATTTTTATTTGAATCAATTAAATAATATTTGCTCCAAATACTGAAATATTTTATTCAGCTACAGTTTATTTGATTCAAATAAAAATTATTTGATTTAAGTAAATATTTATTTGATAATAATCAAATAATCGGTTATTTGAATCAAATACATTTTTTTCAGTGTAAAAAAATGTTGATAAACATTTGTAACAAAATGTAAATTCTGCAAAATATTTTCCTTTTTAATGTCAAATTTAATTTAATATCAAAAATTTGATTACTTGACAAAAATTTAACTTCTTTCCTGACCCTAAACAAAATTCTGATTTAACTCCAAAAATGTTTAAATACTTCAAAAAAATTTACATTAAATGTAAATTTTTTGAAGTATTAAATAAATTTTATTCACGAATTTCTTTAATTGTAAAATTATTCGAAAACATCAATAATACATCATTAAATAATGTAATTAGAATTAGAATTAGAAATAATTAATAATAAATAATAATAATAATTAGAAAATTTTTAAACAAATATTTAATCATTATTTTCCCACTAGAATCAATTACTTTTTAATAATTTTTCAAAAAAAAGTTCTTTGCGAATTTAAATATCCATTTGTTTACGAATCAATTTTACGAAAATTAAATTATTCAGAAATTCTTCAATACGCATTAAAAAATAAACACTTCAAAGAATTTCAGAAAAAAATTCAATTAAACTTTTTTTAAAAAATTAATTCCACAGAATTGTTAGTTATAAGTGTGGAAAATACTAATTTTTGAAGAATTTGATTTGGAACCTTCTTAAAATTTAATTATTTTTATTAAAATTCATGCTACAAATTTAGCTTTTAATAATCATTATTATCGAAAAGTTCAATAATGAAATCCAATTTTAAATAACTCTTTTTTAAGAAAATTATAAATAATTTGAAGGCAAAAATAAATAATTTATTGAGTAATTAAAAATGTCTTAAAATTGAATTCTTACAAAGAATTTTTTCTAAATATTTTAAAATAATCTAATAATCATTATTATCGAAAAGCTTAAATGAAATTCAATTTTAGATACAATTTTTTTAAGAGAATTGTAAATAATTTTAATTCAAAAATAAATAATTTATTGAGTAATTAAAAATTTCTTAAAATTGAATTCTCATAACGAATTTTATCTAAACATTTTTAAATAATCTAATAATCATTATTATCGAAAAGTTTAAATGAAATTCAATTTTAAGTACAAGTTTTTTAAGAAAACTATAAATAATTTAAATGCAAAACTAAATAGTTTATTGAGAAATTAAAAATGTCTTAAAATTGAATTGTTATAAAGAATTTTATCTATAAATTTTTAAATAATCTAATAATCATTATTATCAAAAAGTTTAAATGAAATTCAATTTTACATAAAATTTTTTTAAGAGAATTATAAATAATTTAAGTGCAAAAATCAATAATTTATTGAGTAATAACAATTTGTTAAAATTGAATTCTCATAAAGAATTTTATCAAAACAATTTTTAAATAACTCATTTCTTTTAAGGATTTTTCATAAAAATTTTTAAGATCAATTACAAGAAATATTGTAATTATGACTACAATTTTTCGATGAATTCGATTAAAATTATTGTATTAAAAGCAATTAAAAATCTGCGATGAGTTTTATTCAAGAAAATAATTTAATTCCTAAAAAAACATTATTTATGAAAATTATTGAATTCCTAAAAAGAATGTAATTATTTATAAAATATAATTGAAGTCATAAGAAGAATTTTATTATTTATAAATAATAATTGAAGTTCTATAAAGAGTTTTATTATTTATAAATAATAATTAAATTATTGCGAAGAAATTTATAAAACTTTTGAAAATAATAAATTGCATATGAAATTAAGGAATATTTTTGAAAATAATAGATTTCACATGAAATTAAGGAAAGTTTTAGAAAATAATTGATATTTTGACGAGAATTTGCAATTTGCTACTTTTTTATAAAATTTCTAAAAAAATCTTAAATACAAATTTCATAAAATTCAATTATTTTTTTGTTTTTGATAAAAAATTATTTCTAAATAATTTTTCCTTGATAGTTTTTAAAAAAATAAATTATCCTCAAGTGACATGTAATGTAAAAAATAACATTTATTGTTATATACACGAAAAAAAATCTTCACCTGGAACAACTACAAATTTCACACATATTAGCGAATGTTTTAGTTATTGCAACGAATTCTTTCGCTTTTTCAACAAATACTTTCACTATGTTATCAAAAGTTATCGCTGTTCCAGTCAAAGAAATTTGAAAGAAATTTTTTTTTTCATGTATGTTAAAAGTGAAATAAAACAAATTTTTTTATTTTTTTTGCTAGTTACGGATATATACTTAAAAAATATTTCTCAATTATTTTTTAATTTTTTTTATTTTTTAATACTGTTTTATAAATTATTATTGATAATTTTCAGCTCTTATCTTCGAAACACTACTAATGAGCCGAGCTTTGTTTTTCTTTTTTTCCCGATACGTGTGTATATTTATTGCAAAAAGTTTCCTTCAACTTGTCAACTTGACACTATTTTTTTTACCCCTGAAAAGAGTTTGAAAAAAACTTTTGGGCACAGATGAATGGCCCCTCCCTCCCTTTCTCCCCCCACCCACTCTTCTCTCTTTTTTTTCCTCTCTGTTTGTTTGGTAAATTATACACTATCTATCTTGTACTCGAAGAGAGGTTTTCGACTTTATCTACCTCTAGTTTTAGCAGTGAAGGGAAAAGCACACACGTACCCAAGACCCTCGAAATGACCCTTTATCGAGTGCCCGTCCTTTAACGTTTATATATATATATATATCCCTCGCACTGTATATATCGAACACAATTTTCGTCCCTTTTGAAACCTTCATGTGCGACTCGCTTTTATGCGCTGGACTCTAGAGCATCAGGTTCACGACTTGATATGCGGAGGAGATGCGCCAGTTGGAGGGGTAAAGTGAATAATCGACCTGGAAAATTGTGCAGAGAGAGAGAAAGAGAGAGAGAGAGACCATTTTTATATGTTCAAGTAAAAAAACACTTTTATGTCGAATAAAAAAAATTTATTAAACTCACCTCTCTAAAGTGAGTACATTCCCTAAAGTGAAGTCCATCTACATTTTCATTTCAGATAATTTCAGAGTGAATTTCAAAATTTTTGTCATTTTCCCAGCAAAATGTCTATGATAAATTTTTAACAGTTCTCACACGAACATAAGAATTACGTAGATGTTTTATTATTCAACATTAAATCAAATTGATGATTTTAGGTGTTTTATTATTTTCTATAATAAATGGATGATTTTATTACATTCAATTATTCACTGAGAAAAAAGAATTCTTTGATTTGAACAAATTTTATTTAAATCAAACATATAATATCTTTGCCATACAGTCAAACATATTTGTTCAATTCAAACATATTTCTTGGTTCATTTTAAGATATTATGTATTTAAATCAAAGATAAATTGTCATTGCTTTTAAATTATCTGTAGTCAACTTTTAAGTTTTTTTTTTATTTATTTTCGAAGATAAAATTTTTAAACAAGGTCAGAATTCGTGAAATTTTCACAGAAAACAAAAATTATTTTTTTAAAAATAAGTCAAATAAATGAAAACGAAAACATTAGGACAAAGTAACAAATTTTATTTACTCCAACGTTTCAAAATCAAATCCATTTCCTCTTCAGGGAGTCTATTAAAAAAATATATACAAAATTAAAAAATAATAAAAACTATTTTAACAATAAATAAAAATAAAAAAAAAATAAAAATAAATAAAAATAAAAAAATATTCAAAAAAATTATCCTACCAAAAAATAATAATTAAATAAAAGAAGATTTAAAAATTCAAACCGTGACGATGAAATAGTCTGGAGTCAAAAAATTATAAAAATTGAATTAGAAAAAATAGAAATAAATATAAAATTAGAAAAATTAGAAATAAAAATAAGTAAATAATAAATAAAGCTCAATTAAGAAACAGTATATAAATAAATAAATTTTGAAAAATCAATAAAAATTTCTTATATAAAGAATAAGTGAAAAGACACAAAAAATTAAAATAAATAAAATTAACATACCATAAATAAATAATTCAATAATAAATAAATAATAATTGTGTAAGAAAACACATAAATAATAATAAATAAATAATAGTAATTTACAATACAAAAATAAAAATCACAAAGTAATAAAATAAAATGTATTGCAAACTGCAAAGTCAAATTAAAAAGATGAAAAAACATTTGTCCACCAAAGAACAAAAAATATATTATTTTTTAAAAAATTTATTGCAAAATTAATTTTTTTGCAACTTTTTAAAGAAAATGTTATTTTTCCTAAATGAATGAACCGGTTTAAGTGAACCAAGCGGAAATATATAGGGAATGAAAAATACTTTCGTTCAGAATTAGAAAATTTTTAAAAAGTTTATATTTTAATAATTATTTAATAAATTTTTTATAAACAATTAATTTTTTTTAATCTTCTGTGCCTTTTAAAGATAATTGTCGCTTATAAAATTTTCTCAACGAATTTTGATTTCTTATATCTTATGTAGATATTTTTTTTCAATCTTTAAAAGGCGCATAACATTAAAAAAAATTAATTGATTATCTATAATAAATTTATTAAATAATTATTAGAATATAAACTTTTTAGAAATTTTCTAATTCTGAACGAAAGTATTTTTCATTCCCGCTTGGTTCACTTAAATCGGTTCATTCATTTAGGAGAAATAACATTTTCTGTAAAAAGTTGCAAAAAAATTAATTTTGCAATAACTTTTATAAAAAATAATATTATAATCAATATTATAACCAGATATAATATTTGGTGGACACATTCCTAAGACCAAATAGAAATGTTTTTTCATCATTTTGATTTAAAAAGAAATACTTTTTGTTTTCTGTGAAAATTTCACGAATTCTGACCCTATTTAAAAATTTTATGTTTGAAAATAAATAAAAATACTTTAAAGTTGGCTACAGATAATTTAAAAAATCAATGACATCATTTTTGTCTAAACAGAAACAGAAAATATGTTTGAATTAAATATAATTATTCAAACGAATAATACTTTTGAATCAATGCAGTAGATATTTTCTATATATTAAGATTAAACATGCAAACTAATTTTAATTAAACAAAATCATCTAACATTATTTTTCCGTTTCATTTAAGTATAATTTTTTTCTCAACGTTGAAAGGAAAAAATTATCGAGTGTTGTAAATAATTAATGACGTAATAACAATTGTCCTGTGTTCTGGAAAAGGATTTAAATGCAATTAAACACAATTTTTGTTATAATTATGCTTTTTTGTACTTGATACTTGTCGATAATAAATTATCCTTACTGTTGGAAAAGCCACAAGGAGTGTTAGTGCAATTATAGTGCGCTATCATCGCCAGCATTACTATTATTATCCGAGTGACACTGTCTAGGTGAGAAGCTCTATTTTGTCTCGTTCATTAAGCTCTCTTCTTTCATTCTCAACACAACCAGTTGTCTCCACTGACGTGTCTCATTAGCATTGTCCTCATCAAGATTTTTATCAAGCACATCCAAGAGATAAAGCCAGAATATTGGCTAGCAAAGAGTGCCACGTGAACGAAATGTGAAGAACTGGAGAATTTTGGGGAAAATTAAAATATTCACATACGAGCCAGAGAGAAAGAGAGAGAGAGAGAGAGAGAGAGAGAGAGTCCAGAGTAAAAGAGAGAGAGAGAGGAAGGGAATAACGTCCCGGAGATGGAAGCTGATTTCGAGCTCTGCTGAGTATTTGGAGCGTTTATGTATATATACTATATCCTATATATCTACGTTTCGTCGTCACGACACAATAGATTTACGTATTCTACCAAGGACAGTGGTGCTACGATAGCCGCAGGAAAGGCAGTAATCTTGGCATCAGACCAAACGTTGCAAATAGGAGTAGTAGGGACGTGCACGTAAATGCACATGAAAACTGATTTTACACTTTTACAGATGCAAACGCTTTTTTTAATGAACACTACTGCTTACAATTTGTCGACTGCGAACGTGAAATTTTCTTCAAATTATGTATTTTGTATTCTAAATCTTCTAGAATTCTTCTATACATTCAAAATTGCCTTTCAGTGCATTTTTTCCACTCTATCTATCCCGATAATTTCTCTCTCACAAGCGCTAATTGTATTCTATGTATAAAGTTCCCGGAAACTGTTTTTCACAAAATAGTTATTTGACCTTGAACCACTTAACTTAAAATTCACATAGAAATAAACATTATATTTGTCACAAATTCCATTAGCAGACAAAAAACCATTTTACATAAATATCATTTGTCATAAAATTCATTTAATACAAACTTTATGTTATATAAAATTCGTATAACATAATTTCCATTTGACATTAAAATTCGTATAACATAATTTCCATTTGACATTAAAATTATCTAACATAAATTTCCATTTGACATAAAAATTATCTAACGTAAATTTCCATTTGACATACAAATCATGTAACATAAATTTCATTTGACGGAAAAATCATTTAAGGGGATGTCAAAGTCGATGCGATTTTCCCTTTGAAGCTCAATGCAAAAATCCAATCGACTTTGACACCGCCTTAAGATAAACTTCTCTTGAAAAAAACTCATTTAACATTTAAACTTCTTTTGACAAAAAATTCATTTAACCTACAAATTTTACTTGTCATAAAATTTATTTCACACTAAATTCATTCGACAATTATTTTTTCTTCATTTTTCAAAAACTTGAGAAACCCTCGAATATCACATTGATTTTGGTTTAATAATTAATTTAATATCCCTACTGCAAACTTGTTTAAAATAAAAAGATTATCTCTTCAACTCTAATAATTAATAAAAAATACAAATTTGAGCAAAAGCAAAAATCATAAAAGTGAAGCAATAAATTTCTCGAAATTTAATAAGTTTCATATCTTGCAAACAAGTTTGAGGTAAGATTTGACTAAAGTAGTGCATAAATTCTTATGTTTGAATTTTTCCAACTTCTTTTAAGGAGCATAAATTGAAAGTCCAAGAGGGGAGAAAAGTGCAGTTAACGAATTGAAACCAGTGGGACATAGAGAAATATTCTCGGTTAGATTCTGTGTCACAAAAAAATTTTTTCTTTCGACACTAATGAATTCAGAACGGTGAGGAGCAAAGTTATCCCCATGGGGGATTCCATAACGCCACCAAAGATGGTAATGATAATAATAATAATAATTTACGATTCGCTGCCGAGACTGTTACCTAGGTTCAGTTTCTGGTATTACTGCTAACCGAGAGCTGAGAAAAAAAGTCGTTGTAAAAAAAAAAAGGAGTAACGACATGAAATCACGCTTGGCCATCGCCTAGCTTTCTCTCTTTCTCTCTCGTTCTCTCTCACGGGCCAAGTCGGATCCAAAGTTACGACTGCCCTCCTTCCACAACGATGGGAGAAAAAGAAGGAACAAAGTCAGGGAACGTACAAGAAAGAGAACTCTCGAGAGAAGAAAGAGAAGACCAATTTCTTTCGGTTCTTCCTTTTTTTTTTATTATTTTTCACGATAAATCAAGAAAAATCCGTTTTTCTCACTCATACTTGTCATATACTAGGTTTTGTTTTATAACTTCCTTGCGGTAAGAAAATAAAATTCGAACAATTCAATTTTTATAAGAAACATACAGGAGGAGTGTGTTCTCAAGAATAATTTAATCTGTTGGATTTTATTTTCGTTAAAAGTCAAATTTAAGTTAAATTAATAACTAAATTAATCATCCGGTGATGATTAATTTAGTTATTAATTATTAATAGGCGCCACTTTTGTTAATTAAACCATTGAATTATGTAACGAGTTTATTTCAGTTATGCCGTGGCTCAAGAATATTCCAGAACACGTAAGTCGACAACATAGGGAAATCTCACTGCTTCAATGTAATCCACGTGCCGTTGCATAGTTATTATTAATTTCTACTCGTTGGTAGCAATTAATTAATGTTGTTAATTTGAACCTAATTGTTAGCCGAATGTCAAACATTCGACATCTCAGATAATAATATTGGTAATAAATTACGTTTAGTGACAATAATTCAATATGTAAAAAGGGTTATTTTGTAAAATCCTTATTTTTCTGATCTTTATTTAAAAATTAACTAAAAACAAACATTAAACTAAAAACAAACATTAAACTAAAAACAAACTTTAAACTAAAAACAAACATTAAACTATAAAAACAAACATTAAACTAAAAACAAACATTGAACCAAAAAAACTAAACATCAAACAGAATAATAATGTGTTTACAGAAGCTTGAACAAAAGACTGGTTGTTAATCTGAGGAGAAGTTGTAGTTTAGCAGCTTTACAAAATTGACTAATAGATGTGGTTCGCATTTCGATAGACAAAATTAGAGATGACAGGATCTGTCACGGATAATTGAGATCATATTAAACATCGAAAGGGCCTACCTCGAAAGCAGATTGCCGGTTAACCCTGACAGTTCAGAAATGATTTATTAGTGGATAAAATTTGACATCAGATTCTGTGAGTTACGCGGATGCACGTGACATTTCGAGAGTTAATTGCTCACCCATGGATCGAATGGTCAGTTTTTTTTTCTGTTTACTCCAAAAACAAATATCGTTTAATGATGGTACAGTTATCATTTACCGATTTTTCACTATTTACTTTCAGATTAATCGGCAATTTGTTTTTCGTTACTTACTTTCAATTTACAGCGCGAAAAAAATTGTAATAAGTTATTGCTGGAACTTAGCAATTAAATGTGTCATCAAAATTGCATTGAAAGAATCTTAAACACAGTAAAACGTTAGGTGTTAAAATAACACCAGAATGGATTAAAATAATCTGCAACAGTTTAATTCCTGTAGGATTAAATTAACACCAAAAAAGATTAAGATAATCTATTTTGGTGTTACTTTTAGGTATGAATGGAATTTTATTTTAAATAAAACACCAAAGTCAAGGATTTGGAAAAATTCAAGGAATTTAGCTTCTCTAAGGAAAATAGTAAGTTAGTTCCTAACTTAGTTACCAACTTACTAACTAACTTAGTAACAGTTACTAAATTTAATTTTGTTCAAAAATTTTTTTTAAATTCTCGTTAAAATTTCAATTCTCTTTATAAATAAAAAAATTCTTCTTTGATATTCAATTATTTTATACAAAATTTGAATCAAATTCTTGTCAAAATTTCAATTATTTTCAAAAGTTTTCCAAAACTCATAATTTTCAATATCTACTATTTGAATAAAATTTTCCAAAAGAATTCCATTATTTTAAAAATTTGAATACAATTCTACGCAAAAATTCAATTATTTTCATAAATAATAAAAATTTTTACAAAAATTCAATTATTTGCAATTTTTTTTATAAATTTTTTCGCAATAATTCAATTATTTTCATAAATGATAACATTTTTACAGGAATTCAATTATTTCAATAAATAATCAAATTCTTTTAGAAATACAATTATTATTATAAATAATAAAACTCATTACGGAATTTCAATGATTTTTAATGCAATTTTAATCAAATTCCTCGAGAAATGTAATTTTTCCCAAAAATCTTATTAAAATTTATCCAACGATTTTAATGATTTAAAAAATTTGTTGATAACATTTTTTATAAGAATTTAATTCCAACAAACATGTTATTAATAAATTATTTATTTTTCTATTTAAATAATTGAATTCTCGTAGAATTTACTACTAAAAATAGTTTTAAAAATGAATTTCAGTTAAAATTTTAGATTTTTCTTAAGTATTAAAAGCAATATAACGTGGATTTTTAGAAATACTTAAATTTTGAAAAAGATTCAAAATAAAATCATTGAAATTCTTAATTTTTTATATTTTTGCCAAAAAATTCTGTAGAATTAATTCTTTTTAAAAGTTTAATGGGATTTTTATTGAAATTATTTCAAGTTTTCATTTTTCAAAATATATTTAATTGTATAATTTCCGAATAATTGAAATTTTGTAAAATTGAATTGTAAACGAATAATAAATTTGAAAATTCTCATAAAACTTATCACAGCGTTTCAATTATTTTTCATACAATTGTAATTGAATTCCTTAAAAAAAGTATAATTATGTTCATGCAAGTTTTAATAAAATTCGACAAAAGAATTGAATTATTAAAAAATTTGTTACCAAAATTCTTTATGAGAATTGAATTTTGAGAAACATTCAATTATTCAATAAATTATTTACTTTTGCATTTAAATAATTAAATTCTAGTAGTATTGTTCAATAAAAATTTATTTTCATTTCATAAAAATTAATTTCAGTTAAAATTTTAGATTATAATTGAATATTAAAAGGAATATAGAGTGAACTTTTTGGAAATAATTGAATTTTGAAATTAATATTTTTGAAAAAGTTTAATTGAATTTTTTTAATATTATTTGAAGTTTTTACTTTCTAAAATGCATTTAATTAAATAATTTAAGAATAATTGAAGTTTTATAAAATTGAATTGTAAACGAATAAATTTTAAAATTCACATAAAACTCATCGCAGTGGTTCAATTACTTTTCATACAATTATAATTGAATTCCTTGAAAAAAGTAATTATGTTAATGCAAGTTTTAATAAAATTCGACAAAAGAATTGAATTATTAAAAATTTATTACTAAAATTCTTTATGACACTTGAATTTTGAAAAACATTCAATTATTCAATAAATTATTTACTTTTCCATTTAAATAATTAAATTCTTGTAGAATTTTTTAATAAAAAATTATTTTCATTTCATAAAAATGAATTTTAGTAAAAATTTCAGACTATAATTGAATATTAAAGGAAATATAGAGTGAACTTTTTGGAAATAATTGAATTTTGAAATTAATATTTTTGAAAAAGTTGAATTGAATTTTTTTAATATTATTTGAAGTTTAAATTTTCTAATATGCACTTAATCAAAGAATTTAGGAATAATTTAAATTTGGTGAAATTGAATAATTAATTATTATTAAAAATAATAGATATAAAGTAAAATTGTAGTTAAAAATTGTTGAAAATAATAATTGAATTGAAATAATGAAAATAATTTTTAAGAAGTATTCTCACAATATAAAATAATGATTTTATTACTTGATCGTATTTTATAGTTATAAAAAATTTAATAAACTAAAATTTAATTAATTGTAAAAAATAACACCAAAATTGATTATTTTAATCTTTTTTGCTGGTAATTTAATCTGCAACAATTTTTAATACCTCACGATTTACTGTGAAGTATTGGACAGAAAAAATTCATCAAAATCACCAGTTTTGGGCTATTGTGATGATAATGATTTAGAAGCTCTCTTCCCTTGACTCTAAATTATTTTATATCACCCAAATTGATATTTAAACCCGTAAACACGAACTTAATAAAAATTAATAACGCGGTAATAAATTAAACTGTAATTATTTCAATTTACATAGAAAGCATTGAAATGTTACAAATTACAACATTTTATGAATATACATTAAGGTTATAAATTCCTGTGACCTATTGGAATACAGAAACTGTTATTCCACACGAGTAGTAGAAATGCTCGCTTGTGGTCAGACGGTTGCATAGTTATCTTCGTTACATAAATAGATAATGAAATTCTTGCACTAAAACACTGTTTATTTAAATAATAAACTCCTAAATAGCGTAACAATTATTTCGACAGCTTGCACTTATGTTTCCTAATAAAGTAAATATAGATGTAGATGAAAAGTTGAATATTTATGTATTATCTGAAATTAAAATTCAAATCGAAATGGTTTGTGATAATAATGAAATAATATTTATTTACACTAGTATGGAATGGTAAAATTTAACAAAAATATAATTGAGGTGAGTGTTTGATAATACAATTAACTGTTTAAAAAAAAGTAAAAAAAAGTAAATCTGAAAACATTTCGAAGGAAATATATTGCATTCTCTATTTTTGCTAGACAACGTCATTTCTTTAATTTCACACTGAAATAATGTAAAATTTTGTTTCTATTTAAATTCTCGTTTGATTCCACAAAATTATAATTTTGTTTCAGTATCCCTGAAGACATCTGGATTTACTCCTTCTCTCTGATTCTATAATTGTAAAGGATTCAAATATCAAATAAATATTGAAATAAAGCTTCAAAATTCAAATAAAGCTTAAATAAAAAATTTAACTTCGATTAAATACCACCTCTTCTTTTCTAAAAAAAAATTTATTTTACAACAACATTTATCGAACCGTAAGAAGGTTTTAGAAATCAGAAATAATTGAATCACATATATACTAAGTCAAGTTTTAGAAGAAAAATGTTATTACTGAGAATTATACGCGAGGATTACGAACGGGTATTTTGCCAAAGGACCGCAAATGATTTGAAATTAGTTTGGAGTTTGTTTGAGTTTAAGATAATGCGAAAACTAATCTGGTAAGCCTTTAAGGATTGCGGTTGTTATATTATTGGGCAACGGATCAAAAGGCGCACGGAGATGAAGGCTCAAGAGTAACATTTAACCGTGATACGCCTATTCTCCATTATTAGTTAAAGCAGTTAATCATCCTGAAGTTTACAAGGTGTTAGGTGGTTACTCCGGCAGGAATTAATTTGTCGGGCGCGACGTCGCGGTAAATTGTCGCTGCGGATGCATTTCTAAGTCAAGCATAAAGGTGCTCGACCACTACATTGTGTTCCAAAATACTTGCGAAATTAATCAATCCGACAAATATAACTTGCAGCTAGAAAATACGTGCATTTCACAATTTTTCCTTGGAAAATTTGTTGGAAAAAAAAGTTCGGATGTTTGAATCTTGTTAGTGGCTTTTGTGGAAATAATTTTAATTCAGAGTATCTACAAATTTCTCCTTATAAAATTTGCATGATTTTTCCATGATCTCCAGGTGGTAATAGATAAAATTTTCTACATTAATCAAACTTTTTGGTCAATTATTATTTAATATAATAATTTAATATTTAATATTTAATTTTTTTATTTTTTTTGTCAATTATTAATTATTATTAAACTTTTTGGTCAATTATTATTTAATATAATAATTTAATATTTAATATTTAATTTTTTTATTTTTTTTTTGTCAATTATTCAGGTAAATATCATGAAAAAAATTTTTTAGCAAGCAAATTAAAAAAATTGAGACTTTCTCGACTTTTCTTCGAAACATTGCAAAATTTGGATATTTACAATGCAAAAAACAACTAAATACAAATATTTCAAACATTCTTTTTGAATAGTTAAAATTTTGTCAAATTTAATTGAAAACAATTCATTTACTTCATGCATTTTGTTACAATTTTCGAAAATCAACTTTTAGAGAATTTTAATTGCAAACTTTGAAAATAAAATCTTTATTTTTATAATGCAAAAAATAAGTAAATACAAATCTTTCAAAAATTCTATTGGAATAGTTAAAATTTTGTAAAATTGAATTGAAAATAATTAATTTATTTCATGCATTTTGTTACAATTTTCGAAAATCAACTTTTAGAGAATTTTAATTGCAAACTTTGAAAATGAAATCTTTATTTTTATAATGAAAGAAATAAGTAAATACAAATCTTTCAAAAATTCTTTTCGAACAGTTAAAATTTTGTAAAATTGAATTGAAAATAATTAATTTATTTCATGCATTTTGTTACAATTTTCGAAAATCAACTTTAAGAGAATTGTAATTGCAAACTTTGAAAATAAAATCTTTATTTTTATAATGCAAAAAAAAAGTAAATACAAATCTTATAAAAATTCTTTTAGAATAGTTAAAATTTCGTAAAATTTAATTGAAAATAAGGAATTTATTTCATGTTTTTTTGTTACAATTTTTGAAAATCAACTTTTAGAGAATTTTAATTGCAAAATTTGAAAAAAAAATTTTTGTTTTTATAATGCAAAGAATAATTAAATACAAATATGTCGAAAATTCTTTTGGAATAGTTAAAATTTTGTAAAATTTAATTGAAAATAATTAATTTATTTCATGCATTTTGTTACAATTTTCGAAAATCAACTTTTCAAGAATTTTAATTGCAAACATTGAAAATAAAATCTTTATTTTTATAATGCAAAAAATAAGTAAATACAAATCTTTCAAAAATTCTATTGGAATAGTTAAAATTTTGTAAAATTGAATTGAAAATATTTAATTTATTTTATGCATTTTGTAACATTTTTCGAAAATCAACTTTTCAAGAATTTTAATTGCAAACTTTGAAAATACAATCTTTATTTTTATAATGCAAGAAATAACCAAATACAAATCTTTTAAACATTCTTTTTGAATAGTTAAAATTTCTTAAATTTGATTAAAAATAAGGAATTTATTTCATGTTTTTTTGTTACAATTTTTGAAAATCAACTTTTAGAGAATTTTAATTGCAAACTTTGAAAATAAAATTTTTGTTTTTATAATGCAAAGAATAATTAAATGCAAAGAATAATTAAATACAAATATTTCAAACATTTTTTTGAATAGTTAAAATTTTTTGAAATTTTATTGAAAATATTTCATTTATTTCATGCATTTTGTCACAATTTTCGAAAATCAACTTTTCAAGAATTTTAATTGCAAACTTTGAAATTAAATCTTTATTTTTATAATTCAACAAATAAGTAAATACAAATCTTATAAAAATTCTTTTAGAATAGTTAAAATTTCGTAAAATTTAATTGAAAATAATTAATTTATTTCATGCATTTTGTTACAATTTTTGAAAATCAACTGTTGGAGAATTTTAATTGCAAACTTTGAAAATAACTGAATTATTAAAAATTTTAATGTCAAACCTTTGAAACTAATTGAAAAAGGAAAATTAGCTACTAATTTTCCAAAATCCAATATTTTTATATATTTTCAATTACATACTTCAAAAAATTTTATTCTTAAAATTTGTTTTTAGTATATTTTTTATAATTTGGATAATACTTTAATGTTTAGAATTTTTTATTAAAATTAATCAACGAGTTCGTTAGTTTTTTTAAACTATACAATAATTCTTTTAAGAAATACAATTAATTTCGAAAAATCATTAAGATACATTAAAATATTTTCAAAAACTAATTATTAGAATTGTTTTGAAACAATTTTTTAAAATTCAAAATTTACTATTTGCACTATTAAAATTTTTAAGAAATCATAATCCTGCCTATAATTAAAATTTTGCAAAAATTTTGATCAGTTTTATTTATACTTTTAAAAATTTCAATTATTTTGAAAAGATTTAACCAAATTTTAATTTTTTTGAAATTTTTGATAATCGAAAAACTTATCCTTCGAAAATTGTTTAAAAACATTTTTAAAAAATTAATTGTAAGAATTTCCTTATAATTTTTTTAAAGAGTAGGAAAAAACTATGCAGAGTTGCAATAACCAAAGTTTTTTTTTAAAATTGAATTTATATATTTAAATAATTGAATTCTAAAAGAACTTTTAGAGAATAATTGTAAAAATTTTCTTATAATTTTTGAAAATTAGAAAAAAACTCTCCAGAGTTGCAATACCCAAAATTTTTTTAAAAATTGAGTTTATGTACTTAAATAATCGAATTCTAGAAGAACTTTTGGTAAATAATTTAAGTTAACATATTCAAAGATGAAGTTTAATTAAAAATTGTCCAAAATAATTTAATTCAGAAAGGTTTACAATTATAATTTTTAAAAATGATTAAAGTTCATAAATTTTACTCATTTTCCGTAAACATTAATATTTTTCGTTTTTAGAAAATCAATTAGGACTTTTAACGATTAATTAAAACGACTTGGAAAATTATTAAAACAATACTTGATTTATCTGGAAAATATTGTAATTTACTGTGTATCAATAACAATTCATTTTAATAATTAATAAAAATTTTAATTATAAAAAGAAAGGTGAAATATAGGTTGATGAAATTGGAAAACGTAAATATTAGAATTTTAATTGCTGTGGTATTTTTGAACAATTCAAAAGAATGTAATATTAAAATATTTCAAAAATTTAATATTGCGAATAAATTGATGTAAACGAATAGAAGATTGAATTTCGTAGAGTTACAGCCATTTATTACAATGACAAAAAGCACTCTCGGTTTAGTAAGTAATTAATGAAATTGTTTTCATATATTACGGGGACACGCTTTTCGCGAAATATTCTTGAAAGTGTTATTGCAGTGGCAGTTTTTGGTGTGCTTTGCTTTTTGTTCCAGTCACGTGCCGTAAATTCAATGCAACGAGATTTATTTTCAAAACCCCCAAATATTTTGCTGACAAGCAGCCAAGGAATCTATTTCTTATAAATTTGTAAAATTTTCAAATTTATTTCACATTTATAAAAATTATAAATTTATTCCACACTTGTAAAATTTGTAAATTTATTCCTTATTTATAAAATTTGTAAATTTATTCCATATTTATAAACTTTGTAAATTTATTTCACATTTATAAAATTTATAAATTTATTTCACATTTATAAAAATTAAAAATTTATTTCACATTTATAAAATTTAAAAATTTATTTCACATTTATAAAGTTTATAAAGTTTATAAAATTTATAAAATTCAAGAAAACGGTTTTATTTAATTTTTATTTAAATACTTTCCTGGAGAAAATAAAAAAATCAAACAAAACTGATAACATAATACATTTGTAAGAAAAATTTGATGTTCATTTAAAAAAGATTTTTTTAAATAAAAATTCATTTTTCTATAAAAGCATTTCTGTTTATCAAAACTGGGTTGTTGTTTGTGAAATGTAGCAGTTTTAATTAAAATTTTTATTTATACACCTATATTTTTAAATCATTTTTCTATAACGATTTTGAATTTTATTTTTATCTTTAGATACAGTTTCATCATACGAGTAAATATTATACCATGCGTTTTCTATATGTATATAAAATGAGAAGTTATTTTCTTTTATTTCAATGGTTTTTGTTTTTTTATTTTTTTTTTCTTTCAGTAAATACATAAAAAGCTCGAAAAATGAATTAAATTTTTTGTTAAAATTTCTTCTTTTAATGTGTTTAATTTACAGCTTGTGAATTTTATTTAATTTTTCATTTGAAATAAGCGAATAATGGTTTATTTCATTTAGTGCGATCCATAAGTTCTAAAGGTTCGACCACATTTTCCCTGTAGATTAAACTTTCTCTTTGGTTAAGTGTCATCAACGTGCGTCCGACGATCGCGAAGGATTTTATGACGATTATTCGCCATAACGAAGTTTCTCAAAACGAGCGTCACTGAATACTCAAAAGCCATCTTTCCATCCGGATATGATCGTAAAAACATGAATAAGATCCATTAGCCAGACATTTAAAGGTTAGAATCTATCGATATTTTCTGTATTAATTATCTCTTTAAACTTGAATAATAATCTTTATTGTAATGCGCAAAAAGGGAACATTTCTTACTTTTAAAAGATTATTTCATTTCTCCCCGAATGGATACTTTTTTTCACTTTTAGATGTTTTTAAAAATGTTCCTTCAATTTTTAAATTTAATAATAATTATGAATATTAAAATATTATTATTATTATTAATATTATTATTATTATTATTATTATTATTATTATTATTATTATTATTATTTATTAATAGTAATTAATATTAATATTATTATTATTTGTTAATAGTAATTAATATTAATATTATTATTATTATTATTATTATTATTTGTTAATAGTAATTAATATTAATATTAGTATTATTATTATTATTATTATTATTATTATTATTATTATTATTATTATTATTATTATTATTATTATTATTATTATTATTATTATTAATTTATGAATATTTATATTTTCTCGTATAAAAATTTTAATTAAAACTGCTACATTAAATATTATGAATATTATAATTAATTAATTATAAATATTATGGATTTTCGACAAAAATTGCGTCTTTTTGATGTTAGGTTCTGTTTTGTTTAAAAAACAGATTTTGCCTTTACTCTCTTTTGCTTAATGAAGAAAGATGATGTTACTTTTCCTGTCGGATGTATAGCACCATTAAAATCAGGTTACACAAAGAATTCTAAAATCCAGTTATTCCGTACACAAAGAGAAATTATTATTTTTTTTTTTTTGTAAATTTCTTTCTCCATTATATCTCTTTTTATATTTCTTCAGGAGCTTCGGACAATATTTACACAAAGAATGAACATTTGAATAAGTTAATTAATGCACCGACATGAAATTTACAAAATAAAGTTACAATTGCCCTCGGGCATTGACATATTTACTTTTCGAAAATTTTCCAAGTGGAAAATTCAAGGTCATAGGAAAACACATTTCTGATCTCAAATTCTATCTTTTTACTTTTCAAAACGTTTAAAATTCGTTTCTTTTTCGCCGATAATTGTGCACAACAGAAAATGTAAAATGAATTTATTTAAAAACTGTAAAAAATGTAAAAAATGTAAAAAATGTAAAAAATGTAAAATATATAAAAATTGTAAAAAATGTAAAAATTTTGCAGTAAATCGATAATTGTTAAGCGAATACTTTGTGTACGTTTAACAGCGATAAGAAAGTTATATTGATGAAAAGGTGAAATCATGTGAAGAGGAGAGATTATTAAATTGGAAAAATTAGCAGCAAGCCCATTTTCTAGGTGTCCAATTTCACTCGATTGTGATGGGTCCACGGAATCGACCACTGAATTGACTCACCCACTGCACAACATTTCAAGCTGATAGGGTAAACGATAATCGTTACTCTGAAACGAGCAATTTATCCATTGCGTTGCTGCCGACCACGAGATCGAATCGTTCGCAAATCCATCTACTTGTTTTCAATGATTCACTGAATAATTATACCTATCTTTCTCACACACATATATATCTATATTTGTCATTACATCACAAGCTGTCAAAAACATTCGATTAAAATTTCCAATAATAATATTTTTCTCCATTCATCAATTCATATGCGATGGACAAATTTATATAATTTCGTAAAAGTTAATAATAAGCAAGAAAAAAAAATTTTTTAAACAGAAATTTTTTTTCTGAAACGAAACATTTGATTCTAAAAATTATTATTAACTATAATAATCCTTCTAGTATTTCTTTCATTCATTCTGTCCGCAGATTGAAGTTAGTTATAGTTATTCTTTTGTTTTTTATACGTTTTATAATTTATAATGATTATTATTTATAATGATCGTAAGTTTCCTCTCCGTTAGCAAATTATCAAAAAGAAACAAAAAAACTCGTTTTATTCACTTCACAAATTTGACGAAAATTCCATTCCATATTTTTTATTTTCCTGACTTTTTTCTAATTTTCATCAAATATATTTACTTTTTTCTTATCCTGATAATAAATTGAATTTATGCTACGAATTTTATTAATCATGGAACAATTTAAAATAATTTAATTTCTTTAATTCTTGCGAAGAATTTAAAAAAAATATTTGAACATAATTAAATTTTCAATGATAAATGTTCTTATTTATAAAAATAATTGATTTTTTCAGAAGAATTTTATTATTTACAAAAATAATTGATTTCTTTAGGTAAATTTTGTTATTTATGAAAATCATTGAATTTTCTTGAAATATTTTATTATTTATTGAAATAATTAAATTCTTGCGAAGAATTTTTTTAAAAATTTTGAAAATAATTGAAATTTTCTGAAGAATTTTATAAATTTTAAGAAAAATTGACTTTTTTTTAAAGAATTTCATAATTTATGAAAATAGTTAAATTTTTTTGGAATATTTTTCTATTTTTTTAAAAATAATTGAATTCTTGCAAAAAATTTTTTTTAAATTTTGAAAATAATTGAAATTTTCTGAAGAATTTTATAAATTTTAAGAAAAATTGACTTTTCTTTAAGAATTTCATAATTTATGAAAATAGTTAAATTTTTTTGGAATATTTTTCTATTTTTTTAAAAATAATTCAATTCTTGCAAAAAATTTTTTTTAAATTTTGAAAATAATTGAAATTTTCTGAAGAATTTTATAAATTTTAAGAAAAATTGACTTTTTTTTAAGAATTTCATAATTTATGAAAATAGTTAAATTTTTTTGGAATATTTTTCTATTTTTTTAAAAATAATTGAATTCTTGCAAAAAATTTTTTTTAAATTTTGAAAATAATTGAAATTTTCTGAAGAATTTTATAAATTTTAAGAAAAATTGACTTTTCTTTAAGAATTTCATAATTTATGAAAATAGTTAAATTTTTTTGGAATATTTTTCTATTTTTTTTTAAATAATTGAATTCTTGCAAAAAATTTTTTTTTAATTTTGAAAATAATTGAAATTTTCTGAAGAATTTTATAAATTTTAAGAAAAATTGACTTTTTTTTAAGAATTTCATAATTTATGAAAATAGTAAAGTTTTTTTGGAATATTTTTCTATTTTTATAAAAATAATTGAATTCTTGCGAAGAATTTTTTTTAAATTTTGAAAATAATTGAATTCTTGGGAAGAATTTTTAAAAAAATTTGGAAAATAGTTGAATTTTTCTGAAAAATTTTATAAATTTTGAAAAAAATTGAGTTTGTTTAAGAATTACATTTTTTCTAAGGATTTTGTAATTTATGAAAATAATTGAATTCTTCTGAGGAATTTTATTAATAATTGTTGAAAAAATAATTTAATTACTTTCGAAGAATTTTATTATTTATAAAAATAATTTTATTCTTTCAAAGAATTTTATTAATTAGGTAAATGATTAAATTCTTGCGGCGAATTTTATTAAAATTGATAAAAATTATTAAATTTTTTCTAGAATTGGTTATTTTATAAAAATAGTAGCTATTAAAAATCACGGAAATGTGAAAAATTTTTAAAGATAATTAAATTTTACAATGAACTCTATTAAAAAATTTGGCAATAATTGAATGTCGGTGGAAAATTTTATTAAATTTTTTTTTAAAATAATTGAATTTTTGCAAAAAAGTTTATTAAAATGTTTAAAAAGAATGAAATTTCTAATGAAAATTTTATTAATTTTGAAAGGAATTGATATCTTTATAAGAATTTTATGAACATTGTTTTAAATAACAAATTTTTAAATGTTATGAAAATTTTATTAGTTTAAATAATTGAATTCTTGTCAAAAACTTTATTTGTGAAAGTAACTGAATTTTACGATTATGAAAATAATTAAATTCATGCTTAGAATTTAATCAAAAATTTAAAAAAAAAATGAAATTTACATGAAAAATTTTATAATTATTAAAAGTAATTGAATTATTGGGACAAATAAATTGCATAAAATTTTGTTAAATAAAATTGCGATTTTTTTCAATATTAGCGAATTAAAAGTAGTGAAAATTCTCTAAAAAAATATTGTTTATATTCTTTGTTCGGAAAGTTAAATACCTATATATAGCTAATAATTTTTTTACCTTCTCTATTTTTTAGAATAATTAAAATTTTCGTAATGAAGTTTTTTTTAATTTAGGTATCAGATAACAATTTTTGTGAAATTCAATTCTCCTCCTACAAGAAAGTTTAACTATTTTCAATTTTGAAAATCTGATGCCAAATTTGAAATTAGTATCGAAATTTGTTGAAGTTTTTTTATATACTTTAAAGTTTGGAAATATAATATATTTTGAAAATTTAATTCTAATTAGTTTTTCAGTTATGTGTCATAATAAGTATTTCTTTAAAAATTACTTAAATTAAAATGACTTGAAATTGTTTACAATAAACATTGCAGCACAACATTCACGCGCGCTTGCGCGCGGATAATTTTGCTAGTTTTTAAATTAATTATAAATTTCCGGATAAGAGTCAATCAGATTATTAGGAACAGTATTTCCTTCTACTTTTTTTTAGGAGGGGGTTTTTATTTTGTTTTAATTTTTTTTATTTTTTTTTATTTTTTTTATTTCTTACAATGTGAGTGTGCGGTTCTCATTCTGTGGGAAAGGGAGAAAGTCTGACAGAACACAAGCTTCTATCCCCTATATTCACCCCTTTTGCTACTCGGAGACTTTGTTCCTTTTCACCGCACGGGATTCTCCCTTGACACAGAGAATGGATGACTCGAGAATTTCATCTCTTACTCTTTTTTCCGTTTCTTTTTTTTCTCTATTTGCCAAACGCTACGTCACCGGAGCTATCTAACGTTTTTCCTTATCAGCTTGCGTGTCCTTTGTACTCGCTACTTCTTCTCTATCGTCGTGAACCTCCTGTGAACCGAAGGTAAACGACACCATTTTGACACAAAAACATGAAAAACTGAATCACATTCAGAAAAAAATTTGAAATTTCACTTAAAATGTAAAATAAAATCACGAAAAGAAAAAAAAAATAGGAGAAAAAATATTCCATTTTTCGACACTGTTTTAAATACTACATCGGAAGATATTCTTGGAAAGAATAGTAATAATCACCATTTTCATTATCTGATGATAAAGCATTATTATTATTATTATTATTATTATTATTATTCGCATATTTTAATTGCAATAATATTTTTAAAAGAGAAGGAGGTTTTTGTAAAGTATCTTTTTTTTTATTTTCTGACCCTTCGAGCACATTGAATATTATTACGACATAAAAAAGCTTGCCGTTTTTATGTCCGAGAATTTTAAGATCGTTTTTATTCCACATATTCATCTCCTAAAACACATTCCAACTGACCTTATTGCCCCGACAGTATTTAATGTTCGCTCACATGAAATTCAATACCGTCTAGATATCGTCTTTACAATTTAACGATCGACATTAAAGTTTTTAACCATATTTTGTAGCGTAACACTCATAATTTTTGTTACTTATACAATAGAAATATTAATCAAACCACAAATTACGAAATTTAATATTCATAAAAAATAGATAAACACAAAAAAAGATAATTTCCCCCCCTCAAAAAAAAACAAAAAAAAATAGAGAGGAAAATAGTGTTTAAAAAATTTTTAGCCGAAGAAATAAATTTTTTACGTTGCTTAAAAGAAAGAAAGAAAGAGAGAAGTGGAAAAAAATGTTTCTTTAAATTAAAAATCTCCCGTTTCTTTTTAACATATGGTTCACAATATTTGAACATCAAAATTATGATTGCTTGCACTTAGCAAAAGTACATTCGGCACTTCTCATTTTGTAGAACGAACTTTATAGTCCCGAGAGAGCAGACAGATATCAGTTACACAGGTGTGCCACAGGTGTGCATCAAGCAACTTCCTACATTTTACGTTTCTCCAAAAAAAGAAGAAAGTCCTTTTTAAGGATTAAAATATACGTTTCTAAGTGATATATTTGGAAAATAAAACATGTGTACAGTGAAATTAAAAAAAGGCAGCTTGGAGAAAAAAAATTACACCATGTGAATGTGAAGATTTTACCAATTTTAAGTAAGGAAAAGAATTTTTTTAACACGGAAGAAGAAATGCAACTTTGACGAATTCATCAGAATTAAATATCCATTTTACTGATTCCCATTTATCGATAAATCCTATTGACACTATCACCAAATTATAATATATAGTAAAAAGTAAATCTTATTTTAATAATAAATATCAATTTATCGTTATAAAATCTACTTTTAGCTTCAAACGTGTTTTTCTCGAAACTACATTTTTCGAATTTGCTGCAGCTCTAACTCGAGAACCAATCATCCGATCGGGTTGATTTTTGTCTTTGCCTATTTAGTATTATTTTCTCCGTTCAATGAGGCTCCAGTTTTTTTTTTTTTTTTTTTTTTTATTAAGAATAAAATTTTGGGATGCCAAAAACTATCGAATTTTTAAGGCGAAATTTATAAGCTTTTTTTCAAAACTTTGCCATTTTGTTGCAATTCAATATAATTATTATTTTTCTTTAGGAATTAAAATTTTTCAAAACATTCAAATTCAAACCTTTTTAAATTGAACAACTTATAAGAATATTATTACAAAACATATTTTGTAATAATTTAAATTACCATAACATTTTTCAGAATAGGTTAAATATTTACAAAAATCCTAAAAAAATCCTTCGCAAGAATTTAATTATTTTTACAAACAGTAAAATTTCTCAAAAAAATTAAATTATTAAAAAAAATGTAATAAAATTCGTGTCAATAATTCAATTACTTTCATAAATAATAATAAATCGATTATCCGTTAATTCATTTTTAAATAAATTTTTATTAGAAAATTCTAGAAAAATTCAATTATTTAAATTAAAAAATAAATAATTTATTGAATAATAGAATGTTCTTTGTTAAAATTTAATTCTGATAAAGAATTTTGTCAAAAAATTTTTAAATATATGAATTTAATTTGACAAATTTTGATAAAATTTTTAAGAATAATTACATTTTTCGAGGAATTTGATTAAAATATATATTGTATAAAAAATCATTAAAATTCTGCGATGAGTTTTATTATTTATGAAAATAATTAATATTTTCTTAAAATTTCCATAAAATAATTGAATTTTGGAGAACAATTTTATTATTTATAAAATTACTTGGAATTTTAACAAGAATTTTTTTTTAATTTTCGAACACAATTGGATTTCTGCGAAGAATTTTATTACATTTTAAAAATAATTTAATTCTTCCAACGAATTTTATTCAAATTTATAAAAATAACTGTATTTATGTGAAGATTTTTATTATTTATATTAATAATTGAATTCTTACAAAAAATTTTATTCCAGTTTCTAAAAAAAATTGAATTTCGGTGAAGAATTTTTTAAATAATTTATACTTTTCGAAAAATTTTATGAAATTTTGTATTTTAAATAATTAAAATTCCTGTTAAAATTTTATTACTTATGAAAATAATGGAATTATTTTGAATTAATTCATTAGAATTTAATTCCTACAAAATTTTGCCAAGGATTTTATTAAATATTTAAAAATATAATTGAATTTTGATAAATAATTTTTTATTTATAAATATAATTGAAATTTTGAAAATATTTGTTGTTTAATTTTCGAGAATAATTGAATTTTTGCGAAGAATTTTATTAATTTTTGAAAATAATTGAATTTTTACAATGAATTTTATTCAAGTTTATAAAAGTAATTGAATTTCGGTAAAGAATTTTATTATTTATAAAAATATTTTTATATAATTGATATTTTTCAAAAAATTTTATTAAATTTGTATTTTAAATAATTGAATTCCTGTGAAAAATTTGATTACTTCTCATGAAAATAATTGAATTATTTTGAATTAATTCATTAAAATTGAATTCCTACAAAATTTTGGCAAGAATTTTATTAAAATTTTTAAATATAATTAAATTGAGATGAAGAATTTTTTTTTAATAAATGAATTCTTCCAACGAATTTTATTTAAATTTATAAAAGTAATTGAATTTCGGTGAAGAATTTTATTATTTATAAAAATATTTTTGTATAATTGATATTTCTCGAAAAATTTTATTAAATTTCGTATCTTAAATAATTGAATTCCTGTGAAGAATTTGATTACTACTCATGAAAATAATTGAATTATTTTGAAGAAATTTATTAAAAATTGAATAATTGAATTCTTGTGGAATTTTGTCAAAAATTTTACTAAAACTTTTAAAAATAATTGAATTTTAATGATGTATTTTATTATTTATAAATATAATTGTAATTTTGACGAGAATTGATTTAAAATTTTTGAACATAATTGAAATTCTGCGAAGAATTTTTGTAACTTTTGAAAATAACTGAATTTTTGTAATCATTTATAACTTTTCCAAAATCTAAATTTTTTAGTATTTTTAACTAAAATTCTTTTGTCAATCTAGTATTTATGAAAATTGTAAAAATTATTCTTAAAATAATTTATAAGTCATAATGTATGATAGTTTTAGATAATTTTATTAAATTATTATTTATTATTATTATTTATTCATTATTTGTTATTGATTATTAATTTTATGATAATTTTTCATAATTTAAGTTATTTAAAAAGAAATTATTGTCAGAAGTAGAAAAAATTGAAGGTTTTGTATATTAAAATTTGTGGTAATTTCACAGTTTACGAGGCAAAGAGAAAAAAATTCAGGTTTCTCATGAATTTTAAAAATTCAATTTTTTCCAGTACTTTTAGTAAAACTCCCTGACTTTTCCCTGACTTCCCTGACCAATTTTAGTTTCCCTGAATTTTCCCTGAATTTCCTGACTTCCCTGACCTGTGGCAACTCTGTAATAAAATAAATAATTTAAAACAAGAAAAAATATTTTTCTTTCTTAATTTGAAAAGTTTTCTTAATTTTCTTATTGTAACTATGAAGCTGAAGCTGGCACCTAGTTATCAGCACCCGTTTAATTTCTAAAAAATTAAAGTTGGCAATGAAACAAAAGAAAACGTATTATCAAAAATTAAAGGATCTAACGGAAAGCAGTTAATAAAAGGTTATTTATCAGAAAACAAATGAAAACACAAAATAGGAAAAATAATATTTTTTTTAAATTCCATAAATAATAAAATAATTACAATTAGTTAACTAAAATAATAAATAAAATAATAAAACAAAATAAAAAATAATTTATTTTTTAAAGATAAATTTAAATAATTAGTAATTAATTAATTTTTTATAATTTATGGTTACTAAATTAAAATAATATATTAATTAATATATTAAAAATATAAAATTTATTTTTAAAAGATGAATTAAATAATTAATTTTTTTTATTGTTAATAAATTAAAATGATAAATAAATAATTAAATTAAATATAAAAACAACATATTAAAAAAAATCAAAATATAAAATTTATTTTTTAAACATAAATTAATTAAATTAACTAATTTTTTATTAATAAATTAAAATAGTAAATAAATTGATATATAAAAAATAAAAAAGAATATAAAAAAAATTTAAAATATAAAATTTTAATCAATTAAAATATATTTTTTCAGTAAAAATTCCAAAATTTCTTCTAAGAATTCAAGTAACTATCGATTCTTTTTACAATTAACAATAATTACAGTTCTACATAATAATTCATTTTTTAATTATTTACAAAATAATCAATAGTGACATAACAAAAATTAAAATTAAACAAAAACAACATATTAAATAAAAAAAATTATAAAAATTAGCATAACATAGTGAATTTTTGTTAAAAGAAATCAAGTTTAAATTTTAAAAAATTCACAATTTTTTCCTTGAATAAATTTAATTGTCGATTCTTTCGGCAATTTATTCCCTACAATATTTGGAACAAAATAATACCCAATAGACCGCGAGACCTGTTCATTGGGCCCTAAAAAATGACATTTTCTTTTTGGAAAAATAGAGTTTAAATTTTAAAAAATTCACAATTTTTTCCTTAAATAAATTTAATTGTCGATTCTTTCGGCAATTGATTCGCTACAATATTTGAAACAAAATAATACCCAATAGACCGCGGGACCTCTTCATTGGGCCCCAAAAAATGACATTTTCTTTTTGGAAAAATAGTGTTTTAGTTTTAAAAAATTCACAATTTTTTCCTTGAATAAATTTAATTGTCGATTCTTTCGGCAATTGATTCGCTACAATATTTGGAACAAAATAATACCCAATAGACCGCGGGACCTCTTCATTGGGCCCCAAAAAATAACATTTTCTTTTTGGAAAAATCAAGTTTAAATTTTAAAAAATTCACAATTTTTTCCTTGAATAAATTTAATTGTCGATTCTTTCGGCAATTGATTCGCTACAATATTTGGAACAAAATAATACCCAATAGACCGCAGGATCTGTTCATTGGGCCCCAAAAAATGACATTTTCTTTTTGGAAAAATAGAGTTTTAGTTTTAAAAAATTCACAATTTTTTCCTTGAATAAATTAAATTGTCGATTTTTTCGGCAATTGATTCGCTACAAAATTTGGAACAAAATAATACCCAATAGACCGCGGGACCTCTTCATTGGGCCCCAAAAAATGACATTTTCTTTTTGGAAAAATCAAGTTTAAATTTTTAAAAATTCACAATTTTTTCCTTGAATAAATTTAATTGTCGATTCTTTCGGCAATTGATTCGCTACAATATTTGGAACAAAATAATACCCAATAGACCGCGGGACCTGTTCATTGGGCCCCAAAAAATAACATTTTCTTTTTGGAAAAATCAAGTTTTAGTTTAAAAAAATTCACAATTTTTTCCTTGAATAAATTAAATTGTTGATTCTTTCAGCAATTGATTCGCTACAATATTTGGAACTAAATAATACCCAATAGACCGCGGGACCTCTTCATTGGGCCCCAAAAAATAACATTTTCTTTTTGGAAAAATCAAGTTTAAATTTTAAAAAATTCACAATGTTTTCCTTAAATAAATTTAATTGTCGATTCTTTTGGCAATTGATTCGCTACAATATTTGGAACAAAATAATACCCAATAGACCGCGGGACCTCTTCATTCGGCCCCAAAAAATGACATTTTCTTTTTGGAAAAATAGAGTTTTAGTTTTAAAAAATTCACAATTTTTTCCTTGAATAAATTTAATTGTCGATTTTTTCGGCAATTGATTCGCTACAATATTTGGAACAAAATAATACCCAATAGACCGCGGGACCTCTTCATTGGGCCCCAAAAAATGACATTTTCTTTTTGGAAAAATTGAGTTTTAGTTTTAAAAAATTCACAATTTTTTCCTTGAATAAATTTAATTGTCGATTTTTTCGGCAATTGATTCGCTACAATATTTGGAACAAAATAATACCCAATAGACCGCGGGACCTCTTCATTGGGCCCTAAAAAATGACATTTTCTTTTTGAAAAATCAAGTTTAAATTTTAAAAAATTCACAATTTTTTCCTTGAATAAATTTAAATGTCGATTCTTTCGGCAATTGATTCGCTACAATATTTGGAACAAAATAATACCCAATAGACCGCAGGATCTGTTCATTGGGCCCCAAAAAATGACATTTTCTTTTTGGAAAAATTGAGTTTTAGTTTTAAAAAATTCACAATTTTTTCCTTGAATAAATTTAATTGTCGATTCTTTCGGCAATTGATTCGCTACAATATTTAAAACTAAATAATACCCAATAGACCGCGGGACCTCTTCATTGGGCCCCAAAAAATGAAATTTTCTTTTTGAAAAATCAAGTTTAAATTTTAAAAAATTCACAATTTTTTCCTTGAATAAATTTAATTGATGATTCTTTCAGCAATTGATTCACTACAATATTTGGAACAAAATAATACCTATTAGACCGCGGGACCTCTTCATTGGGCCCCAAAAAATGACATTTTCTTTTTGGAAAAATAGAGTTTTAGTTTTAAAAAATTCAAAATTTTTTCCTTGAATAAATTTAATTGTCGATTCTTTCGGCAATTGATTCGCTACAATATTTGAAACAAAATAATACCTAATAGACCGCGGGACCTCTTCATTGGGCCCCAAAAAATAACATTTTCTTTTTGGAAAAATAGAATTTTAGTTTTAAAAAATTCACAATTTTTTCCTTGAATAAATTTAATTGTCGATTTTTTCGGCAATTGATTCGCTACAATATTTGTAACAAAATAATACCCAATAGACCGCGGGACCTCTTCATTGGGCCCTAAAAAATGACATTTTTTTTTTGAAAAATCAAGTTTAAATTTTAAAAAATTCACAATTTTTTCCTTGAATAAATTTAAATGTCGATTCTTTCGGCAATTGATTCGCTACAATATTTGGAACAAAATAATACCCAATAGACCGCGGGACCTCTTCATTGGGCCCCAAAAAATGACATTTTCTTTTTGGAAAAATTGAGTTTTAGTTTTAAAAAATTCACAATTTTTTCCTTGAATAAATTTAATTGTCGATTCTTTCGGCAATTGATTCGCTACAATATTTGGAACAAAATAATACCCAACAGACCGCGAGACCTCATCATTGGGCCCCAAAAAATGACATTTTCTTTTTGGAAAAATAGAGTTTTAGTTTTAAAAAATTCACAATTTTTTCCTTGAATAAATTTAATTGTCGATTCTTTCGGCAATTGATTCGCTACAATATTTGAAACAAAATAATACCTAATAGACCGCGGGACCTCTTCATTGGGCCCCAAAAAATAACATTTTCTTTTTGGAAAAATCAAGTTTAAATTTTAAAAAATTCACAATGTTTTCCTTGAATAAATTAAATTGTCGATTTTTTCGGCAATTGATTCGCTACAATATTTGGAACAAAATAATACCCAATAGACCGCGGGACCTCTTCATTGGGCCCCAAAAAATGACATTTTCTTTTTGAAAAATAGAGTTTTAGTTTTAAAAAATTCACAATTTTTTCCTTGAATAAATTTAATTGTCGATTCTTTTAGCAATTGATTCGCTACAATATTTGGAACAAAATAATACCCAATAGACCGCGGGACCTCTTCATTGGGCCCCAAAAAATGACATTTTCTTTTTGGAAAAATAGAGTTTTAGTTTTAAAAAATTCACAATTTTTTCCTTGAATAAATTTAATTGTCGATTCTTTCGGCAATTGATTCGCTACAATATTTGGAACAAAATAATACCCAATAGACCGCGGGACCTCTTCATTGGGCCCCAAAAAATGACATTTTCTTTTTGGAAAAATAGAGTTTTAGTTTTAAAAAATTCACAATTTTTTCCTTGAATAAATTTAATTGTCGATTCTTTCGGCAATTGATTCGCTACAATATTTAAAACTAAATAATACCCAATAGACCGCGGGACCTCTTCATTGGGCCCCAAAAAATAACATTTTCTTTTTGGAAAAATCAAGTTTAAATTTTAAAAAATTCACAATTTTTTCCTTGAATAAATTTAATTGTCGATTCTTTCGGCAATTGATTCGCTACAATATTTGGAACAAAATAATACCCAATAGACCGCAGGATCTGTTCATTGGGCCCCAAAAAATGACATTTTCTTTTTGGAAAAATAGAGTTTTAGTTTTAAAAAATTCACAATTTTTTCCTTGAATAAATTTAATTGTCGATTCTTTCGGCAATTGATTCGCTACAATATTTAAAACTAAATAATACCCAATAGACCGCGGGACCTCTTCATTGGGCCCCAAAAAATGACATTTTCTTTTTGGAAAAATAGAGTTTTAGTTTTAAAAAATTCACAATTTTTTCCTTGAATAAATTTAATTGTCGATTCTTTTGGCAATTGATTCGCTACAATATTTGGAACGAAATAATACCCAATAGACCGCGGGACCTCTTCATTGGGCCCCAAAAAATAACATTTTCTTTTTGGAAAAATCAAGTTTAAATTTTAAAAAATTCACAATTTTTTCCTTGAATAAATTTAATTGTCGATTCTTTCGGCAATTGATTCGCTACAATATTTGGAACAAAATAATACCCAATAGACCGCAGGATCTGTTCATTGGGCCCCAAAAAATGACATTTTCTTTTTGGAAAAATAGAGTTTTAGTTTTAAAAAATTCACAATTTTTTCCTTGAATAAATTAAATTGTCGATTTTTTCGGCAATTGATTCGCTACAAAATTTGGAACAAAATAATACCCAATAGACCGCGGGACCTCTTCATTGGGCCCCAAAAAATGACATTTTCTTTTTGGAAAAATAGAGTTTTAGTTTTAAAAAATTCACAATTTTTTCCTTGAATAAATTAAATTGTCGATTTTTTCGGCAATTGATTCGCTACAAAATTTGGAACAAAATAATACCCAATAGACCGCGGGACCTCTTCATTGGGCCCCAAAAAATGACATTTTCTTTTTGGAAAAATCAAGTTTAAATTTTTAAAAATTCACAATTTTTTCCTTGAATAAATTTAATTGTCGATTCTTTCGGCAATTGATTCGCTACAATATTTGGAACAAAATAATACCCAATAGACCGCGGGACCTGTTCATTGGGCCCCAAAAAATAACATTTTCTTTTTGGAAAAATCAAGTTTTAGTTTAAAAAAATTCACAATTTTTTCCTTGAATAAATTAAATTGTTGATTCTTTCAGCAATTGATTCGCTACAATATTTGGAACTAAATAATACCCAATAGACCGCGGGACCTCTTCATTGGGCCCCAAAAAATAACATTTTCTTTTTGGAAAAATCAAGTTTAAATTTTAAAAAATTCACAATGTTTTCCTTGAATAAATTTAATTGTTGATTCTTTCAGCAATTGATTCGCTACAATATTTGGAACAAAATAATACCCAATAGACCGCGGGACCTCTTCATTGGGCCCTAAAAAATGACATTTTCTTTTTGAAAAATCAAGTTTAAATTTTAAAAAATTCACAATTTTTTCCTTGAATAAATTTAAATGTCGATTCTTTCGGCAATTGATTCGCTACAATATTTGGAACAAAATAATACCCAATAGACCGCAGGATCTGTTCATTGGGCCCCAAAAAATGACATTTTCTTTTTGGAAAAATTGAGTTTTAGTTTTAAAAAATTCACAATTTTTTCCTTGAATAAATTTAATTGTCGATTTTTTCGGCAATTGATTCGCTACAATATTTGGAACAAAATAATACCCAATAGACCGCGGGACCTCTTCATTGGGCCCTAAAAAATGACATTTTCTTTTTGAAAAATCAAGTTTAAATTTTAAAAAATTCACAATTTTTTCCTTGAATAAATTTAATTGTTGATTCTTTCAGCAATTAATTCGCTACAATATTTGGAACAAAATAATACCCAATAGACCGCGGGACCTCTTCATTGGGCCCCAAAAAATGACATTTTCTTTTTGGAAAAATTGAGTTTTAGTTTTAAAAAATTCACAATTTTTTCCTTGAATAAATTTAATTGTCGATTCTTTCGGCAATTGATTCGCTACAATATTTAAAACTAAATAATACCCAATAGACCGCGGGACCTCTTCATTGGGCCCCAAAAAATGAAATTTTCTTTTTGAAAAATCAAGTTTAAATTTTAAAAAATTCACAATTTTTTCCTTGAATAAATTTAATTGTCGATTCTTTCGGCAATTGATTCGCTACAATATTTGAAACAAAATAATACCTAATAGACCGCGGGACCTCTTCATTGGGCCCCAAAAAATAACATTTTCTTTTTGGAAAAATAGAATTTTAGTTTTAAAAAATTCACAATTTTTTCCTTGAATAAATTTAATTGTCGATTTTTTCGGCAATTGATTCGCTACAATATTTGGAACAAAATAATACCCAATAGACCGCGGGACCTCTTCATTGGGCCCTAAAAAATGACATTTTCTTTTTGAAAAATCAAGTTTAAATTTTAAAAAATTCACAATTTTTTCCTTGAATAAATTTAAATGTCGATTCTTTCGGCAATTGATTCGCTACAATATTTGGAACAAAATAATACCCAATAGACCGCGGGACCTCTTCATTGGGCCCCAAAAAATGACATTTTCTTTTTGGAAAAATTGAGTTTTAGTTTTAAAAAATTCACAATTTTTTCCTTGAATAAATTTAATTGTCGATTCTTTCGGCAATTGATTCGCTACAATATTTGGAACAAAATAATACCCAACAGACCGCGGGACCTCATCATTGGGCCCCAAAAAATGACATTTTCTTTTTGGAAAAATTGAGTTTTAGTTTTAAAAAATTCACAATTTTTTCCTTGAATAAATTTAATTGTCGATTCTTTCGGCAATTGATTCGCTACAATATTTAAAACTAAATAATACCCAATAGACCGCGGGACCTCTTCATTCGGCCCCAAAAAATGACATTTTCTTTTTGGAAAAATAGAGTTTTAGTTTTAAAAAATTCACAATTTTTTCCTTGAATAAATTTAATTGATGATTCTTTCAGCAATTGATTCACTACAATATTTGGAACAAAATAATACCTATTAGACCGCGGGACCTCTTCATTGGGCCCCAAAAAATGACATTTTCTTTTTGGAAAAATAGAGTTTTAGTTTTAAAAAATTCACAATTTTTTCCTTGAATAAATTTAATTGTCGATTCTTTTGGCAATTGATTCGCTACAATATTTAGAACTAAATAATACCCAATAGACCGCGGGACCTCTTCATTGGGCCCCAAAAAATGAAATTTTCTTTTTGAAAAATCAAGTTTAAATTTTAAAAAATTCACAATTTTTTCCTTGAATAAATTTAATTGATGATTCTTTCAGCAATTGATTCACTACAATATTTGGAACAAAATAATACCTATTAGACCGCGGGACCTCTTCATTGGGCCCCAGAAAATGACATTTTCTTTTTGGAAAAATAGAGTTTTAGTTTTAAAAAATTCACATTTTTTTCCTTGAATAAATTTAATTGTCGATTCTTTTGGCAATTGATTCGCTACAATATTTGAAACAAAATAATACCTAATAGACCGCGGGACCTCTTCATTGGGCCCCAAAAAATAACATTTTCTTTTTGGAAAAATCAAGTTTAAATTTTAAAAAATTCACAATGTTTTCCTTGAATAAATTTAATTGTCGATTCTTTTGGCAATTGATTCGCTACAATATTTAGAACTAAATAATACCCAATAGACCGCGGGACCTCTTCATTGGGCCCCAAAAAATGAAATTTTCTTTTTGGAAAAATAGAGTTTTAGTTTAAAAAAATTCACAATTTTTTCCTTGAATAAATTTAATTGATGATTCTTTCAGCAATTGATTCACTACAATATTTGGAACAAAATAATACCTATTAGACCGCGGGACCTCTTCATTGGGCCCCAAAAAATGACATTTTCTTTTTGGAAAAATAGAGTTTTAGTTTTAAAAAATTCACAATTTTTTCCTTGAATAAATTTAATTGTCGATTCTTTCGGCAATTGATTCGCTACAATATTTGGAACAAAATAATACCCAATAGACCGCGGGACCTCTTCATTGGGCCCCAAAAAATGAAATTTTCTTTTTGAAAAATCAAGTTTAAATTTTAAAAAATTCACAATTTTTTCCTTGAATAAATTTAATTG
This sequence comes from Leptopilina drosophilae, assembly GCA_032873175.1. NCBI lineage: Eukaryota > Metazoa > Arthropoda > Insecta > Hymenoptera > Figitidae > Leptopilina > Leptopilina drosophilae. Next base: position 8,601,849 of record CM065481.1, read on the forward strand.
TCGATTCTTTCGGCAATTGATTCGCTACAATATTTGGAACAAAATAATACCCAATAGACCGCGGGACCTCTTCATTCGGCCCCAAAAAATGACATTTTCTTTTTAGAAAGATATCAAGATTAATTTTTGAAAAATTCACATTTTTTTTTAAAAATCAAGATTAATTTTTTAAGAATTAAACTTGATTTTTAAAGAAAATATTTATTTTTTAGGGTCCAGTGATCAGGTTCCGCGGTCTGTTGGGTATTATTTTGTTCCAAATATTGTAGCGAATTAATTGCCGAAAATATCGACCATTAAATTTTGTCAAGGAAAAGATTGCGAATTTTTTTCAAATCCAAAGAATTTTTTTTTTTTTGAACAATTTATTTATGTTTTTGGGCCCAGTGATGAGGTTCCGCTGTCTGTTTGATATTATTCTGTTTCAAATAATTTAGGAAATTAATTGCCAAAGGAATTGACAATTAAATTTATTCACGGAAAAAATTGTGAATTTTTTTTATGTCAAAAGAATTTTTTTTGAACAAATGTTTGAATTTTTACTGAAAAAATAAATATTTATTTATTAAAATTTTATATTCATAATTTTTTCTTGTCTTTTTTACTTTTATTTAATCAATTTATTTACTATTTTAATTTATTAATAATAAATAAAAAAAATTGTTTAATTTTTTTTTAAATTTATCTTTAAAAACTGTTTTATATTTTTAATTTTTTAATATTTTCTTTTATATTTAATGTAATTATTATTGTAATTTTTTGACAATAAATAAAAAAAAATTAATTAATTAATTTAATTTGTAAAAATAATTTTTATATTTTTAATGTATTAATTATTTTATTATTAAAATTTATTAACAATAAATAATAAAAAATTAATTAATTATTAATTTATTAAATTTATCTTTAAAAAATAATTTTTATATTTTTAATTTCTTATTTTAATTAACTAATTGTAATTATTTTATTATTTATGGAATTTGAAAAAAATATAATTATTTTCCTATTTCGTATTTTCATTTGTTTTCTGATAAATAACCTTATTATCACTGCTTTCCGTTAGATCCTTTAATTTTTGACAATACGTTTTCTTTTGTTTCATTGCCAACTTAAAATTTTTAGAAATTAATCGGGTGCTAATAACTAGGTGCCAGCTTCAGCTTCATATTGTAACTATCTATATAGATATTTTATATATATATAGGGGGAAATATTTATGTAAGACCCGTCATCTATCAGTTTTTCGAGACTTTGTTTCTCCAAAGTAAAAGTTTGGGGTAAGTTTCTTTTTGCCGCGGAGGTGCTGCGCGATTATCCACAAGGAATTAACGTGGATCGTAAACTCGAACGTGCTCGTCGGCAATATAAACTTAGTATGACTGAAGGAGGAAGAGGTGGGAGGTCATAAGAGAAAACTGAGTATAAGAGAAGAAGTATAAGAATTGAGCCAAGTACGTGCAGAAATAAATGCTATAGAAAATGAAAGAGAACGACGTTCTGCATCTAGTCGAAGGCTTAATATACCGATTTAATTAAACGAGCTTTTCACAAAAGAGGAGAGAGAGCGCAATTAGTCTGCAATGGAAAAGCATTTTAAGACCCCGTTATACAAGTATTCTATATAACATTTTACAACTTTATTTCACAAAAATTTTCCTTTTTTAATTTTGGATTAAAGCCTACTAGCATCCTATCAACTGATGGGAAAATCCAAACCAAACTTCTCTGGTTCTTTTTCAGTGTTATTAATGTAGAATAATTTTTTAAATCCATACCAAAGTAAATTTTCTCTTGGTGTTTATAATCAAGAAGATAAAATACTTCCCGAATAATTTTATTCGTACGAGCTTTGACTTTATCGACGATCAGTTTCATCTGGTGTGAGACAACTATGATATTCACTTTCTCTTAAGTACCACGATTGTGGATATTAGTTAAACCTAGATGCAAGGGACAGTTAATTTTTTGTTTCCAAAAATGATTCAAATTATTGATACAATTACAATGGTACTGATTCGTCTCCACTGACAATTGCGAACCATTGTTATGGATACTTTCTTCATTGAATAACTTTGCATTGAGTAATGAACTCACATTTCTCGTGGAATTTAAAAAAAAATGTATGTATTATTTATAAGCTGTGAAAACTCATTAAAATGTAGTTTAACTGCATAATCCGTGCGACAATTTTTTTCCCTTTTAATGAGTTCTACAAACTGTTTTTCATTCTCTCTGTTTATAAAAGTTTTTAAATTATAAAATCATTTGAAATTAAAAACAAACGCTTTTAACTATATACAAACGCTTTGTGCACCTTTTTGCGATTATAACAATTAACTTTAGATGAAAAGAGCTGTGGCATTTATTTTACATATCTTATGATTTTGAAGATAATGCATTCTTTTGGCTAAACATGTCCTTAAATACCTTGCTACATAGAGTATATTGTGGATCAAATATATCCACTGGAAATAGTTGAATGAAATGTTTGTTGTTTTTTTTGTTCGAGCATTCGTAGTTTCGTAATTAGAATACAAATACTGCAAAAGGAAACAGAAGCTTCTATAATTTCCCTGGTGTCGTGGAAATAACTCAACACAATGCGCAACTCTCGATGATAGTGTATACACATACCTGGGGGGATACAGAATGGGTTAAATAGGATTTTCAGGGTGGTGGGTGAGAGGGTGTGGATCTCGCTGATCCAGAGACATAGTCACGAGAGATATCACCCTATACACTCTACGTTTTTGCCAGTCGTGAGTATTCTATGCGAAATTCAAGCTATAACCAACACGTGTGTGCAACGTTTGTAAAGTTATCAAACCAACCGAAACGAACCAGTTATTTCTGACACAATGTTTCCTCTAATATGATCAGAAAAGAATGACACTCTTTTTGGATATTATTTACAGTCGTATCTGATTCTTTTTGCAAATAGTCTCTGTTTTAGTTTTTAGCCTTTCTCATCTACTTGTCTCTAATTAATTTCCTTTCCTAGTTATTTATATTCACTCGTTACAGCATACAGCAAGGATTTCGGCAGCATCCGGAGTTTGAATTAATCCCTATGTGTTACTTGGTTAATTCCTAGAAGTGCGCGCGCCACAAGCATCGTTGGACTCGCGTAACGTGGAAACCTATTCTAGAACTGTCTTGCGAATATGAATAAAATCCCTTTATCGGAAATGCAAACTGAAGCGCGTAATTACTTGTAACTAAAATCTAATGTGAACAAGGTGTCGACTTTACTCCGCCAAAACCGATAATATAGAATTAGTATGATTTATTTAAATGAATTTCTAATGTTAACTAAAATATTTCTTTCGACGAGAAACAAATGCTACATTTACTAAATATTTAATTTTATTTTTCCCTGATTTCCAGACAAAATTGTCACTTTTTGCCTGACCCTAAAGAATATTCTAATTCAGTCTAAAAATTATTAGATAATCAAGAAAAAATGTTCTATTAGATATTTATTTACAAATTTCATTAATTGTAAAATTATGCAATAACATCAATAACTTCGTTTTTAAATAAATATTTAATCATTATTATTTTTCTGTGATCGCCTTCTTCATGCTTTGTAATAATTTAAATTACCATAATATTTTCCAGAATAGGTTAATTATTTACAAAAATCCTAAAAATATCCTTCGCAAGAATTCAATTATTTTTACAAGCAGTAAAATTTCTCAAAAAAATTAAATTATTAAAAAAATGTAATAAAATTCGTGTCAATAATTTAATTACTTTCATAAATAATAATAAACCGATTATCCGTTAATTAAGTTTTAAATCTATTTTTATTAGAAAATTCTAGAAAAATTCAATTATTTAAATAAAAAAATAAATAATTGATTGAATAATAGAATGTTCTTTGTTAAAATTTAATTCTCATAAAGAATTTTATAAATAAATTTTTAAATACATATACGAATTTAATTTGACAAATTTAAATAAAATTTTAGAAAAGACATTTACATTTTTCGAGGAATTTGATTAATATATATATATATATATATATATTGTATAAAAAATCATTAAAATTCTATGATAAGTTTTATTACTTATGAAAATAATTCAAATTTTCCTAAAATTTCCATAAAATAATTGAATTTTGGAGAAGAATTTTATTATTTATAAAGTTACTTAGAATTGTAACAATAATTTTTTTTACATTTTCGAACACAATTGGATTTCTGCGAAGAATTTTATTACATTTTAAAAATAATTTAATTCTTTCAACGAATTTTATTCAATTTATAAAAATAACTGTATTTATGTGAAGAATTTTATTATTTATATAAATAATTGAATTCTTACAAAGAATTTTATTCCAGTTTCTAAAAAAAATTGAATTTCGGTGAAGAATTTTTTAAATAATTTATGCTTTTCGAAAAATTTTAAGAAATTTTGTATTTTAAATAATTAAAATTCCTGTTAAAATTTTATTACTTATGAAAATAATAGAATTATTTTGAATTAATTCATTAAAATTGAATTCCTACAAAATTTTGGCAAGAATTTTATTAAAATTTTTAAATATAATTGAATTTAGATGAAGAATTTTTTTTTAAATAATTGAATTCTTACAACGAATTTTATTCAAATTTATAAAAGTAATTAAATTTCGGTAAAGAATTTTATTATTCATAAAATTGTTTTTGTATAATTGATATTTCTCAAAAAAGTTTATTAAATTTTGTATCTTAAATAATTGAATTCCTGTAAAAAATTTTATTACTACTTATGAAAATAATTGAATTACTTTGAAGAAATTTATTAAAAATTGAATAATTGAATTCTTGTCGAATTTTGTCAAAAATTTTACAAAAACTTTTAAAAATAATTGTATTTTAATGAAGTATTTTATTATTTATAAAAATAAATTAATATTCAGTGATTATAAATTAAAGAAACTATGATATGTACCCCTTCATCCGGCGAGCGAATTTCGTAGCAAACAAAAATCACTTCATTACAAAGAATTGATGCTTATATTACTTAAATCATTCTTTCATAACAATAAAACACATGGTTGACTCGTAAATCGATTTTGACTGGAATTTGGAACGGACGTGATGTCTCTGCATGTCTCCGGAACAAGCGGCCTCTCAAAATTGAATATGCATTGCGCCGATTTCTGCCAGATGGAAGAGATTGAAAGACAGAGGTGAAATTTAGAGACAAAGTATAGAACTAGCTGTCATATATAGCATTGGCAGACAATGTTCCACTTTTATGAACTTTACTCTTTTGAAAATTATTATCTCCAGCCAGAAGAAAAATAGTCTCGAAACTCAATCATCTCTTGTTCAATGTCAAATGCTGAATTTATGGATTAAATCACAGGCGGACTATAGTTGTTCGCTATTCTAACAAGGGGGAATTTTTTTGTGTACTCGAAGGGAAGTGATGTTTTTTTATTCGTAAAGAGTAATAATTTTTCCATGTGGATTAAAATTACGTTGCACTGATCCTAATTGAAAGGGAGAGAGAGGAATTTCTTTCTCTCCGGTGGTCGGTTGGCGAATTCACCTGGATGGCTGGAAATATCCAATATGGTGACACTCGGAGAACGACACCTGAGAAACGAGCGGTCGTCGCTAAGTTAAAGCGCCAGGTAATCCAGGCTTATCGTGAGAAAACTCAGATTCAAGTTATTCCCTTTTCTTTTCCTCGTTTTCATCGTCGCCTCCTTCTCTCTCAAACTCCCTCCGACTTTCTTCACAACTTCCACTTCTTTCTCACTTTGGAAAGTTGCTGAACGCCGTTCCAGCTATACCCTCGCCCTCTTTCCCCGCTTCCGCCCTTTGAAGGGCGAGGCAGGTCGACTTCTATCGGCCACCTTTCTAGAAACCCACCCACCCACACACCCTCTCCTCTCTTTCTCTCTCTCTCTTTCTTCACTATATTCACCATCCTTGCCGAGGTCAGCTTATGAGAAATCCTTCGCCAACATTACGGTTCAGTTCTCGCTCGCCCGAGCAACTCCCTAGAGCTGTCTATTAAATACCTAATATCAACTCATGCTCGCCTCGTATACCCCTATCTTCTCCTCCATCATCCATATCCGAAGCTTCCCATGGCTTTAGTCTCTGCAATTCTCGCTCTTCGAACTCCCATCCCTTTTGCTCTCTCTCTCACTCTCTCTGTATTCGCCCCACCCTCGGAGTTTCACTTCTACCCTCACGCGTTCTCCAACAGCGCTCGAAACCTAATCCAAAACGTGCTGAACGCTATCCGCATTATCATTCTTGTTGCAGACAACGGAAAGTTTGTTTAGACACCAAGCCTCGACCCCCCAACCACCTGACACTTTCACCCCGTTCTGGTCCCGTTTCTCCCCCTCTTCCTATTCTCTATAAAGTAATGCTATATCTATACAAGTTTCAAGCACTTTGCGCGCATGATAATCTCTGAAAGATGCTAAAACACGTGGGAGGAGGAAAAACTTGTATGTATACGTGGTATTTATCAACCCTCATTCCTGAACTGGCTTTTACTTGGAAAATTTCGACAATCTTAGGAATGATAATCCTTGAAAACAGCCAGACGATTATTTTACCTGACAATTTCAGGTGCTTCTGTATAACACATTTTTTCTCTCTATTATATCCTCGGGAATCGCTTCTCTATTCTAGAATATCGTTGTAAATATTTGAAAAGGGTATTCTGATTTACGAGCCTCGATACAGTTCATACAAAATCGGATTAGGTCGATTTCAAAATTCAGTCGATTAATTCCTTTTTAAAAGATTTTAAAAGATTGTTCTCGATGCAAAAATTTTTCGATTTCAATGAAAAAATCGTTTGGAATATGTTCAGTAAACATTATTTGATTTTAAACTAATTAAAATATGATTATCAGGTATAATAAGATTTTTAATATTCTCAATAAAATCAAAACCGTATCGCACATAAGATTTTGGTTTCATCATGGATTTACCAAGTATTTCGAACAATTGTTTGGATAAAAAAGACGTTGGAGAACCAATAGTTGAAACGACAGGTCTTAAAGGGTTATCCTTTTTGTAGATTTTGGGTAATCCGTAAAACCGTAGAAAGACTGTATTGGTTGGGCTCAATTCTATATCATTATATTTTCTGTTTAAAAGTCCATAGTTATTTAAATGTTTTAACATACTATAAGTATTAGTTCTTAATTTCTGTATCGGATTTTTCAAAATAATTTTATGTTTTTTTATCTGATAGTAAAGTTTCAAGTCTTTTTGTATATTCCAATCTATCCAATGCAACCGTGACATTTCCCTTGTCTGCAGTAGTAAAAATAATAGTATTGTGTTTTTTAACGAATAACTTTGTGTCATTCAGCATTTTTGCGAAAACTCTATCATTTAAATTAATGTGACGTGATTTTTTAAGATTACAATCGTGGTTTCGAGAATTATTAATCAATTTGTTTCTTATATCATCTGAAATGTCATCATTTAAATTATAACAATTAATAAAATTTTCTATTGATTTAATATAGTTAATTCTTGTGTTCAGTTTGTTGTTTTTAGTATTAATATTATACATAAAATCGTTACCTAAAAAAGTGACGTTTGAGACATTTTCAGGAATTTCAAAATTAGAAAGGTTCATAAACCAATTTGGTTGTGTGTTGCAAGGATTACTTATATTGGACTTACAGTTGTTTTTCAAATTTTTAAATTTCTTCTCCGAATGGTTTTTACAATTATTTCCAAAAGAAGCGTGTTGTAAATTGTGTGTATTATAGATAAATTGAGAAGTGTTGAAAAAATGATCATCGATGACAGATTTCAAATAATTGCTCCTTTTCGATAAATAATAAGAATGTATACATTTATCTTCAATAATAATATTAAGTAATTTTTTCTTAATGTGATGCAGTAATAATTTAAAACGTGACTTTCTAGTTCGACTATTAAATGTCAAATGGTTCAAACTAAAGTCAATAGAAATCAATATGTTTTGGTGTCAAATCATACGCACGACAATTTAAGAGAAAATGTAGTTGAGATGTGAAATTAGTGTAGTCTTGATTAATGTTGATCCACAGCTTAAGAATATGTTGTTGATGAGCAGTAGAAACAAATTCAAAGATGTTCGATTTGATTTTATGACCAGAAATAAAACTTAAAGGTAAAAAAGTTTATCAGAACAAAAACTTTGCTAGTCTAACTACAACTCCTAACTCTTCGGAGTACTTAACAAATTCTCAAGCATTTTTAGGTCAAAGGTGATAATTTCAAGTCACGTGAATTGTAATCAAAGATCGAATCTTGTTACACTAATCGCTATTTCGAGATTAGACGATTAAAGGATTAATTAAAGGATGGTCACTAGTTGGAGAAAGTTTGAAAATCCTCACGAAAAGTCGGGGGAAATAGTGTCTATCAAAAGGGACACCACGTATAAAGGAAACGGATTTGTATAGACAAAAATTACCAGTCAATTAAGGATTAAAGTTTTAGCTTGTCGATGTTAACAAAAACTAGGGGAATGAAGTTGATTTGTCATTCAAAGACAAATATTGAAACAACATTCGAATCGAAAAAATACGATATAAATAAATTTGTATTATTCGATTATAATGATCTAACAGAAATCACTTATCTGACAATTATTTTCACCGCTCCAAACATAGATCGTAGGGGAAGTTATAAAATATTCAGAATGCAATACTTCTTTGGTAGAATTTTAAAATGATCCGATTAAAAATATCGCTTTTTTTTAACACCTCGTTTCTGTTAACTAGCAGATTGAAAACGAATAACGAACCAAAATATTTTCACCAGATATTTGAAAATAGATATTTTCTAGATATCTTCAAATTTCATACAATGAATAAATGAGGAACCTACATTATTGACAAGTTTAACAAATCTTGACGGAATTAAATATTTAATGTACCATTATCAGTTTTGTAACGGTTCGTTTTTTCTAACCATTACTTTCTTAATTTATATAATAGAAAATTAGATACCCAAGGTCTGTAAATAAGTTTGAGACATTTTATTTAATTTTATTTATTCATTTATTCGTATATAAACGGGTAGAATGTTAGTTCACTCTTTCGTACAAAGTACTATCAAAATACAGAGAAATAACAAAAGTAATTTACAAGGCCGCTCAATACATATTATTATTAGTATCAAGAAATAGATTGCGTAACTCTCGAACAAAACTATCAATTGAAAGGCCAAAAAAGTTTAAGTCATTTGCAAACTGGTTTACCTCACGCCCTAGTCGATATATCACAGAATTTTGTAAATAATTTGTTCGAGCCAATGGTAATTTAAACAATTTAATATTCCGCGGAGATCGTTTTGGAACGTACACACCAAAAAGACTCAACAAACAAGGACAATTTAATATACCATTAATAATTTTAAACAAAAAAAGAAGATCTGCAAAAAGAAATCTTTGAGATAACGGAGGAACATTCAATAGCGTCCTTAAGGCCGTGTAATCATGACTATAAAAATCGTGATGTACGCCAATTCATCTAGCCATAAAGCGCAAAAACTTATTTTGAGTCCGCTCTATCTCCAACAAAAGATAGTCCTGATAAGGCCACCACAGAATTGATGCAAATTCAATTATTTATTAAATTTTATTTATTTATTAAATAAATTTTTTATTAAAAAACAACCTAAGCTGATTACATAAATTATACTAACGAAGTTACGTAGATGCTCGTCTCGCGTCTTTATATTATTCGTACGCGAAGTTATATTCGAGAGGTAAATAGAAATGTAATTATTGACATCTCTTGTTTAATTTTAGAATATTTAAATACAGGTAATTGTTGTATTTTGGGTAATCATTTAAAATGGCTAATAGAATGACGAAGCAATTTTTTTATTTAGTTTAAAATAAATATATACAAGTATGGATAGATTTTATTAAATATAAGACATAAAATTTGAATGTTTTTTATAAATTTAATAATATTCCATTAGCATTACTTTGAATTTCGTATTTTATTAATTTTACCTAAAAGTCCAACATTGTACACGTGCACAATCTTTACATAGGACTTTATTATTCAAAAAGAAGTTGGGGAAAAATAAAAAGTTCCTATTTTCCAATCAACGATCGAGTGGGTGAAAGAAGAAAAAGAAGAAGAGAAATGAAAAATCTTTATCCTTTATTATTGATCTTGTCTGATAAGTACAGACACCTGACGATTCGCGAGACTCCAATATGAAGTTAAATAACCCTGTTAAGGTTTTGAATTCAAGATGTGAAACGATCGATGTACGTTTTGCATGCATACCAAACACATGTAGATGATTTCCCGATAAGAGAGATTTCTAAGGAACTTCTATATATGTATACACACGTTGAGGCCAATCCAAGCAATCAGCCAAGACGTCGTTCAATTCGATAAAATTATCTTAAATAGCTAAACTATTCTCTTGTCTGAAGCGTATAGCTTGAGAAACTTTAAACTTTGCAAGATCTGAATTTTCGCTGATCGAGGAGCAGTCGCAGTGGATCGTCAAATGGAGTGCTCACTATATACTGTCTCCTTTTCCCTCACATCAAATTCCTTTACTTCTCTGTATATATCTACTCTCCCTCTCTCTCTCGCTCTCTTTCTCTTTCCTTCACTTTGACACTGTAGCTGTCGAAGTGCCTCGCTATCATTCATAAAACATGAGTCTCCATCAGGCATGAGTCCATAAATTTTCAAGCAGAAACTGCGGATGCCATTTTCTACGAGTGCCTCTGAAACATTGCTCAGTATTCTTACAATCCGATCGATAAAAAATAATTATGGTTTTCTTTTTATTGGAACTTTCAAGATCCGAGAGGTAAATAAAGTAGAGAATAAAACAGAAAATTTTCATTTTCATCCTACCTGAATAAATCATTCCTTGTGTATATATATACATACCGTTTCATGCAAATGTTGACTGAAATATTTAATAATCCATCGATAAGATAGTATTTAAAAAAAAAGAATTAAAATTATCGATCTACTACTCAAGACTCGGGAGTTTTTAATTACTCTGTTTTCTTCCATGCTCTCGAGCATAGACCGTGAATGAAAGCAATTCCATGGAAAATATGGGATGAAAAATAAAAATATTTGCTGTGAACAGAATCTGACTCTGCGTGGCACGAAAAATTTGTGTAAATAAATAAAGAAAAAAGTGCATTCAAGTGAAACGTAAACTTGATAACCTAATGTGTGAGGATTGAATCGTGATTTCAACTTTAATCTTCGGACAAGTGCTGTAGGAGAATTAGTTAGTCAGTCCCGCTTCTAGAGCAGAATGAAAACTAAAACAAATATTTAAGTGTACTGCAGCGATGAGCTTTTTGAGTACTGAACAAATGGCTCTTTCTTAAATATATATTTGTGAATTCACGCAATTAAATATTGTCACAATGCGTAATAGGATTTATCAAAGTTGATAATAAGTGACTATATTTAATTACAAATTTACTTAAAAGTCGTGATTTATTTACAAAGCTGGAGCCTCTTAGTTGAGCGTATAGATTGAAATTAGTATTCTTCCCTCTTGGTAGAGATTTTTAGCTTCTTGAAGGGAAAAATATATTTTTAATTTGTAATTCAACCATCGAAGATACAAATTTACGTCAACGTAAGAGTGAAGTGAAAGTAAAGTGAAAATAAAGTGAAAGTAAAGTGAAAGTAAAGTGAAGTAAAGAGAAAGTAAAGTGAAACTAAAGCGAAAGTGAAGTGAAAGTTAATTGCAAGCGAAGTAAAAGTGAAGTGAAAGTTATTTGCAATCAAAATGAAAGTGAAGTGAAAGTAAAGTGAAAATGAAGTGAAATTACCGAATGTCACCCCAGAAGAGATTTATTTCACTCACTAAGTTAAAATTAGGGTAAAAGTGAAGTGACAGTGAAGTGGAATGTAATTGAAAGCGAAGTGAAACTTAATTGGAAGCAAAGTGAAATCAAAGTGAAAGTGAAGTGAAAGTAAAGTGAAAATCAAATCAAAAGCGTAGAATATCAAAAATACTAAGTAAAAATGAAGCAAAATTACCAAATAGCACCCCAGGAGAATTTTATATCACCCATTAAATTAAAATTGGAGTGAAAGTAAAGTGAAAGTGAAGTGGAAGTTAGTTGCAAATAAAGTGAAAGTTAATTTGCAAGCGAAGTAAAAGTTAATTTGCAAGCAAAGTAAAAGTTAATTGCAAGTGAAGTGAAAGTTATTTGCAATCGAAATGAACGTGAAGTGAAAGTAAAGTGAAAATGAAGTAAAATTACAGAATATCACCCCAGATGAAGTTTATTTCACCCATTAAGTTAAAATTGGGGGTGAAAGTGAAGTATAATTGAAGTAATAGTAAAGTGAAAGTGTAGTGAAAGTAAAGTGAAAGTAAAGTCGAAGTTAATTGCAAGTGAAGTAAAAGTTATTTACAATCGAAGTGAAAGTGAAGTGAAAGTAAAGTGAAAATGAAGTAAAATTAACAAATAGCGCTCCAGAAAAAGTTTATTTCACCCATTAAGTTAAAATTGGAGTGAAAGTGAAGTGAAAATAAAGTGAAAGTTAATTTAAAGTGAAGTGAAAGTTAATTGCAAGCAAAGTGATAGTGAAGTGTAAATAAAGTGAAAATCAAATCAAACGCGTAGAATAACAAAAATACTCCAAAAATCAATACATTATTTTCTCTAATATCACAGCAAAAAAATAATTTTCCATTCCACACACTGAAAGCTCTTGAAACAAATTACAAATTCATAAGTGACTACTACATGAATTTCGCACTAGCAAATAAATAGAATTATGAACTAAATTATAATTGCTTTCTATATAATCAAATTTCATAAATGGTTTGTGTACCATGTCAAATATTTATAGCTGGTAAATTTACATCAAGTAAACACTAAATAAACAGACATCAGTTAAATTGTATTTGAGATATAAACGTGAATTCACAAAGAGTAGAGCAAAAAAAGAAATTAAAAAACAAATTTTGTATTTTACTGACATAAAAAACAAGGGATTTTTTGAGGAAAAAAAACATGAAACGGTGGATGATTTTCAGAAAATCAGCACCTCGTTCATTTTTTTTTTCTGCCCACGTTGAATTCGTAACACACATTGTTCGGTGGTAGATAACTCATACACTGGCTACAATGTAAAATGCACACACATGGTTTAATCCTTTCATATTCGCTTTTTATTTAATGCAATTTCATCCAAGAAGCTTTAGGTAAAAATATTTAATTTTAAATTCATCTCGATTTTACTAAATAAAACATTTAAACATAAAATATACATTTGTTTATGAAAAAGAGAAAAATAAATAATACTCGTATTAAAAAGAAAAGAGAAAATTGTTTAAAGAAATAAAGGAAGAAAAAATATCAAGACTAGTCGAAAATTCAAATTTTGTATTTTAGAAACTTGTTCTTTGTATACAATCCGAAAACCTAGTTTACACATATTAACTTGACCTTTCGTTTCGGAAATTGTGATTTGGGATATCCCTTTGTCGAGAATTTCTATCCCTTCAGGCAATAATAAAAGTTTCTTGAGTTGAGAACTCATGCTCCGGACTAAGAGTACATTCTGCAAATACAACGGGAGAAAACGGATTTTCAAGATATCAACTTTGAAGCAAAAGAACACCAACGGTTTTTCTTGACGTAAATTCTTGAATTGCAGAAAAGAAAGTAATCAATTTATTTGCCCAGGAAATTTATTGCCCTTTCTTTTCATCACTTGCAATGAATTTATTTCCCCCCCATCTGCTTGAAATCTCATTGTTAAACAAGTTAGATAAAATTCATGAAACTATTTTTATTTTTGAAATCTTGAAATTACATTTTTTCACCCGATCAGCAGTAATACCACAAAATAAAAAATTATTTATAATAAACGAAAGAAATGTAAAAGTTAAACTGCAATAAGTGCTTAAAACCAGAAAAATAGTAGAGGGTTGCAGTCTTATCTTATTTATTTTTGTAATATCTGAGTAAATGAAAATATTAATTCAGATAATTTTAAAATCATGTAAAAAATAAAAATATATACGCTTATAAAAAAAAAATTTTTTTAAATTTTTTTTTTGTTTAAAAATTATTAATAACAATTAATAAAATAAAATAAAATACCTGTAGAAAAATGAATAAAGAAACAAATTAAAATTACTTAAACTATGTAAAATAACGAAGAAGAAAAAATTATTAACTTTAAAATTCGTTCGCAATAGTATTTCATACTTTTTAATAATTATTATTATATAAATTTAAAAAATTAAAAATTAAATAACGAAAATTATAAAATTATACAAAAAGTAAATAAAAATATTGATTTGAATAATTCTAAATAATAAAATTCATTATTCATTAAAAAGTGTGAAATAATATTACAAAAAAATAATAAAACTACACGAAAAAATCTTCATTTAGAGCACTATAAAATTCACTATATTTGCGAAATTTTTAGTTATTACAACGAATCCTTTTGCTACTTTAAAGAATACTTTCGCTATTTTAATGAAAGTAATCGCTATTCCAGTTGAAAATTTTTTTCGTGTAATCAAATGAATCAATAAAAATTAACAAAGTATAATAAAATGAGTATTTATAATATTTAAAAAATATATTTAGAATTATAACTACACTAAACTATTGTACTCAATTTTCTACAACTTATTAATGAAGAAAATATTTTTACAATATTTTTACCTCAATTTTTATCTCAAAAAAAAAATTCTAAAAATTAACTAAAGAATTAAAAACAATTTCAAAAACAAAATTTTAATAGCAATTATTATTGTAAAATATAACTGAAAAGTTTTCCATGAGAAAAATTAAATAAAGTTTTAAATATTTAAATGTCTAAAGGAAAATTTAATCCCAATTAAAAACGATCAATATTTTCCTTTTTATGATTTCTTGTAAAACGATTACTAGTATTATTTTTGGATTCTAAACGATTCAATTTAATTGGTAAGTGCTGTAGAAATATCGATATAAAAAATTTTATCAGACGAAACAATTTTTAGATTTAATTTTCCGATTTGTATTTAAAAGCTAATATAATTAATTTTTTAACTAATACTAAATATTATTAAATATATTTTCCGTGCTAGAAATTAATTTTTCTATTATTTGTTTAATATATTACGAGAATAAATTAATAATTTAAATTATTTTTATTAAATTTTTTTTTATTAAATTTATTTTAATTATTATTTTTTGGTAAGATTATTATTCATTTATTTATTGTTAAATTATTTAAATTTTTTTATTATAATTTTAAAAATGTATATAATTTTTATTTTATTATTTTAATTTTGTATATTATTTTTTTGATAGACTCCCTGAAGAGGTAATCATTTAGATTTCAAAACGTTGGAGTAAATGAATATTTTATTCATTGTCCGAATGTTTTCGCTTAATTTTCCTTAATAATTTAAATATATTTATTTAATAAATTATTTAATATTTATTTAATAAATAAAGAAAATTAAATTAAAATTTTTTTAATAAATAGCGAAATTGTAATAATTTTTTTGTCGTAAAATTTAAAAAATAAATGGAATTTAAAATACAAATTAATAATAATGAAAAATAATTAAAAGGTAACGAAATAAAAATTAATTGATTGACGTACTGTTATATGATATATTTTTTTACCTAATTTTAGTTTATTTAGTATTTTTATTATTTTGTTTCTTTTAGCTCTATTACTTTTTTCAATTTATTTAATTTTTCCTGACTTTTCCTGAATTTAATCCTGACTCGGAGTGATCGATTTTATCATCATCTTACTTATTTAATTTTTATTTTCTATATTAATTGTTAAAAATTAATTTATTTACATTGTTCTTTATTTTTAATTTTCTTTATTTATTTATCTATATTATATTTCATTCATCATTATTTAATCATTATAAAGCATAAAAATAAAATTAGAGACGAATTTCTGTTTTATTTTTCACTTGAATTTAAAATTAATCTAAATTAAGATTTCATTGCACGGAAAGTTTTGAAGATTAAAATCAAATTTAAATAATAATTAAGGAACAATTTTTTAAAAGATTATAAATCCATTTTTAAAAAAAATTGAGACAAAAACACATATTTAAAATATTAAAATCTTTAGAAATCCATATATCACTGTTCAATTTAAGAAAAAAAATTTATTAATAAACAATTTTCAGTTTAAAAAATATTTTAGCCAAACCTTGTTAATTTTTAATTTCTATCTTTTTACTAGAAAAAATTATTAAAACCTTTAAATTAATAAATGTAATTGTAAAGGTTAAAGGGTGTAATTTAAAGGTTTTAATAATTTTTTCTAATAAAAAGATAGAAATTAAAAATCATCAAGGTTTGGCTAAAATATTTTTTAAACTGAAAATTGTTTATTAATAAATTTTTTTTTCTTAAATTAAACAGTGATAAATGGATTTCTAAAGATTTTAATATTTTAAATATGTGTTTATCTCAATTTTTTTAAAAATGGATTTATCAACTATTGAAAAGTTGTTCCCCAATTATTATTTAAATTTAATGTTAATCTTGAAAAGTTTCTGTGTAATGAAATCTTAATTCAGATTAATTACATTTATTACAATTTCTATTACAATAGAATTTAATTACAAACATAGCATTTTAAATGGAAAAAATATAAAACAATGAATAATTTATTACATTTTTTTCTACATTAAAGATAATTTTAATGGTTATTTAGAGAATTTGTCATTTGTTTAAAATTTAAATTTCTCGAAATGACAAAATTTGGATTTATCAGGTTTCGAAAACTTACTATTTAATTTCTTCATCTTTTAAATTTAAATTATTAAATTAACAATTGAATAGAGATCAAATTAATAAAAAAATATTTATTTATTAAAAAAAAATAAAATAAAATAAAAATAAAAAAAAAATAAAAAAATAATAAAAAAATAAAAAAAAATAAAAAAAAAATATTATTATTCCAAGAACGATTTTATTATTTTGACAATTGAAACAAGTTCCTATCAATAGAAGGCGTTGATTTTTTTTAAATTACTTTTGTACAACTTAATTTATAAATTTAATAAAACAAAAAATAGGTGAACATTTTTTTCAATTATTGTTTAACGCAGTGGTGTAGTGGAATAAAAAAATTCATAAATGTAAAAGGAAAATTGAATTTCGAAAATATCATCTAAAGGTGTTTTGGCAAAATGCTCGAGTATAAGAGGTGCTTATCTAAAAGTCAACTAGACGTGTGCCGAGTAAACTTTTGAATATGAAGAGACTTTGGAGTAACAGCATGAACGAAGAGCAGTCAGTGAGAAAAATCAAGAGGGAAAGGAGGGAGGGGGGGGAGCGAGAGGGCCCATGTAATAAGGTGCATCGTGCAGGCAGAATAAAAAGATCATCAATTACCAGGTGGAGTCTCCAAGTACCTATTATACGACCTTGCCAGCTAGGTTGTGGAATATTATTCAGAGCATTAAACGTGCTCTCAACCGCGAAGAATTTCCATAAAACCGCTATCTGCCATCTTAGAGAAGGCCAATCTCCCTTCCCCCGCAGGCGGAGGGGGGAGGGAGGGAGGGAGGGAGGGAGAAAAAAAAGTATATGACTGAAAAGTCACAGACAACTATATATACGTTAAAAAAAAAAAAAAAAGAAGAGAAAGAAAAGAATACTCTTCTTACACGTGTTTATGATCGCTTTAAAATTCTAACTACCGGCAATATAGGGCTTTCAACTAAACTCCTAAAGCGAGAGAGCTTTTAACGAGCTTTCCTAAAGCATTCTTTCGCAAAAGGAGATGCTGCGTGCATTTCATTTTCCTCCACGCGTTTCCCTTATTTCCCTGAAACGTGATTGTAAAAATTCCTTCAACACCTGGACATTTTTCTTCTACTTGCAAGTTTTTTTTTTTTCCTCATCTTTATATAGAAAAAAGACACTTTTACGTTAGAAACAGTATTTTTTTTTTTTTAAATTGTCATTTTATTCAATATCAAATTCCTTCTAGAGGAAATTTTCAAATTATTCCAGTATTCAAGAATTTAATTTAAAATACGCGTTTTCATATTTGACATTAAAAATAATACATTAACGATGTCTAAAACATTTTTTTCGAAAAATGAAGAAATTTATATTAATATTTTGTCAGCTGCTATTAAATTTCTCTGGTAAAATTCTTCTTCACAAGTCGAAGAGGTGTTACACCTGTATTCAGAAGCTTACTAATTTATCACCATCTTATCTGATAATAATTTATTATATTTTCTTCTTTTGAAATATATTTAAAATTTGCAGTAAAATGAAAATTACGGAACATTTGAAATTTAATCTCAAAACTAATTATATGATAAATGTAATGTCAATGAGCTATATTAAATATTTTAATCATTGAGTTTTAAAAAATCTTGCATTATTGATTTTTTTAAGTGGATAATAAATTTCCTTAAATTAAATAATTGAATTTAATCAATTATTTATTTCAGTTTATGAAATGGAAGAATAATGTAATATTTTGTACAATTATTATTATGCATTTGGTTTAAGACAAATTATTGACAGCGGTGCACAACTTTTAAATAAATTAATGTTTTCATTATTTTTAGAACATAAAATTTGCTAATATTATAATATATTATAATATTTTGTAAGACGACTGTAGTTTTCTAACATTTTCTGAACTAGTCTGGAAAATGCTTAAAATTAAAGAAATCAATCGGATATTTTCGAGTAAAATATGCTGGCACTAAAAATATAATTAATTTTTTTATTTCAAAGTCTACATAACGTTGATTTCTAACTTATTGTCAAATAGTTGTTCACTGAGAAAAATTTTTTGTTAATTCAAAAATAAGTACACTGAAAAAAAAATTTATTTGATTCAAATAACCGATTATTTGTCTATAATCAAATAAATATTTACTTGAATCAAATAATTTTTATTTGAATCAATTAATTAGTATTTGCTTCAAATACTGAAATATTTGATTCAAATACAATTTATTTGATTCAAATAAAAATTATTTGATTCAAGTAAATATTTTTTTGATTATAGACAAATAATCGGTTATTTGAGTCAAATAAATTTTTTTTCAGTGTAGACAATCAAAAAAATGTGTTTAAATTAAACATTTTATACACAATAAAAATTAAGATGTTAAAATAACACCAGAATGGATTAAAATAATCTGCAACAGTACTTAGAAACATAGTTACTAAATTCAATTGTGTTAAAAATTTTTTAAAATATTTTCGTAGAAATTTTAATTCTCTTTATAAATAACAAAACTCTTTTCTGATAATCAATTATTTGACAAAATTTTAATTAAATTCTTGTCAAAATTTCAATTATTTTCAAAAGTTTTATAAAATTTCATAATTTTCAATATCTACTATTTCAATAAAATTTTCCAAAAGAATTTCATTATTAAAAAAAATTTCAATAAAATTCTACTCATACAATCAATTATTTTCATAAATAATAAAATTTTTTTCAGAAATTCAATTATTTACAAATTTTTTAAATAAATTTCTTCGCAATAATTCAATTATTTTCATAAATAATAACATTTCTACAGGGATTCAATTATTTTTATAAATAAACAAAATTTTTCACATATTCAATTATTTTCATAAATAATAAAACTTATTGCAGAATTTCAATTATTTTTAATGCAATTTTAATCAAATTCCTCGACAAATGTCAAAGATTCTTAAAAAATCTTATTTAAATTCGTCCAAAGAATATAATGATTTAAAAAATTCGTTTATAACATTTTTCATGAGAATTTAATTTCAAAAACATGAAATTAATAAATTATTTATTTTTATATTTAAATAATTGAATTTTCGTAGAATTTACTAATAAAAATGGTTTTAAAAATGAATTTCAGTTAAAATTTTAAATAATAGTTGAGTATTAAAAGCATTATAACGTCGATTTTTAGAAATAATTTAATTTTAAAAAGTTTCAAACAAAAATCATTAAAATTCTAAATTTTTCATACTTTTGACAACAAATTTGGTAGAATTAATTCTTCTTAAAAGTTAAATAGGATTTTTATTGAAATTAATTCAAGTTTTTATTTTTCAAAATATTTTTAATTGCAGAATTTCCGATTAATTGAAATTTTGTAAAATTAAATCGTAAACGAATAAATTTGAAAATTCTCATAAAACTCATCGTAGGGTTTCAATTATTTTCTATAAAATTATAATTGAATTTTTATTTAATTCCTTAAAAAAAGTAATTATGTTCATGCAAGTTTTAATAAAATTTGACAAAAGAATTGAATTATTAAAAAATTTGTTACTAAAATTCTTTATGAGAATTGAATTTTGAGAAACATTCAATTATTCAATAAATTATTTACTTTTGCATTTAAATAATTGAATTCTAGTATAATTTTTAAATAAAAATTGATTTTTATTTTATAAAAAAGAATTTCAGTTAAAATTTTAGATTATAATTGAATATTCAAAGAAATTTTGAGTGAACTTTTTGGAAATAATTTAATTTTTAAATTAATGTTTTTGGAAAAGTTTAATTGAATTTTTTTGAATATTATTTGAAGTTTTTCTTTTCTAATATGCATTTAATTAAAAAATTTAGGAATAATTGAAATTTCGTAAAATTGTTAAATTAATTATTATTAAAAATAATAGATATAAAATAAATTTGTAGTTAAAAATTTTTGAAAATAATGAAAATAATTTTGAAGAAGTGTAATATTGTTATAATATAAAATAACGATTTTATTACTTAGTCATATTTAATTAGGTATTATAAAAAAAATTTAATAAACTAAAATTTCATATATTGTAAAAAATAACACCAAAATTGGTTATATTAATCTTTTTTGGTGTTAATTTAATGTGCAACACTTTTTAATACCTTACGATTTACTGTGTAATTAAATAAAACATTATTTTGTATTGAATCAAATTTACTATGTATTAAATTAAAATTATTATATTCAATCCAAAGATTATTTCTGGTTGACTGTATAACAGAAATAATTATGTTTGATTCAAATATATTGTTTTTTCAGCGTTTGATTAAAAAAAACCCCTGTAATTATTAAAAATTTTCAATTTAATATGTATTTTAAATTTCATAGAGCTTGTAGGTACTTAAATACTGAATAATTAATTTTCATAAAACGAGATATTTTTCTTTTTCCTTTTTTTCGGTTTCTCTATATTTTAATGAATTTTACCTTCCTTTGAAGCAAGTATCTCTTGGAGTTTTTGTTAAAGCAGAATTACATGCTCCTTAAAAGAATCTTTTTCTCAAGATCGGTCTCTTTTCGTTTTACAACATCTGTGGATCTGAGAGTCTAAGAGAACGTGAGTTTGCTTAAAGTACCGAGGTTAATTAACGCGCCCGTTAACTGTTACTGGAAAAGCGGTTGTAAAGAGGATTAAAAAAATAATGCACACTTTTTCGTTTATACCCTTTACTTTTACATAGTATATATTCCTACCGAACCTGTCTCATACCCCCTTCATTTTTTTTTGCACCGCCACCCATATCCTACGGGACAAGTTAATTCCTTTTCTCATACCACCAACAACATTATTACTCCGAACGGCAGCTCTTCTAGATTAATTTTCGTTAATTTTATCTCACCATTATTATTGTCAGCATTCTTCTCATCATTTTTCATGATTAAATAAATTTTTAATTTGAAAAAAAAATTTAGAACTTACAATCTTCTTTTATCCTTGAAAATAATCGAAAAGGATTTGCGTAAAGTTTTTAATATAATATATGGGATAATTTTCGATGATATAAACTCTGACATTTGGGCGGATAAGACCATTTTATTTCAAAAGCTTTTAAAATATAAAATTTAATCTTATTCTTCTTTTACGCCCTCGTCAACGTTTGCAAAAAAGAAAGAAAAAAAAAGAAAGTTCTTCTGAAACTATTATTGGCTTAGAACTCGAGGTAAGCTTCTGAGTATAATAAAGCGTTTGTAAGTGGATCCTCTCTTCGCATTTTTCTTCATACGCTGTGCTGCTGTCTTAAGGAAATATAAAACCCCCTTGAGAAGAAGTGAGAGAAACCGTGCTATAACTTATTTCGCCTCGAATCTCAAATTTAATGAATTAAATGAAAGGAGTCTTACTTCCTGATTCTTGTTACTAAAAAGATGTACTGAGCCTCTAATTGCCTAATGGGATAATCTTCCAACGATTTATAGACTCTTAAGCTCCTTTCTTCATCGTTTTATTAGCACTTTGGTTTTAACATCACTTCACTGGCTCATTAATTGTTTCTAATGTTAGTTGATAACCCTAAAAATAAACAATTGACGATTGTTTATTTTTAGGGATAAAAATCGGATTGTGCGACTTTTTCGACTTTTTTCGACTTTTCTAAGGAAATGTGTCTTTCTTCGACTTTTTTGTGAAAAGATGCGACTAATCGAATTTTTCGAAATTTTTTTAGTAAAATGCGACTGAAATTTTTAAAATTTTCAGAAAATTAAAGTTAAAGGAAAAAGTTTTAGTCAAAAAAATGTTCTGTTAAGTTTATTTACAGATTTCTTTCAAATTTATCCAAAAAACATCAATAACTTCTTTTTTAAATAAATATTTAATTATTATTTTTCCAAAACAATTAAAATTCTTCGAAAAATTCAAATTCAAACCTTTTTGAAATTAAACTACTTACAAAAAATTGTTATAAAACATGAAGAAATAGATCACTCCGAGTCTTCGACTCGAAGCAATCGATGCCTTCATGTTTTATAATAATTAAAGATGATCGAGTGATAAAATCATTTTTTTATATTATAAGATTTTATAAAAAAAAGAATTTGAAAAAAATTGAATTTCCAGGATTAATTTTTTTATTTATAAAGATAAATAAAATTTTGACAATAATTTTATTAAAATTCTTTGCAAATAATTGAATTTTAGAGAAGAATTTTGTTATTTATAAGCATAATTGAAATTTTGAACATATTTTTTTTTAAATGTTTAAAAGTAATTGAATTTTGGAGGAGAATTTTGATATTTTTAAAAATAGTTGAAATTGTGGGGAGAATTTAAAAAAATTTTAAAATAATTGAATTCCTGATATGAATTTTCTTATTTTTTAATATAATTGAATTTTGTAAAAAATTTTTTTACAACTTTCGATAATAATTAAATTTATATGATGAATTTTATTATTTATGACGATAATGATAATTTTGCCAAGAAATTAAAAAAAATGTTTGCAAATAATTAAATTTTAGAGAAAAATTTTATTATTTATAAGGATTATTGATATTTTGAACAGATTTTTTTTAAATATTTAAAAGTAATTGAATTTTGAAGAAGAATTTTGATATTTATAAAGATAATTAAAATTTTGAGAATTTAAGCAAAAAATTTTGAAAATAATTGAATTTCTGAGAAGAATTTTCTAACTTTTGAAGATAATTGAATTTTGCAAAGAATTTTATTAGAACTTTTGAAAATAATAAAATTTCCATGATGAATTTTTTTATTTATAAAGATAATTAAAATTTTGACGAGAAATTTACTAAAATTTTTTGCAAATAATTAAATTTTAGAAAAGAATTTTATTATTTATAAGGATAATTAAAATTTTATACAGATTTTTTTTTAAAAATGTTTAAAAGTAATTGAATTTTGAAGAAGAATTTTGATATTCTTAAAAATAGTTGAAATTTTGAAAATTTAGAAAAAAATTTTAAAAATAATTAAATTTCTGAGAAGAATTTTCTAACTTTTGAAGATAATTGAATTTTGCAAAGAATTTTATCAGAATTTTCAAAAATAATTAAATTTCTATGATGAATTTTTTTATTCTTGAAGATCATGATAATTTTGACGAGAAATTAAAAAAAATTTTTGCAAATAATTAAATTTTAGAGAAGAATTTTATTATTTATAAGAATAATTGAAATTTTGAACAGATTTTTTAAAAAATGTTTAATAGTAATTGAATTTTGAAGTAAAATTTTGATATTTATAAAGATAATTGAAATTTTGAGAATTTAAACAAAAATTTTGAAAATAATTGAATTTCTGAGAAATTTTTCTAACTTTTGAAGATAACTGAATTTTGCAAAGAATTTTATCTGAACATTTGAAAATTATTAAATTTCCATGATGAATTTTTTCATTCTTGAAGATAATGATAATTTTGACGAGAAATTAAACAAAAATTTTTGCAAATAATTAAATTTTAAAGAAGAATTTTATTATTTATAAAGATAATTGAAATTTTGAACAGATTTTTTAAAAAATGCTTAAAAGTAATTGAATTTTTAAGAAGAATTTTGATATTTATAAAGATAATTGAAATTTTGAACAGATTTTTCAAAAAATACTTAAAATTAATTGAATTTTGAATAAGAATTTTGATATTTATAAAGAAATTGAAATTTTCAAAGAATTTCATCAGAACTTTTGAAAATAATTAAATGTCTATGATGAATTTTTTTATTTAAGAAGATAATGATAATTTGACAACAAATTAAAAAAAATTTGAAAATAATTGAAATTCTGCGGAGAATTTTATTACTTTTGAAAATAATTGAATTTCCATGATGAATTTTATTATTTATAAAATTTTGATGAAAAATTTAAAAAATAATTTTGAATGTAATTGAATTTTTGCGAAGAATTTCATTATTTTTGAAAATAAATGAATTTTAGAGAAGAATTTTATTATTTATAAAGATAATTAAAATGATGACAGGCATTTTATTAAATTTTTTTTAAATTATTGAATTTTCTAAAAGAATTTTATTATTTATAAAAATAATTGAAATTTTGAAGAAATTTTTTTAAAAAATGTTTAAAATACCTAATTAAAATTTTGCAATGCATTTTATTAAATTTTGTTAAATATTATTCCAGAATCCAGATTGTTTGATGTTAAAGTATGTGTTGGCGAGAAATGTGATTTTTTTACAATTTTGTGTTTCCTTTTTGGCGCTTGTTTTCTAAAATTTCATTCGACTTTTTTTTGTTGTGAATTTATGCGACTAAAGCGACTTTTTTGAGTCTTAAAGACGATCCGAGCCCTGAATTGTTCATATAATTTTTTTTAATTAAAAAAAAATACTGATATGGTTGGAAAAATTTACAAACATTTCGAAAAAATTTTTTTTTTTTTATTTTAAAAACTTTATTAAGTTTTAATAATGAATTTTGTACATCGATAGAAGGGTTTATGCACGTGGGGACATACATTTTGATGTTCTAATCGAAAATTGCAAACCCACGCATCCCTCGGATAATCTTACCTAAAATCTGAAACACCCTTTCAAGTACCCAAGGGATGAATTGTTTCGCCTTCATTTTCGTGCTTCGTAAACCATCCTAAGAAGGTCACACACGTTTCAGTCGTAAATTACCATTTATTCGTGCCCATAAGAATTGAAGCACTTCTCTTTTCGATAATATTCGTGTCCTTTATACATCTTCTTTCGAAAAATTTAACGAACAAACAAAAAAAATGTGATGTCAAATTTTCATTTTAAATTCTTCTTCTTCTTTTTCTTCTTCTTCTTTTTAACTAGTTAAAAAAATAAAAATTTCCAACCAAACAAAAAATTGATTTTTTCTATCAATTTTGAAAACCATTGAAGAAATGATAAAAAAATTTTTTTTTTTGTACAGTAACATGTGTTATCAACAAGGATGTGATGTCATTTGCGGATGTGGTTCTGTACCATAGGTTGTGAAATCGGTATAACACCCCCTCCGCCCCTCCTCTTCTCATGTATGGATAACAGCTTGTCAACGAACAAATCGTTCCGGATCGAACACGCCAACACATTGTCAAGGCAGAAATATAGAACGTGCCTCGCTATATTGGTCGCCGTTCGTGCGCAAGCGATTTCGAGAGATAGAACAATTTATTATAGGACTCAACAGCAAAGCTGCCTAACACACTAACCATCATTTGCCACTGAATTTTAAAATTTACATGAAAAAGTCCATTTTCTCGTTTTCATATTATCAACTTGAAGCTGTATTTCATTATTCAAAAAAAAAATATTAATAATAACACATGAAAAAGGAACAAAATAGAAAAAAATTAAATAAAAATACAACATTGTACAAATAATTGTATAAAAAATAGAATTTTGAAACAATTTTTTATAAATACAATAGAAAAAAATTAAATAAAAATACAACATTCTACAAATAATTGGATAAAAAATAGAATTTTGAAACAATTTTTTATAAATACAATAGAAAAAAATTAAATAAAAATACAACATTGTACAAATAATTGGATAAAAAATAGAATTTTGAAACAATTTTCTTTTTAGTCTTTTTTGAAACAAATTACAAAGTATAAGCGAAACGAATAATAATAATTGATAACTGGAGGCCATAATATCATTATATTATGGGCTTTTTTTACTTTAAAAAAATTTTTTTCAATTTCATCCGAACGAATGAAAAAAAACAAGTTTGTCAACTATTTACATACATTAATTCCTTGAGCTTTTAGCGGAGCTTTATTGTCGAAGATTCCTTCATTCTCGGAACGTTTGAAGTGATTGAAGTTGATGATGTACGAGAGCTGCTTAGTTTGGAAAAAGCTCTTTTGTCCCTTCGTTATTGGAGAATTTTCAAGACTATGTTCCATAATAATTCTTTTTCTTCAGACGAATATTATCATCGTGTCTTCTTGAGACTTTATCTGCCATTAACACGGGGGGGATTTTAAATGTTCTATTTACGAAAATAAAAAAAAAATGTGGGAAAATGAAAAAAAAATTTCTGGTTAGTCACTCACCACACTAAAGTCAAGAGCCAAGTGTCTCTCGTAAAAAATGTAATATCAGATGCAATAAACCATCGAAAGACCGTGGAATACTTACTCGAAGACATTAAATGTAAAACAATGTCAGCAGTTTGCTTTCAATAAGGGAAAACCGATTTTATTCATATTCCGAGAATTATTAATTCCCTCCCCCAAAAAAAAATATTCTAAAAAATTGTATAAATAATAATGGAAGTTGAATTCTATTTACGTCAACTATTTTTTTCTTCTAAAAGCATAGCACTTCTTTTTTCCAACAAAATTCATTATCCCTGCAAAATAAATAAATAAACACAATAATAAAAAAAATTAAGACAAAACAGTAGTTTTCGTAAAAAAACTGTCAAAATAGTTCCATTTTCCATGTCATTAAATGATACTAACTCCAGAAATGAAAAAACTCTTCAATTGAGAACAGGAAAACTAATCTAAACCCATTTTGAACTTGATGAGCACACTTTTATCTTCCTTGCATTTTTTTTCTGTGTTTTAAAAAAAAACTAATGAACACCTGTTTTTAAAGTGGAAAAACGGATTTTCGACTTGACATGTGATCTAAGTACTGGATTAACTCCACTTCTATCTTAGTTTAAGAATCTGAAGTGCTTATGTGAACACTGTCACACGTTCTCGAGAGTAACTTCAAAATGAAGTGCGACGTTGGATTTTTTATTTTTTTTTTTTTTTTGCCCATCAGATCCCGTGAAGAATCTAGTGGCAAGCGTAATAATAATGGTGGGTCGGAACAAGAGTAATAGAAGTTAGAACTAGTGCAAAAAGAAATGAACGAAGAAGGAGAAAAATATCTAACCAGAACTAAGAAATGCCTGAGCCACCTCCGTGTGTCCAAACTCACTATGTTATCGATCGATTCGAAACTAAGATTAACTGCTCCGACGTATTTTTTGTATGACGGGATGATGCTGCTGCTGCAAAAAAAAAATGGGATGGAAAATAAGAAATATTTTTAAAATAATATTTTTTTCTACACGGTAATTCGTTAGGTATTAAAATAACACCAAAAAGGATTAAAATAATCCAATTTAGTGTTATTTTAATCCATTTTGGTGTTATTTTAATACCTAACGATTTATCGTATAATATTTTTCTTTTTCTATTTGTTCATTTAAAGAAGAAAATATTAATTTATTAATTATTATTCAAAAATAAAGAAACTTAATCTAAAATAGTACTGAAGTATGTAAATGACTAGGAAGAACTAAAACACTGGGTGTCTTGCAGACATCTACAAGATATCGTGCGAAAAACGCTTCACAGTAAATCGTGAGGTATTAAAAAGTGTTGCAGATTAAATTAACACCAAAAAAGATAAAAATAATCAATTTCGGTGTTATTTATTACAATGACTGAAATTTTAATTTATTAAATTTTTCTACAACTATAAAACATGAAGATTGTTTCTATGTTTCTTTTAATATTTAATTGTAATAAAAAGTTTCAACTGAACTTCATTTTTATGAAATGAAAATCAATTTTTATTAAAAAATTCTACAAGAATTTAATTATTTAAATGCAAAAGTGATCAATTTCTTCATATTTTATAATAATTAAAGATGACCAAGTAATAAAATCTTTATTTTATATTATAAGAATATTATACTTTTTCAAAATTATTTTCATTATTTCAATTCAATTATTCTTTTCAAAATTTTTTAACTACAATTTTACTTTATATTTATTATTCTTATTAATAATTAATTAATCAATTTCACAAAATTTCAATTATTCCTAAATTCTTTAATTAAATGCATATTAGGAAATTAAAACTTCGAGTACTATTAAAAAGATTCAACTAAAATTTTTCAAAAATATTAATTTGAAAATTCAATTATTTCCAAAAAGTTCACTTTATATTTTGTTTTAATATTCAATTATAATCTGAAATTTTGACTAAAATTAATTTTTATGAATTTAAATATGTATAATGAAAAATAAAAGCTTGAATTTAAATAAAAATTTTATTGAACTTTAGAAAAGAATTAATTATGTAGGATTTTTTTTGTCAAAAATATCAAAAATTAAGACTTTCAATTACTTTAGTTTGAAACTTTTTAAAAATTTAATTATTTCTAAAAATCCACGTTATAATGCTTTTAATACTTAAATATAATCTAAAATTTTAACTGAAATTCATTTTTATGAAATGAAAATAAATTTTTATTAAAAAATTCTACAAAAATTTAATTATTTAAATGCAAAAGTAAATAATTTATTGAATCATTGAATATTTCTCAAAATTCAATTCTTGTGAAGAATTTTAGTAACAAATTTTTTAATAATTCAATTATTTTGTCGAATTTTATTAAAACTTGCATCAACATAATTATTTTTTTTAAGAAATTCAATTATAATTATATGAAAAATAATTGAAACGCTACGATGAGTTTTATGAGTTTAATAAGATGAGTTTTATGAGAATTTTCAAATTTATTCGTTTACAATTTAATTTTGGAAAATTATAATCATTCGGAAATTCTGCAATTAAATATATATTGAAAAATTAAAGACTTGAAATAATTTCAATAAAAATCCTATTAAACTTTTAAAAAGAATTTATTCTACAGAATTTTTATTTGAAAAATATGAAAATTTCAGAATTTTAATGAATTTTAGTTTGAATCTTTTGAAAAATTTCATTATTTCTAAAAGTCCACGTTATAATGCTTTTAATACTTAAGTATATTTTAAAATTTAAACTGAAATTTATTTTTAATACAATTTTTATTAGTAAATTCTACGAGAATTCAATGATTTAAACACGAAAATAAATAATTTATTACTTTTATGCTTTTTGAAATTTAATTCTCATGAAAAATGTTATCAACAAATTTTTTAAATCGTTAAATTCTTTTGATGAATTTTAATAAGATTTTTAATTTTTTAAGAATAATTACTTTTTTCGAGGAATTTGATTAAAATTGCATTGAAAATATTTAAAATTCTGCAATAAGTTTTATTATTCATGAAAATAATTGAATTCCTAAAAGAATTTTATTATTTATATTGAATCCCTGTAGAAATGTTATTATTTATGAAAATAATTGAAATATTGCGAAGAAATATATTAAAAAAATTTGTAAATAAATGAATTTCTGTAAAAGTTTTTATTATTTTTAAAAATAGTTGAATCCCTGTAGAAATGTTATTATTTATTAAAATAATCTAATTATTGACAAGAATTTATAAAAAAAATTTGTAAATAATTGAATTTCTATAAAATTTTTTATTTTTTATGAAAATAACTAAATATTTGCGTAGAATTGTATTGGAATTTTTTTTTAATAATGGAATTCTTTTAGAAAATTTGTTTGAAATAGTAGATATTAAGAATTATGGAATTTTAGAAAACTTTTGGAAATAATTGGAATTTTTGACAAGAATTTGATCCAAATTTTGTAAAATAATTGAATATCAGAGATTAGTTTTGTTATTTTAAACAGAATTGAAATTTTTTCTAGAATTTTTAAGTTTTCGCAAAAAAAAATAATTTGTCATCTTCTGCCTATTGTAGGCTGTGGTTAGTTACTTTTTATTACTTGTGAATTAAATTAATTTTCACTACCCTGATATTAATTGAAATTGTTCTAATAGTAGGTAGTCTGGGACTTAATGAAAAATATTTAAATTTGGACAAGAATTTGATTAAAAGTTTGTAAAACAAATGAATGTCAGCGAAGAATTTTATTATTTATGAACAGAATTGAAATTTTGACGAGAATTTAAAAAAATTTTTGAACAGAATTGAATTTTGTAACTATGCTCCTAAGTTAGTTAGTAATTTGGTAACCAAGTTAGTAACTAACTTACTATTCTCCCCAGAGAAGCTAAATTCGTTGAATTTTTCCAAATCGTTGACTTTGGTGTTTTATTTAAAAGAAAATTTCATTCATAGTTAAAAATAACACGAAAATAGATTACTTCAATCCTCATTGGTGTTAATTTAATCCTAGAGAGATTAAACTGTTGCAGATTATTTTAATCCATTCTGGTGTTTTTTAACACCTCACGTATTACTGCGTTTTTGTCTAATAATTTTTTTCCTTTTTCAAATTTGTTTTTCTTTCAAAATGAATTTTTTAAACTGTAAAATATGGTTAACCTGGTTTATAGAGATATAATATTTTCTTACACCGCCGAAAATTAACTAACTATAGAGTGAAAAATTTATAAGAACTTAAAAATGTAGAATGTATAGTCTGGGTCATCCTTTGCCTAAAAATCGAAAATTTTACAAAATGTAAATATTTTAACGTCATTAAAAGTGTATATCGTTCGCTGCTAAAAATAGTAACCCATAATAGACAGAATGTGCATTGACTTCGTAGTTTATCTTTTTTTATATTACAAAATATGAATATAAAATTTAAAAAATACTTGAACTTAGGTTCAAGTATTTTTTTGAAAAAAGAATAATTTGTTCATTGCAATTCAGTTTCAAAAACTATTCTTATTTCAATATTTCTGGTGACATCTGAAAGTAAATGCCTGTAACTCTTGGAGAACGAATTCTAGCATAAAATCAATATTAAGAGGATGGTAACAGAACAGTGCTATACAACTGTAGGTAAAATTTTACCCACTAGATATTCAGTTTGCTGACTGTTTTCTGATACTGATGATAAAATTCAATGACAAAATTGTATACCATTCTTTGGTAAAATGGTTGAATGCATTGTTCGTTGTTGGTAATTTTTCTTTATTGGCAATTTCATTTTCTTCCGAAAAAAATTTTTTTCTTTTAATTTCAAAAATGTTACTACTTATTTTAATATTTTTATTCCTATTTAACTATTATTGATTGATTATTGATTCTATTTAGTTATTTAATTAATCGAGTTGGTATATATGCCTTTCTTTAGAAGTTTGGAACCATCAAAAGGTAAGAAAAATAAATTTGAAAAATTACCATGTTTTGATATAATGAAAAAGTGGAAGATTTTTATAAATATGAATTAGAAATGAAAAATATTTATCGATTTTTGTAATACTTTATTTTCTAATGTTAACGATCACGTGACTTAATATTGAATAACAAAATCGATATTAAAACCAGGAAAGTAAATTAAAAAAAAAACCAATAACCCATAAAGCATACATTTTCCGAATATTTTATTAAACATGTTAAATATTTGACCGCGATGCCTTTAAAAAATCGACACGTATTTTTTTTTTAATTTCTGAAATATTTCCAATGCAATATTATTTCACAAGTGAATATTTCTCTATGTTCAACAACATTTCATAGACTTCACGTTGAAATATTTCAAAAATCTTTCAATGAAATATTCAGGAAATATCATGTGCTATGCAGAGAAAAAAAATCATAAAAAGAAGATATTGAAATATCAGGAAAAAAATGTACAGGAAAAATTGAGAGGACCAAAAAAAGAAAATTACGGAAAGGGAATTTATAAAACGAAAATAAGTGACGTAAAGTAAAGAATATAAATATGACATAAAATAATAAAGCTAGAGAAAAAGAAGAAGAAGAAAGTTATAGAAAAATAGAACGAAACAGGAGCGAAGGAAATAAAAAGAAAACTGTGAACGTAGAATTCTATATAGAGTAAGGAGAAATAAAATTTTATATCTAAAAGAGAAATATAAAATACACCTTAATTTATAAATTTAAAATATTTATAAATTTAAAATCCCTGAATTTATAAATATAAAAATATACCTTAATTTATTAATATCAAAATATACCTTAATTTATTAATATAAAAATATACCTTAATTTATGAATATAAAAAATTAAAAATATTTCAAAAATATTTATTAGGAACGAGGATTTGAAATATATGAACAACAAAAATTGAAATTATCTAACATTTATGATCTATTTTGACATCGTTCAACGTATATACATTTAAGAAATGAAAGAATCGCTCTTAATATTTAACACACGTATTTACAACCTCCCTGAGACTTATGCTACTGAAATATACAATTTTTATTGCTCTATGTACAATTACAATATTTCAAATTCAACACATCAGGCATTTAAATATTTACATTGTCGATAAACTTAATAATATTTTCTCACATTCATAAGAATTACAAACTTAATTATTCTTTCACAAGAATTCATTCTTAACACACGAAGAAAACAATTTATTAACATTTCAAGAAAATTAAAATGAAAACGTTATTCTCAATTCAAATGTTACATTTGTTCATTCACATAACCCCCAAAATATATTTGATAACTTTTTTTTTTTTTTTTTTGCCCATCAATCGAAAAATATTTCCTCTCGCATTCTTCTTTGCACGTTACATTTATTTTGTTATAAGTAAAATAAAAATCATTCCTAAAACGTTTCCCTCAATCATTTTACAACACGATATTTTAGAACGAATTTTCCTGGCCTTTTTTCATTTTCTGTCTTGTTCTTTCAAGATATTTCTAAAGAGACAGTGAAGAGACGAATTGCCGTTGAAAAATTGAAAGCATAAGAGAACGCAATGTTCGAACATTTTTGCTGAAATGCAACACGTGACGTGGAAGACAAATGTGTCAGTAGAAAACGATTCTCTAAATATATCCGAAGATTGGCGAATTTCAAATGAAAGCGATTTGATATTTTCTTTAAGTATGAACAAAAAAAAAATTGATGGAACGCTTTTTTTGTTATTTTTTTTACAATAAAACGCATTTTTTTCAACAAAGTCAATAAATAGTAAATTAGCAAAAGAGATTCTATAAAATAGAAAAAGAAGGCATTTTCAAGTTCTCTAACAAATCGTTACCATCAATTCCGTGACGAAAATATCAATTTTCAAATCATCAAATATCGTTAAAACTTATTTTACAAGTTTCCACTTAAAATTAAATTGAACAAAAGTTTCGAAAGTGGAGATTCACTAACTATAAGCTCTTTTTGATGTATCTTTCGGATAGTGTAGGAAAGTTTTCCAAGAGAATTCAAATAATTGAAGTTATCTTCAAGGATATAAAGTATCGATGAAATTAACTTAAAATTTCTCGATTCGTTCTATATATATATATAAAGAATCATTTCGTCCGTGAATTCAATGGAATGATAGAAATAATTAAATTAATTTCATGGCAATCGTGAAAATTTCTTCTTCTTCTTTTTTTTGTCAAACAAAAATTTTCAAGATATCGTGTCTACGACGACAATCTTAAAAGCATAATTGCGGCGATTGTTGATTTTGCAAGATTGAAGTAATTGGATGAGGCAGTCGCTGATGGGAAGTCATTCGTCTCCTCACTGGTATCTTCCTCGGTTAATGCTGCTAAATCCTTTATTCCCGCCGAATGCTTTTCATGACCGTAATCCACTTTCCACGATTTCTTCGAATCTCTCCTCGAATTTGGTCGTCTAGTTGCTGGTCTCGCTATTTCTGGAAACAGAATAAAATATTTTTTATTGGAAAACTTTGATTTTTATGTTACCTAAGTGAAATAGTTTTCTAATTGTAATATTGATTTTAGGTCTCGTTGTAAATGATCAATTTAAGATTTCGTTGAACTTCATTAAAATAATTTACGTGTGTATTAATTATAGAAATATAAAATTATTATTATCGAATTACTGCTAAGGAAAACAGATCCAAATTCAGTATTTATCATTATTGAATTGATTGGAATCAAAAATGGCACAAAATAATGAGTTGTAATTATTTACCTTGTCAATTAACGAAGTTTCTTTAATGTCAAAAATTTGATTTTTTATTAAAATTTAAAAATCGAAGATGGACTAAAAACCTTTTTCTAACAAAATAAATCTCATGAACTAAGGAATCATTTATACCAAAATTATTATTACTAGCCAAATTATCCGCGCGCAAGCGCGCAGGAATATTGTGCTACAATGTTTATTGTAAACAATTTCAAGTCATTTTAATTAAAATAATTTTTAAAGAAATACTTATTATGAAACATAACTGAAAAACTAATTGGAATAAAATTTTCAAAATATATTATATTTTTAACCCTGAAAGTATATAAAAAAAACTTTAACAAATTTCGATACTAATTTCAAATTTGGCATCAGATTTTCAAAATTGAAAATAATTAAACTTTCTTGTACGAGGAAAATTGAATTTCACAAAAATTGTTATCTGATACCTAAATTAAAAAAAAACTTCATTACGAAAATTTTAATTATTCTAAAGAATAGAGAAGATAAAAAAATTATTAGCTATATATAGGTATTTAACTTTCCGAACAAAAAATATAAACAATATTTTTTTAGAGAATTTCCACTACTTTTAATTCGCTAATATTGAAAAAAATCAATTTTATTTAACAAAATTTTATGCAATTTATTTGTCCCAATAATTCAATTACTTTTAATAATTATAAAATTTTTCATGTAAATTCCATTTATTTAAAAAAATTTTTGATTAAATTCTAAGCATGAATTTAATTATTTTCATAATCGTAAAATTCAGTTACTTTCGCAAATAAAGTTTTTGACAAGAATTCAATTATTTAAACTAATAAAATTTAAATAACATTTAAAAATGTATTATTTAAAACAATGTTTATAAAATTCTTATGAAGATTTCAATTCCTTTCAAAAGTAATAAAATTTTCAACAGAAATTCAATTTTTTTAAGCATTTCAATAAACTTTTCCGCAATAATTGAATTATTTTCAAAAATTTAATAAAATTGTTCGAAAGAAATTAATTGTTTTAAATATAATTTTAATACAGTTTTTTTAAATAATAAAAAAATTAGTCCCGAAAATTTAATTATTTTGAGGTATTTCAATAAAATTCTTTTCAAAATTCAATTATTTTCATAAATAACAATATTCATCACAATAATTCAATTATTATTAAAAGCAGGGACTTGCACGAACACGAAAAAACACGAAAATTCGTGTCGTGCCCATGTCTCGTGCCACGGGCACGACACGAATTTTCGTGTTCTTTCGTGTTTGTGTAAGTCCCTGATTAAAAGTAATAAATTTCTTGGAAATTACATTATTTAAAAAAATTCTAATAAATCGTTTGCAAGAATTCAATTATTTTCATAAATAATAAAAGGTTTTTTTGGAAAATCCAATTATTTTCAAAAAAATTTAATAAAATTTCCCACCGACATTCAATTATTGCCAAATTTTTTAATGGAATTCTTTGTAAAATTTAATTATCTTTAAAAACTTTTCACATTTCAATTATTTTCAATATCTACTATTTTTATATAAAATAACCAATTCTAGGAGAAAATTCAATTATTTTCATCAATTTTAATAAAATTTGCTAAAAGAATTTAATCATTTACCTAATTAATAAAATTCTTTGAAAGAATTAAATTATTTTTATAAATAATAAAATTCTTCCCAAGAATTCAATTATTTTCCAAATTTAAAAAAAAATTCTTCGCAAGAATTCAATTATTTTTATAAAAATAGAAAAATATTCCAAAAAAATTTAACTGTTTTCTTAAATTATGAAACTCTTCGAAAAAAGTCAATTTTTCCTAAAATTAACTTTCCAAATTG
Organism: Leptopilina drosophilae; assembly: GCA_032873175.1. NCBI lineage: Eukaryota > Metazoa > Arthropoda > Insecta > Hymenoptera > Figitidae > Leptopilina > Leptopilina drosophilae. The sequence continues at coordinate 8,638,127 of CM065481.1, forward strand.
TTTTAAAAATTCTTTCCAAAAATTCAATTATTTTTCAAATTAAAAAAAAAATTTTTCGCAAGAATTCAATTATTTTTATAAAAATAGAAAAATATTCCAAAAAAAAATTTAACTATTTTCTTAAATTATGAAATTCTTCAAAAAAAAGTCAATTTTTCCTAAAATTGACTTTCCAAATTGTTTTAAAAATTCTTTCCAAAAATTCAATTATTTTTCAAATTAAAAAAAAAATTTTTCGCAAGAATTCAATTATTTTTATAAAAATAGAAAAAAATTCCAAAAAAATTTAACTATTTTCTTAAATTATGAAATTCGTCAAGAAAAGTCAATTTTTTCTAAAATTGACTTTCCAAATTGTTTTAAAAATTCTTTCCAAAAATTCAATTATTTTTCAAATTAAAAAAAAAATTTTTCGCAAGAATTCAATTATTTTTATAAAAATAGAAAAATATTCCAAAAAATTTAACTGTTTTTATAAATTAAGAAATTCTTCAAAAAAAGTCAACTTTTCTTAAAATTTATAAAATTCTTCAGAAAATTTCAATTATTTTCAAAATTTTTTTAAAAATTCTTCGCAAGAATTTAATTATTTTAATAAATAATAAAATATTACAAGAAAACTCAATTATTTTCATAAATAACAAAATTTGCCTAAAGAAATCAATTATTTTTGTAAATAATAAAATTCTTCTGAAAAATTCAATTATTTTTATAAATAATAACATTTTTCATTGAAAATTCAATTATTTTCAAATATTTTTTTCAAATTCTTCGCAAGAATTAAATTATTTTAAATTGTTTCATGAATAATAAAAATCGTAGCATAAATTCAATTTATTAGCAGGATAAGAAAAAAGTAAGTATTTTTGATGAAAATTAGGAAAAAGTCAGGAAAATAAAAAATACGGAATGGAATTTTTGTCAATTTTGTGAAGTGAATAAAACTAGTTTTTTTGTTTCTTTTTGACATTAAAAAAATGACAATAACCCACAAAAATGAATTTAAAAAAAAACAAATGAATACAGATAATTTGCTAACGGAAAGAAAACTTACGATCATTATAATGTTTATGTATATTTCTATTTTCTATCAAAACGTATGAAAAACATAAGAATAACTGTAACTAACTTCAATCTGCGGACAGAATGAATGAACGAAATACTACGAAGATTATTATAGTTAATTACTGCTACGGAAAACAGATCCAAATTCAGTATTTATCATTATTGAATTGATTGGAATCAAAAGTGGCACAAAATAATGAGTTGTAATTATTTACCTTGTCAATTAACGAAGTTTCTTCAAAAAAAATTTGATTCAAAAATTTGATTTTTTATTAAAATTTAAAAATCGAAGATGAACTAAAAACCTTTTTCTAACAAAATAAAACTCATGAACTAAGGAATCATTTATACCAAAATTATTATTGTTATCGTCTATAATTCTTAAACTTTAATTCTCTATGTAAAAAATAAAAACATAATTCAAGAAATTGCGAAACAAACATAAAATCAATTTTTATTGTTAAATCCCACGCATTCGGACAAAAGCTTCTGCTTTTTCGTAAATATCTCTGTTTCTCGAGAAATAACTTGTTAAGTTTGAAATCAAAAATGACAGCATACTCATTCGCGATGGGAGAGATATTAAAAAAGAATTTTCAACTGTCAAGTTAATGAACAGGTATCCTTAATAATAGCTCATGTTACAAGCACCTGGGGAAAACAATCAGTCGAACGAATGGACTTTCTGCCATATACAGAGTTTGAAAATGACAAATTGGAATGTCATTCTGACAGTTTGGCCAAGCTTAAACGTTAGTGTCATTCACACGCTGCGGTATAATGTGACGAGGCAGGATTATTAAGTGTGCGAATAAATTAAAATATACACCAAAACGATAATTTCACAAATGACTCGATAATATAAATGTTTTATAATCTTTAATGTACTTTATTTTAATCCATGTCACTTAAATTTATATCCATTTAAACATGAATTTAAATAGCCAACATTTTGTCCCCTTTTAATTTATGAACAATGGTTGAAAGTTTATTTTGTTCTTTAAATATTAACCTGATTACTAAAATAAATAAAGCTAAGTTAATTTTTTTATTAAAAAATTGTTTTTTACTTTTAGTTAATTTTTTAATTAAAATTTTTTTTTAATTTTAGTTAATTTTTTAACTAAAATTTTTTTTTTATAATTTTAGTTAATTTTTTAATTACAATTTTTTTTAATTTTAGTTAATTTTTTAATTAAAAAAATTAACCTTCTTTTCTACCTTTTCTTCTATATGCAATTTTTTTCCTTCTTTGATTATGTTTTTATTCAATTTCATTAAGTTCTTTGAAATTTTTAAGAAATATTAAAAATTATTTTTATATTTTTCACCTTTTTAGTACGTGAGGAATAAAAATCATTTATTTAAAAAATTTTAAATTTTGAAGGAATTTCAAAAGAGACGCGCCATCCTTTCTTTCATAAGCCGGTACAAGCTTTCTAATTAGAAACTCTCGGGCAATTAACGTTGTAACGAACGAGCAGAGCTTACTTCATAGGACAAAGAATCGTGACTTAAAATTACAAAGGATTGCTTCTTGACATAACACGTTTTATTTTTCAACTCATTTTTTTGTGCATACTTTTTAATTTTTTTTCATAACACAAACATTTGTTTACATTATGCAATATTCTTCTCTCTCAAAAAGAAAAAAAAATGTTAATCAAGCATGTTAAAGCAGTGATTTGTTAATAATAAATTTAATTAAAAGGAAGAAGATTATTTTCCGAATGTATTTAAGATACTCACTGTAGAGTTTAATTTTTCCATCCGTTTCTCCAAGAGAATTCGTCGAAATACATTTGAATGCTCCAAAATCTTGAGCACGCATGGATAGAATGGTTAACTTCATCACAATCTCGTAACCAGAGGGGAAGGTTTCAACTTTATAATTATTATCTGTGAAATAATGTAGAATTATTTTTAACAATGTATTTATTTCCTAAAAATGATTTTTATTATAATTGTCAAATTTTCTCAGTAATGGAAATTTTAAATAATTTTAAATTTAAATTATTTATATGTGGGTATTTTTTATTTAAGCTTGAGTATTAGAAGTCATCACTAACCAGTCACGAGAGTATCATTGGTTGGTTTCGTCCAATAAGTGATGGGTTTCGGAAAAGCTTCAATGTGACATTCGAGAATAAGTGTTTGTCCCTCGTAAGCTCCCACTAACTGATTTTCAATAAAAACCATTGGCGGAACTGTAAAAAGAAAATTCTTAATATTTTCCACTGTACATAGCATTCTTAGCAGATACTAAAAAAAACATTTATTGGATTCCAATTACATTAAAACGTGATATGTTAAATTAACACCAAAAAAGATTAAAAAATCTATTAAAAATCTATTTTGGTGTTTTTTTCAACTATGAATGAAATTTTATTTTAAATAAAATACCAAAGTCAACAATTTGTACAAATTCAACGAATTTAGCTTCTCCAGGAAGAATAGTGAGTTAGTTACTAACTTAGTTACCAACTTACTAACTAATTTAGTGACATAGTTACTAAATTCAATTGTGTACAAAAATTTTTTTAAATTCTTGTCAAAATTTCAATTCTCTTTATAAATATTAAAATTCTTCTGTAATATTCAATTATTTTACAAAATTTCAATTTAATTCTTGTCAAAATTTAAATTATATTAAAAAGTTTTCTAAAATTCCAAAAACTCTAAAATTTTTAATACCTACTATTTCAATAACATTTTCCAAAAAAACTTCATTATTAAAAAAAATTTTAATACAATTCGACGCAAACATTCAAATATTTTCATAAATAATAAAAAATTTTACAGAAATTCAATTATTTACAAATTTTTTTATAACTTTCTTCGCAATAATTCAATTATTTCCATAAATAATAACATTTCTACAGGGATTCAATTATTTTTATAAATAAGAAAATTCTTTTAGGAATTCAATTATTTTCATAAATAATAAAACTCATTGCAGAATTTCAATTATTTTTAATGCAATTTTAATCAAATTCCTCGAAAAATGTCATTATTCTTAAAAATCTTATTAAAACTCGTCCAAAGAATTTAATGATTTAAAAAATTTGTTGATAACATTTTTTACGAGAATTTAATTTCAACAAACATGAAATTAATAAATTATTTATTTTTGTATTTAAATGATTAAATTGTCGAAGAATTTACTAGTAAAAACGGTTTTAAAAATGAATTACAGTTAAAATTTTAGATTATACTTAAGTATTAAAAGCATTATAACGTTGATTTTTTAAAAATAATTAAATTTTTAAAAAGTTTCAAACTAAAATCATTGAAATTCTTAATTTTTCTTATATTTTTGACAAAAAATTCTGTAGAATTAATTATTTTTCAAAGTTTAATAGGATTTTTATTAAAATTATTTCAAGTTTTTATTTTTCAATAAATATTTAATTGCAGAATTTGCGAATAATTAAAATTTTGTAAAATTGAATTGTGATGGAATAAATTTGAAAATTCTCATAAAACTCATCGCAGCGTTTCAATTATTTTTCATACAATTATAATTGAATTTTTTGAAAAAACTAATTATGTTCATGCAAGTTTTAATGAAATTCGACAAAAGAATTGAATTATTAAAAAATTTGTTACTAAAATTCTTTTTGAGAATTGAACTTTGAGAAACATTTAATTATTCAATAAATTATTTACTTTTGCATTTAAATAATTAAATTCAATTTAAAATTTAAATTAATTTTTTAATACAATTTTAATTTTATTCCCAGAAAAATGCAATTATTTTCAAAAAATTTATTAAAATTTGTCAGAAAAATTTAATTATTTCAAAATTTGTCAGAAGAATTCAATTATTTAAGAATTTGTCAGAAGAATTTAATTATTTTAGAATTTGTCAATAAAATTCTTTATAAAAATTAAATTTTAAGAAAGATTCAGTTTTTCTATAAATAATTTACTTTTGTACTTAAATAATTGAATTCTCGTAGAATTTATTAATATAAATTGATTTGAAAATTAATTTTAGTACAAATTTAACATTATAATTGAATATTAAATCAAAATATAGAGTGAACTTTTTGGAAATAATTGAATTTTGAAATTTATGTTTTAGAAAAAATTTAATTGAATTTTTTAATAATATTTGAAATTTTTATTTTCTAATAGGCATTTAATTATAAAATTTAGGAATAATTTAAATTTCGTAAAATTGATTTGCATTTAAATAATTAAATTCAATTTAAAATTTAAATTACTTTTTGATTACAATTTTAATTTTATTCCTAGAAAAATGCAATTATTTTCAAAAAATTTATTAAAATTTGTCAGAAAAATTTAATTATTTCAGAATTTGTCAGAAGAATTCAATTATTTCAGAATTTGTCAGAAGAATTCAATTATTTTAGAATTTGTCAATAAAATTTTTTATAAAAATTAAATTTTAAGAAAGATTCAGTTTTTCTATAAATAATTTACTTTTGTACTTAAATAATTGAATTCTCGTAGAATTTATTAATATAAATTGTTTTGAAAATGAATTTCAGTACAAATTTAACATTATAATTGAATATTAAATCAAAATATAGAGTGAACTTTTTAGAAATAATTGAATTTTGAAATTTATGTTTTAGAAAAAATTTAATTGAATTTTTTAATAATATTTGAAGTTTTTATTTTCTAATAGGCATTTAATTATAAAATTTAGAAATAATTTAAATTTCGTAAAATTGATTAATTATTATTATTAAAAATAATAGATATAAAGTAAAATTGTAGTTAAAAATACGTGAAAATAATAATTGAATTGAAAAATAAAAAAATTTATTTTGAAGAAGTATAATATTCTTATGATATAAAATAATCATTATTTTTACTTGGTCATCTTTAATTATTATAAAATATGAAGAAATCACTCCGAGTATTCCGCTCGGAGTTATCGATATCTTCATGTTTTATAGTTATAATAAAATTTAATAAACTAAAATTTCATTTATTGTACAAAAAAACACCAAAATTGATTATTTTAATCCTTTTTGGTGTTAATTTAATCTGCAACACTTCTTAATACCTCACGATTTACTGTGATTAATGCTTCATAATTGTTACATTCCAAAATTCTTTAATTAACTCTTCAATACACATATTTTAATAAGTAAATTTATTTTCACAAAACAAGAAATAATTTCAAATTTCAATAACTTTCTTCTAAGAAAAATAATTAACTAATTCAAAAAGACGAAGTGAAGCGAATTAAAAAGTATGAATTAAAAATTTATTTAAATTAAATCTTTCCAGTCTATTAAAGATGGAAGGAAATGTTACACAGACAATTCTCCTTAAGAAGGAGAATGTTTTGGATTATCTTAAACGAAACATAAATTTATAAAGCAAAATAATTGTTTCTCGTGCCGCTTGAGAATTTTGAGATTATCAAGGGGGTTGGTTTTTCGACGCTAATGTCGTATTCTCTACTCGTGCTGAAAATGTGAATGGCTCGCATAGTGAAACTTTACAACCAGTCTGAAAAGTTTAAATCCCATTATTTTCGAAAACAATGCTACTTTAGGTATAATTCATTCACGCGAGAAAGCAATGTGCGTTTGCATTCCAACTATGGAGTCGAGATGAGTCTCTAGCAGAGAAATTACATTTTCGAGCATGCGTGCTTTTATAATATATACATGTATGTATTTCACAGTGTTTCATTACATATATAGTTTATGAATATATACATATATATATATATATATATATGTTACGTAATGAAACAGTGTGATACTTGTGACTATGGAGGAAGATGATATAAAAGGGGGAGGATGGTACTTTGTGGATTATACCTACACTGAACAACGAGAACAATTCGCTTGCTGACTGTTGGTGGCACTCCATTCGAAGCAATACAAAGATACGGTCCCATATGTAGACGAGTGACACGTGTTATTTCCAGTTCTGGTCCTTCGATGCTTGCCACTGCAACGGTAAATCATATTTCCATGAACGCACTTACATAAGTTACAATTCCATTAATCTCACTAATGAGACAACATCACAAATAATCAATTATCGTGGACTTTAAATTATTACCCAACAGTTGTGCATATTGTACAATTACAGTTATCATGTGTGCTTCTGATTATTTCACGTCAAATAATTGACATTTTAATATCGTCTATTAATTAAAAAAAGTAACACGAATGCAATTTGTTGTTTATCATAAATGGAGGCAGGGCTGCGTTCACGTAACTTTCGCCTAAACAAATTTTAAATTTTACTTTCAACTTTCACTTTCCAGTTTCACTTGAATGAATTTTCATTTTAACTTCCACTCGAAAAAATTTTCACTCTAACTTTCACTCAAAATAATTTTCACTTTCAATTTCACCCAAAAAAATTTTCGCTTTTAACTTTCATCCATCTTTACTTTCTATTTTCACTCAAACAAATTTCCACCTTCAATTTCACCCAAACAAATCTCACTTTAGATTTTCACTTAAAAAATTATCACATTCAAACAAAAATCTTTTTCTTTCCATTTAATTTTAGGGTGAAATTGAAAGTGAAAATTAAACAGGTGAAAGTCAAAGTTAAAAATAAACATTTTTGGGGTGAAATTAAAAAGCTTTTAGGTGAATATTTTTTTCAGACAATGTTTAAAGTTGAAAGTGAAAATTTTTTGAATGCAATCAAAAGAAAAAAATTATTTAGGTGAATGTTGAAAATGAACATTTTTTTTGCCTTAAAATTGAAAGTTGTTTTAGGCGAATCTTAAGGGTGGAAATTTTTTAAAGCGGAAATTAAAAGCAAATATTAAAAGTAGAAATTTGTGGATGAAATTGAAATTGAAAATTATTCACGAGAAATTAAAAGAGAAAATTTTTTCAACATATTATTACTATTCGCAAATCTTTCTTCCTTTCTAAATATTCTCTAACATATTATTAACTTATTCTTATTAACTTATTCTCATCCCGAATTAGATTCATCTCAGAAATAAATTTAAAATTGTGAAAACTAGGAATTATTTCAAAAAGATTTCGCAGTTTCTTCTCTAATTATTATAAGAAAAAATTGAATTTCAATAAAAATTGCTAAATTTACAGAAAAATTGTATTTGAGAAAAAAATTCATTTAATAATTAATTAGAAAGAAAAACAACCACTTCCTACTTGACAGTAAGAAATAAAATGAATTATAGTAATTCAATATTACTAATAACTAGATAACTGAATTAAAAATTATCATAATTAATGCACTTTTTGTATAATCAGCGAAATAATTAAATTCTTATAAAACACCGCTCAATTCTAATAAATTTTTAATTTGACATTAAAAAAAGATCACATTTTTTTTACAGAGAAAGAGCTTCAACATTATGTAAACCTATATTAGACACAAGAAATAAACTTTTTTAAAATAAAAAAAAAAATTTTTTTTCCTTTGCCCGTTAACATTTTGAATAAATAGATAAAATTATCGTGAACGTCATGAACGCTTTATTTACGATGGGAAAAATTTATTTAATATCAAAATCTATAAGAAGACTATTTACACTGGTCAGAAAATATATTTAAACATAACAAGAAATTATCACTAATTGCCTCTAAATTATAAGTAAATATTTATTAAACATACATTTGTTAAACATACAACATTTAATTTGATGCAATTTACCCTTTAATGAAGTTGAATTTTTATTAAATATAAATTATTGATTCAATATTATTCAGTATAAATAATTGATGAAAGGAAATACATAGTTTCGTTATTATGGAGATAAAATTTCCGGGAGTTTCATTAAAATATTATAATTTATTTTGAACTGCTTTTTGTCCTGTTTATAAATGAGATTAGATTGTAATTAAATTAAATTTTGATCGTAACTTCTTTTTTTTTGTGTATAATTCAAATTTTAGTACCTATCATTAAGACTTTTCTCATCAAAAGAATTCTTTAACACGACAACCTTCTTTTTTTTTAGTGAACAAGGTTCTCCTAATCGTTTTGTTAAAACTCTGATACTAAAACTCATTACCACTTTTAAACAGAAAGCGAGAACAATTAAGTAACTCTGATGAAGTGTAAATTTCCTTATATTCAGACATTTTTCGCCTTTTGTATTAAGATACTTTTTAGACGATTTTCTCGAATTAAAATAAGATTCAATGTGCTTTTTTAAATTCAGATGTGATTAATTTATTTACTTTATGGTACAAAATAAGAAGAATTTCATGAGTTTTAAAGTTATGAAATATTCATTTTCATTTTCTTTGATTAAGGATTTTAAGTATTGCAACATTACAGTATTTTCTTTTACGATAATAGGTAAGTTATTATTCTCAATATCGATTTAATAAATATTTTTTATGTCACATTTAATAGAACAACTAAAAATGATATTTACTGTTTATTTCTTAATAAATATTCAGCATCAGCTTTGAAGTTATATTTTTAGTTATTAGCTTTGAGCTGGAGCTTTTAAGTATGCAATTTACTTTGTAAATGAATGTTAAATATTGGAGTTTGAATAAATTTTCTGTAAGAGTGAATAAGATTGTATTTAACAAAAATAAACCTTTTGAAAAAGTGCATTTTAAAATTAATTTCAAAATAAGAAAATCAGTGCTGAAGATCGAAATAATAAAATCATAAAAATATGTTGGATTTAATTTTAAAATTACTTTTTTTTTAATTATTTAACAGAATTTCATTTACTCAATGTTTGTATTTCATACAAAATGCACATTTACGAAGGCTGGGCAGTATATGTTAGCACTTAGAAATTTCGACTGAAACTCGAGACAATAGATGTTCCTAGACAGCAGAGAAAATCGCAAGGTAGAGGAAGGTTTAATAGCTTTTAATAGTTTAGGATAATTATTGACTTTATTGACGAAACTAATATTAGAAATAGTGTATTGTGATCGATAATGTTGATAATTAATTGGAACCAGTTTTGCATTCTACAAGGTAGATTTTTATAATGGGAAAATTATTGCGTCTGATTCTGTCTGATTCAAAAAATGTTTTTTAAATATTAATGTTAACTATTAGAATTTTAATCCTCATAAGAAAATAAGGTTCATTTTAATAAATTGTTTAAACAAGAATTAATAAAATATTGATTATCATGTTAAATTTTTAATGATTGCAGGCTCGTCGAAATATTGGTTGCTTAATTATTGAATAGAGAAATGTAAGAGAAAATGTAAGCTCACTATAGATTATTATATTAATAAATTAATTATTTAACCATTAAAAGAGAGTTTCATAAACTGTATACAATTATTTTAAAAATATTTAACATAATATTAAATAAATTTTATATAAATTTTATTTTCATTCGGAAATTGTTAATAAAATAAGTTATAATTTGAAGGCTTTTGTATAAAATATACGATTTAAGTAAATGTATAAATATAAATTTATCGAATAATTATATTTGATAAATAACATCTAGAGAATAAAAAAGGTAGAAAATTGATGAATGAAAAAAAAGTTATGAAATAATGAATCATGATAGAAGAAATGCAGAAAAATTATTAACATCAAACCAAATTCGTTATTTACTAGCAAAATATAATTCCTTAATGACAATAGTCGATTACTATTTAAGTAACAAAGCGCAGGAAAATATTAGTTTATTACGAATACAGATATTAATGAATCCTAAATAAAAAGAATGAAATATTACACTCCCCTAGGTGGAGAAATAAAATAAATCATCAAAATCCAAAAATCGATTGCTCCCATTTCTCAGACGAAATCACACGTTGCATATAAATATTGACAACTTTTATTGACAATGAATTTGAAAATTGAAATTTAAATGATCAATTAAGGATTTGACACAAAGAAAATGTCATGTCAGCGGTAATTAGTCTTCGCAACACCACAGTATCGAAACAAGGTTGTAAAGTTCAAGTAAGTTAGGGTCTCAAGTGTTCCAAGTTGTATTGCGTGAAACCATTAATCACTATCAACGAAAACTACTTTTGGTAGGAGGAATAAATTATTCGTCATCTTCTAAATAATAAAATCAAAAATCAAATAATAAATAATAATAATTTATTTTATTACTTTCTAAGAAAAATAAAATGTATTGAAATATTAGTAACAACATTTTTTTTAAAGCACACTCGAACCATTTTAATATCAAACAAAAGCTCAAAAACCGAGACTAAAGGGATACAGCGAAGAATTATAGTCAAGGGTATAAAATCTTTTTTAATGTTAAAATTTACAAGATGCAGGTGTTAAAAAATTTTTATTATTACTTAAAACGTGTAATTTTAATTCAAAACAAAAATATGTTCATTAATAATAAATTCTTACATAAAATATATTAAATATAAATATCGGACGTAAATATGTCAAATGCGAATTGCGATGAAATTAAAAATCAAATAATGAGCACATAAGGGCAATAAACTTACAGCTTTCAGATATTTTTATTCGTTTAATATAAAAATTAGTTTATTAAAAAAGGACTTATTGGATGAAATACTTCCATTGTGTTCAGGTATTGATCCCAAAGGGAAAATAAAAGTTCAAGAACAAAACCATTGTGCGCTTTGCTTAAGCAAATGATTTAGAATTAGAAGAAAATATATATGAATAAATCTGAATGTCTATTAGATAAAAAAAAAGGTTGGTAAAAAATTATTGTCTGGAATATTTTATCGACATATTTGAATATTACGATAAATATAAGAGTAAATTTAAATTTGAATAAAATGAATGTTTTTCATCTTTTATCAGGGGCAATTGCAGTTTTTCTCTTCGAAGTGTTACGTCAACTAATCCACATTTATTTCCCTAAATTTTTCCCGATTTAATTTTAATTGGTAATAAATAAAATTCTGACGGGGTTTGGCAAATGATCGCGAAATTATTCAATATTAACTTGTTATTTCAATTCTAATGCTTTACAATTGTTGTTATTATTTGTCATAATTTATTATTCACTTTTTAGTACAATTCTATATTATTTTATGGTTGTTATTATTTGTTACAATTTATTTACTTGTTATTACAATTCTATTATTTCATAGTTGTTAATTATTATTAACATTATTAACTAGCAATAATTCGCGAGCGGATAACTTTTACTCACATTTTTAAAAAATTAAATTAAAAATTTTAAAAATAATAAAACGTAAAAATTTAGTTTTAATTCAAATTTATTTTCATAAAAAAAAATTGGAATTGAGTTTTAATATTATTAAAAACTTTAATAATCATATATTCTGACAAAGGAAATTCAGGGAAAAGTCAGTCATTTTATTAAAAGTACGAAAGAAGATGAATTTTTACAATTCATAAGAAAATACTGAAGTTTTGTGTGAATTTAATTAGAAATTTTAAAGATGACTTAAATTTTAGAAAAATTTTAATAATTCGAAATATTTTAAAATTAGGCAAATTTGCAAATATATATTTAATTAATTATTAAAAATAATGGATTTATAGAAGAATTTTTGTTAAAAAAAAACTAAAAATTTTTTTTTAAAGTTAGTAATGAATCAAGAAATTAAATTATTTTTAAAAGGAATAAAATTCATATCACAAAACTAAATTATGTTCGAAAAAAAGAAGTCTCGTAAAAATTCCAATTATATTATAAAGAATACAAATTCTCCTTCATAATTCATTTATTTAAAGTTCTTTTTATAAAATTCTTGTCAAAATTTAAATAGTTTTCTAAAAAACTTCCCAACATCTCTTCTATTTTAATTCAAAAACCCAAGAAATCAATTATATATAAAAAATGTTTAACAAAATTGTACGCAAAAATTTTTCTATTTTCATAAGTAATAAAAATTTTACAGGAATTTAATTATTTACAAATTTTTTATCATAAGTTTCTTCTCAATAATTTAATTATTTTGAGAAATAATAATTCTCGTCGCACAATTTAAATTAATTTTAAATACAATTTTAATCGAATTCGCAGTTATTTTTGAAATTTTATTAAAATTTGATAAAACAATTAAATTATTTAAGAATTTGGTAAATTCTTTATAAAAATGACATTTCAAGAAAGATTCAGTTATTCAATAAATTATTTACTTTTGTATTTCAATAATTCAATTCAATTCAAAATTTTTATTATTTTTGTAATGCAATTTTAATTTTATTCATAGAAAAATGAAATTATTTTCACAAAAATTTTATTAAAATTTGTCAGTAAAATTCAATTATTTAAGAATTTGTCAATAAAATTATTTATAAGAATCAAATTTTAAGAAAGATTCAATTATTCTATAATTAATTTACTTTTTTATTTCAATAATTCAATTCAATTTAAAATTTCAATTATTTTTGTAATACAATTTTAATTTCATTCCTAGAAAAATGAAATTATTTTTTAAAAAATTCTATTTAAATTTGCAAAAAAATTCAATTATTCAAGAATTTGTCAATAAAATTATTTATAAGAATCAAATTTTAAGAAAGATTCAATTATTCTATAAATAATTTACTTTTTTATTTCAATAATTCAATTCAAATTCAAATTTTTATTATTTTGTAATACAATTTTAATTTTATTCATGGAAAAATGAAATTATTTTCACCAAAATTTTATTAAAATTTGTCAGTAAAATTCAATTATTTAAGAATTTGTCAATAAAATTATTTATAAGAATCAAATTTTAAGAAAGTTTCAATTATTCTATAAATAATTTACTTTTTTATTTCAATAATTCAATTCAATTTAAAATTTCAATTATTTTTGTAATACAATGTTAATTTTATTTCTCGAAAAATTCAATCATTTAAGAATTTGACAATAAAATTATTTATAAGAATCAAATTTTAAGAAAGTTTCAATTATTCTATAAATAATTTACTTTCCAATTTCAATAATTCTATTCAAAATTTTTATTGTTTTTGTAATACAATTTTAATTTTATTCCTAGAAAAATGCAATTATTATCAAAATGCTATTAAAATTTTTTAAAAGAATTCAATTTTTTAAGAATTTTTAAAAGAATTCAATTATTTAAGAATTTTTTAAATAAAATTCTTAATAAGATTTAAATTTTACAAAAGATTCAATTTTTACATAAATAATTTACTTCTGTATTTCAATAATTCAATTTTCGTAGAATTTTTCCAATGAAATGTGATTTCAAAAATGAATTTCGATTAAAATTTCAGATAATAATTTAATATGAAAATAATTTTCAAGAAGTTGCAGTAAAAATATTTCTATAACATAAAATTATTATTTCATCTCTCGATCATTTTTAATTATTATAAAAAATTAAGAAATAACAATATTTTAAAAGTTGTTTGATTTCAAATAGGTTTGAATTGAAATGTTTTTGAAAATCATCATTCATTTTTGATTGAAATTTGTAATTGACGAAAAGAATTTATAAACATTTTTTTCCTTTATTTTTGAAATAAGCTTTGAATTTTATTGAGACAATAATTGTAATTAAGAAATAGAAATATTGCCAATTATTTTCTTACGAAAATGGAGAATTTTGTAGAAAAATATTAAGAAACGGGAATATGAAATATTTTTTTTCCCTGGAGAAAAGAATCAGTTTGTAAAAAATAGTTATTGAAAAATAAAAATTATGCAAAAAATGGGCATATTTTTTATTTTTTAATCATAATTTTTTAACAATTTTCTATTTATTTTATTATTTTTATTTTCTATTTAGATTTTTTGTTTCTTTTGTTTCTTTTCTTTTTTTCTATTTTTTCTTTTTTGCTATTTTTTCTATTTTTTCTATTTTTTCTATTTTCTCTATTTTTGAAAAGAAGAAAAATGAAAATAGTTTCGTGCATTCGACGACAATTTGTATTTATCTGTACGATAAAAATCTGTATTTTCTTTTTCTTTTATATTTTTGTCTGAGGCCCTTATAGACACTGCTCCTGTCACAGACAGTGGCGCAAATAAATAATACAAAACAGTCAAATGCTTGACCTTTTTATAAAGTAAGAAAAATAATTTTTGTTTAATAAAAATTAAAATACGTTTATTATTTAAAACTTAATTTTACCTTCTTGTGAATTTGACAAAGTGATGGTACCACCTGTTTCACGACGCCATGTGACAGTTGGTTCTGGGATTCCTTTGGCAGCACATCGAAGCGTCACGTTGCTATTTTCTCGAACAACCATATCCGTGCTTGTGAGATAATCCAGGATATCCGGAGGCACTGAAACAATACCAACATTTGCAACATCGTCCGTCCAGCCAATTCAAATGTTATACTAGATAGACATCACGACGATCGCAAATATTCTACATGACAGTACTCTCCACGAATAGAGCAGAATAGCCGCCCAGATATATATGTATACAAAGCGTTACCATTGCCATCATAAAACCTTCGAATCTGTATGAACCAGTCGTTCCGCTTTCCCAAATGGCTTTTTAAAATCGAAATTGGAAAAAAATTGATCATCAGGGAAACGTAAAAATAGAAAAAGAATGCAAATGTTCCAGCATTTACATATTTCCGCATGTTAACTCTCGATAAAAACAAGGAATTTTTCATTTTTCAAAAGTCTTATTAGAACATTTGCAAAAAATCTTATTTATTCAAAATTCTCCCCGAAAATAAATAAATATTTCTTTCTTTAAATTTAAGTTAAACATTTTTTTACTCAGATGATTGTTTCTCTTTCTAATAAATCGAAAAGTGAAATATTAACAAAAAATTGCTAATATAATGAATAAAAATAGAAATTGTTAATTGTTGTATATTAACAAAAAGAAAGAGAAGAGGATTTAAAAATTACACAAAACCACATCTTTTCGTATTTAACGAACGAACATGAGCAGAAAATACAAATTAATTTCTATAAAATTCAAGCCAATATTGAAAATTTTTAACTCCCTCTGATAAAACATAGCTCATTATATTTATCAATCCTCATTATCCAAAGCTGCTTTTGTATTATATTGAAAATAATAGCAAATTAAATGCTAATTAAAATCGAATTTAATTATATATAATGTAATGATGAAAACCTACTAGGCAACAGGTCTTCTTTCATCGAGAAAAATTATTAATGAAAATTAATTATCTATATAAAAGCATTGAATAGGAAAAGGAAAAAAAACGTTGTTCTTTATTCCAGTTCTTTATTCTGCTGAATATGATTATAAAATAAACAAGACTTTTTCATTTTTGATGAGAATGTAAAAATTTTGAACGAAATTTTTTAAACGAAAGAATTTTTAGAATACTTTTTTTTATTATTATTTTTGGTGGTAATGGCATATAGAATCAATTATCATAAACACGTAACTCCATATAACACGTATGTTGAAATATTGCTGATCATTATTTATTGCTATCACGAATCTGCAATAATAAATCACATTTTGACACGTCATTTTTTACACTTTTAATTTATCATTCGCTGAGTGTCGCTTTAAATTGATAAATTCAATTAAAAGCACTTGATAAAAGGTGTTTTAATTAGTTTAAAACGAAATACGTTCTTCGTTGAAATTAATTTGACTAAGAAATGCTGTTCCCTCTCTTTAATATTAATATCTTGATTCTATTAGTTAATGTGCTTTATCAGTGCAGAATATTTCTTATTAAAACTTTAGTTTTTAAGTTATTAAATATTTTTTTTGAATATAGATATAAATACAAAAAGTTCAAAATAAAGTTAATATGCAATTATATAAAGACTCGTACATTTGATCTAGTTTTTAATTTTGTAATTCACCTGAAGCATTTTAGAAACATGCTATTCAAAAATTAAAAATAATTCAAATTAAATAATATTTAGTTTAGAATTAATCTGTTTTTTGACAAATGTATAAATAAATTTGTTAAAATATTTATTTGTTTAAATTCAAATTAGAAAAAGTAAAAAAAAATATTGTTGTTCATTTGAAAGTTCGAAACTTTAGGAAAATTTCATTCGAGTGAAACGATGCACAAAAAAAACATTAAAACAAATGTATTTCTAAAATTATTTTCGCTATTATTTTACCTATGTCTGAATTTTAAAGGACATGCAAGAATTTATTTAGAGCTTGCAATTGTTCAACTGGTGTAAATTTTCGATCAACCACGTACATTATTGTTTAAAATTTCAATAAACTTTCGAAGCAGCGTGTTATAAACATTATTAAACAAACTTAGATCAATAAGTGAGTTAACCACTATTTGTAAATATTCACCCACAAGGGTAAAAACATAAAATCAGTTGACTAAAATTAGTTGACTGGGATCCATTATCTGCTTTGTTTCCACATTGACCCCGTTGGGAACTTTTGGTCTAGTGCAAAATAATAATAGTAATAATAATAATAATAATAATAATAATAATCATAAAAGATAATAATCACAAAGCTGATATTTCTGAATGGTAGTTAAATTTTATAGAATAATCTACGACCGGAAATATTCGCTGTTGGATTGATTTTTTTTTATTTTGTTAAATTGTCACACTGTGGAGTATTGTTCTAGTGAAAAAAAGGTGGAGAGTGGACTTTATTTTTATTTTCTTAATTTTTTAAATGAATATTCTCTCACAAATTTAGTAGCTTCATTGACTTACAGACATTCTTAATTAGACATATTCGTGAAACTAATTTAAAGATTTTATTTAAAAATAAAAAACAAATTTAAATTTAACGAATGTAATTATTTTTAATTAAAAAAACGAGGAAACTAGGCATATTAAACCCTTTAAACACCGAATTATTTACATTTCTATAAATAATAAATTTTGTTTAGGAATTCAATTATTTTCGCAAATATGATGAAGCTCATCGCAGAATTTTAATTATTTTTATTACAAATTTAACAGAGTTGCTCGAAAAATGTAAATCTTTTTAAAAATTTGATTAAAATTCGTCAAAAAAATTCATTTATTTAAAAATATGTTTATAAAATGGTTTATAAGAACTAAAATTTTTTTTAATATTTAAATATTCAATAAATTATTTACTTTTGTATTTTAATAGTTGAATAGTTTTGAAAAAGGTTTCAAATAAAAATATTTGAAATTTAGTAGGCTCATTGACTGATTTTTGTCCAAAATTAGGTTCATTTTTGAAACGAATAATTAAAAAACGAGGAAACTAGGGATATTTAACCATTTAAGCACAGAATTATTTCAATTGATTCGATTTCTACCAAACTTGATATATAAGGGTTTTTTAGATCGCTAATTACGAATTTAAGGTCAAAATTCCAAAATTCAAAATGGCAGATCCAATATGGCGGACGAAAAAATTAAAAATCATTACTTTATTATTTTTTTTGTCCGCCATATTGCATCCGACATTTTGAATTTTGTAATTTTGTCTTTAGACTAAAATTCAACGACTAAAAAATCTTCGGCTAAGAAGTTTCAAGTAAATCCTGTTTATCTTTAATTTTTTTTAGTCCGACGTTTTGGATTCGCCATTTTTAATTTTGTAATTTTAAAATTTTTGCTTCAAATTCGAATCCGTTAAGAGTGGGGTTAAAAAGGTTTCCTGTTTTTGACGTAACACAATCATAAGATTGAATTATTTAAATTTTTTTATTTATTTATTTTACAGTTAGTGGAATTTTGTTAACTTCCATTAAATTCAGCTGGTAGACTCGATTATATAATATTTTCTGAAGACGTCGCAATTATAAACCTGGACACGTCTGTTTTATAAGAGGGACATTTATGTAGATGAAAAAGTTCCTTCCCATTCCAATTTGAATGAAAGGAACACAGTTTATTTTCTTTTTAACACTTCGACGAAAACCATTGTCATCGTCAAAAATTTTATTTAACAAGAAAAATTCGTTAGTACAAGCTTTTAAAATAAAAGTGGAGTAAAAATAAAATACGAAATAAATATGAATTAATTTTTATATTTTGGTCCATAATTGAAAAAATATAGTTAATTTAAGTAAAAAAATAATTTTAATTCACTTTGTTTTAAGGAGAAGGTACACCTCAATTTTCAAATACATGAAAAAAATATTTTAAATATTTAAAAAAATTATTTTTACTGTAATTTTTTGAAAAGGAATTCAATAATCGTAAAAAAATTTATCAGAAAATATATTAACCCATTTTGAATATTTATTTTTTCTAAAAATTGATAAATTTTCAAATCCATACGTAATTTTGAAGAAAATTGGTTTTTGCATCAAGAAATTGCCGAATGAAAAAATTAACATTTTTAAAAGTTTTAGCATTTAAAAAAATAGTTTTCTTTTAAAGAATTTTAGAAAAATATGGTTATTGTTAAATTTCATCATACAAAAACTTATTTGAATTTTTGTTTAACTAATTTCAGAAAATAAACTTTAAAAAAAACACTGTTTCAGTGATAAAAAACAAAATTCGATGAAACTTCAAAATATAAACTTTTTCAAACAAAATGTTTTAGTGATAAAAACAAAATACGTTAAAACCACTGTTTTCCTAAAAATGTCAAAATAATCTCCAAGTGGATCGAAACGATCCAAAAATTAAGATCAAATGATGATTTGATCCACTTTTTAAGATCAATTCGTTGCAATTTGATACTTTTTAGGTAAGAGTGACATTTTTTTTAAAGTTTATGTTCTGAAATTAATTAGAAAAAAATTCAAATGAGTTTTTGTATAATAGAATTTAACAATAATCAAATTTTTTTAAAATTCTTAACCTGAAAACTATTTTTTTTAAATGCTAAATTTTTTGAAAACGTTAATTTTTTTTGTTCAGCAATTTTTTGTGGATACAAAAACATATTTTCTAGAAAATTACGTATGGATTATTCGGCAATGTTTTGTGGATGCAAAAACATATTTTCTACAAAATTATGTATGGATTTAAAAAACTATCAATTTTTAGATAAAATAAAAATTCAAAAAGGGTCAAAATATTTTTAGACCAATTTTTTGTGGCCATTGAATTTCTCTGAAAAAAAATAGTATAAAAATAATTTTTTTTGAATATTTAAAATATTTTCTTCATATGGTTAAAAATATAGGTGTACCCTCCCCTTGATTTATGTACAAGGGCACAAATATTTTACAATTCTAAAAATATTTCAAGAATATCCTAAAAAATCTGCCAGAAAAAGAAAGTGCTTAAAGAAAATTTATCTCTCTAATGATTACTCGCATTAATATATTCCTAAAAATTTTTCATTATTTTGAATGTCAATTTTTTTTTTCAACACAAACTTTCGCAGAATACACAAGTTGAAAAAGCGATTTTTAAGATGAATCGAGTGCTCCTTTAGTCGCTCGTCTTGGATCTTCAATGAAATCCGGAACCTGACATAAATCGAGGTCGAAAGTTCTTTACAAATGCTCTAACCCGCCGGTGTGCAATAAAACGCTGGCTAACCATTCGATCGATAAACGAGGATCGAAAGAAGAAAAGAGAGGTAAGGGGAAGTGAGTAGGACGATCTCTTATTTTCGCACCTCGATAACCTGACCGGCTTCAGCTCCATCGTGATAAGGGTGAAATTTAACGAGGGGTTGCGGTGAGGTTAAACTACGTTTATGTACACTGACTATAATATACGCGATTCCCACACACATTCCTCGGAGAATGTATATATATAAAGTTGAGCAAAACGTACATATAACACACTAAAAGAGAAAGAGAGAGAGGGAGGATAGTCTCGAGGAGTCAGGGTGGGTTATTAGGGCCAAAGGCACGTCGCCAGGAAGGTGTTTAATAGCCCTCCAAGAGTGCAATCGTCTACCGGCCAGTGTATAGCGTACTTTACATATATTTGCATGGAACCTTCGCTGCTCTCTTTCTCTCTCTTTCTCTCTCTCTCTCTCTCTCTCTCTCCTTGCAAGCGAAGAAAATGGGCAGTTATGCTTGGGTGCGTGTCTTTATATAAAGCAATGCATTAAAAAAATAACTTGGAATTTTTCTCATGTTCTTTGCTTTCATTAAAAAAAAAAAAAATTAACATCCTTTCTCTCTACATCTATCTAAGCCTCGCAAAATTAAGTTTGACAAAGTTTCGAAATTTTCCAACCGCATTCTGACAGGGGAAAATTTAATAGCGAGCTACTACCCTAATAAGGGACCCTCCTTTAATATATATGTTACTTTGGGATTTCCTCTGGCATTTCGTGTGATCAATCCTTTCTACAATCATATATGAATTTTGTACGCACAAAATCAATAATTTTATACGTGGAAATATTTTTTCATACTAGCAACAATTTGCTATTTTTAGTGATAAAAAAATGTTTCAGTGATAAAAACAAAATTCCTTAAAACATTTTTTTGTTGTTGAAAAGTTTATGTTCCGAAATTAATTTAAAAAAATTAAAATGAGTTTGTATGACGAAATTTACCAATAATCATATTTTTTTTTGAATTCTTAACCTGAAAACTATTTTTTCTTAAATGCTAAAACTTTTTAAAATGTCAATTTTTTCATTCGGCAATTTTTTTATGCAAAAACAAAAACATATTTTTCACAAAACTATGGATGGATTTTAAAAAACATAAATTTTTAAAAATATTAAAATTTCAGAAAGGGGCAAAATATTTTCAGACCAATTTTTTTTCTGTCCATTAAATTTCTCTGAAAAAAATACTAAAAAAATAATTTTTTTCTGAATATTTAAAATATTTTCTTCATACACCCAGAGAAAAATATTATTTAAACCAAATATATTTTATTTGACTTAAATAAACGTATATTTGTCTCACAGCCAACTAGAGTTTTTATTTGTTTTAAATAAAATTTTTATTTTACATAAATAAAACATATATTTGAGTCAAATGAAATTTTATTTAAACCAAATAAAATTTATTTACTAGCAACAATTTGCCATTTTTCAATAAAATTATTTAAAAAAATAAAATAGCAACAACAAAATACATCTTTTAGTATATGGGTGAATTTTCAGAAAGTGACACTTTTAAATTTCAGTTTTTCAATTAATTTTTTTCTTCAATTATATGGTTTTTTCTATTAAAACTACTTAATTTCATACTCAAGAGTAAGATTTTTAGGTTGCGCAAAATTAATTCTTAAAAATATTAAAGTTTTTTTCAATTGAAAAATATTATTGTTGCTCCATTAAATTAATTTTATTTAATTGGCGAGCTTTTCTATTAAAAATTCACGCCAATATCGCGTTCACGAAATCGAAAATAAAATTACACTGCTTAAAAATTAATAATTTGTATATTTTAATACCAAATATATTCAATAGGATGAAAATATAAATGTATTTAAAGTATTTGATTTAATGGTAATTTGGGTTAATTTTTTCAAAGCAATGCAGGTAAATACTAAAAACAAAAGAAAAACTTGCATATTTCAAGGAAAAGGCTTCGGAAATGAAAAGCTTCGGAGATGAAAAATAAATTTTCTTTCATAATTGTATACATTAGGGTGCAATTAAATTATTTTTTTTAGTAAAACACAAATCTCACACCCTCATTTTGTACTACCATCGAAATATTCTGTTAAATTTACTTCTACATTCAGTTATTTATTAAAAAGGAAGGCTTCGGAGATGAAATTAATTTTTACTCAGAGAAAAATGTAAATTTCGATTATTTATAACAGCAATAATTTTTCTCCTTTTTATGGATAAAATATAGGAAAATTTAACGTCAGATTCTCAGCTTTATTTTAATGTGCATTAAAATTTTGTTTAAGATATTTTTAAAGTATAAAATATCAATAATCATTATAAAGTAATTTTAACCTAAAACTGAAGACAAAGATTAAACATTTTTATCAAAAATAAAAGTGAGGTCTAGAAATTTTTAAAATGCACATAATGATAGAAAAAACATTGTACTTTCTGACGATGTTTTTAAAAAATTTCTGAGAATTTGAAAAAAACCATGAAAATTTAATTTTATTGTAGAAGTCCTATTGGAGACATGTTGAAAAGGCTTCGGAGATGAAAGTAATTTAGTTATTACGTAAATTAAGTTAAATAAAATTATTTAATTTTCTTTTAAAAATGATAAATAAGTGCTAAATTTTCACTATGGAAATTGATAATAATTATTAAAGAGTAGATTTTGTAAAATTAATCGAGACATCAAAAATGTCACTTTCAGGAAATTCACCCATATAAAAAATAGAGTTTATCTAAAGATAATGTTTCTAAAAATAATATTTCTTACTATTACTACAATGGACTTTTCATTTGTTTAAACAATTTTTTATTGTCAATTTTTTAATGTTCCATGAATAAATCAAACAAAAAATCAAAACTATAGTTCTTATTTAACATTGTTTGAACAATTAATTGTTGCTATTTCATTCGTTTAAACAATTTTTTATTGTTAATTTAATTTACAACTATTCTTGAAACGAAATATAGAAAAGCAAATTTCTACAAATTAGACAGTTATATTGTTATTATTTAATGTTCAATCAAAGTTATAGTTATTATTAAATATTGTTTAAACAATTAAATGTTGTTATTTCATTCGTTTAAACAATTTTTTGTTGTTAATTTATAACAATTTTAAAAACAAAATAGAGAAAAGCAAATTTTTATATAAATTAGACAGTTATTATTTAATGTCAGCTACTAAAGCTATATTTATTATTAACCATTGTTTAAACAATAAATTGTTGTTATTTATAAACATTTCAAACCATTGCATCTAGAAAGACGCAGTTTTTTCTAATAGACATACTTAAAATCTCTGATAAATTAAATAAAGGCCAAATTCCTATCTCAGCAATTGTTTAAACAAGCAATTGTTATTATTTAGTAATTTTTTTTCTATTGCACCAGACGCAATATTTTTCTAATTTTGCAATTTTTGGACACACTTATAATAACCGATAAATATGAAATGTTAAATCGCTATTTTAGGATTTTTTTAAACAAATAATTGTTATTTATTAACTTTTTCCTATTCCCCCTGGAATATTCGTTAAATTTTTTTCATACTGTTTTTTTAACTGTAAACAATAAAGTGTTACTGATGATCTAGATCTCTAATTTAGATATAGATTACATTTGATAAATATTGCAAAATTAGGAAAAAATTGCATCTTTTTTAGCAATAGAAAAAGTTGACAAAATAACTACAATTATTTGTTTAAACAATTTTTTTTAAAAAGCGATTTGACATTTAATATTCATCAGTTTTATATCTAGTTACGTCCAAAATTTGAAAAATTAGAAAAAAACTGCATCTTTTCAGGTGCAATAGAAAAAAAGTTTAAATATATAACAACAATTATTATTGGTTTTAAAAAATGTTTAAAAACTACTAAAGCCAATTTAATTTAATATTTCATTTAATTTATTCACATAACATTAATTTTTAACAATATGCACTTTTTATATAATTAGCGGCATGATTAAATTCTCATGAAATGCCGCTCAATTTTTATAAATTATTAATTTGACATGTTAAACAGGTCATTATTTTACAGAGAAAAAGTCTTAACATTATGTAAAGCTTATTAGACGTATTAAATAAAATTTTCAAAAAACATTCAAGTCGTCATTAACTCATTATTTATGATGGGAAAAATTTATTTAATTTAAAAGTCTATAAGATACATAATGTCTATTTACACTGGTCATTTTTAAAAGTAATGCAATTTTTCTTACAAAGTTCAATTATGTTGAAAATTTAAAAAAAAATCTCATCAAAATCACAATTATGTTTATGGATAATAAAAATTTTTTTTCCAAACTTTAATTATTTTAAAAAAATTTTCCCTAATTCAATGATTTTCAATGTACTATTTTAATGAATTTTCCAAAAGAATAAAATATTAAAATATTTAATATTTAAAAATAATTAATAAAATTGTATTTAAACATTTAATATTTTTATAAATAATAAAACTCTTCGTAAAATTTCAATTATTTTTTATACAATTTTAATCGAATTTCTCGATAAATATAATTTTTCTTAAAAATTGTCATTAAAATTCGTCAAAAGAATTCAATTATTTAAAATTAATTTTATAAATAATAAATTTCTTTTAGGAAGTCAATTATTTTCATAAATTGAATATGATGAAGCTCATCGCAGAGTTGAAATTATTTTTAGTACAATTTTAATCGAATTCGTCGAAAATTGTAATTATTCTTAAATATTCGATTAAAATTTGTTGAAAGAATTCATTTATTGATAAATTGATAAAATTATTTATAGGAATAAAATTTTAAAAAAAGATTTAAATATTTAATCAATTTTTTTGTACATTATTTCATTAAAATGTTTCTAAATTCATTGAAAGTTTTCGATAATTTATTTATTTATTTTTTTGTTTTGAAAAATGCCCTTATCCATGTTAGTAAATTTTTCTAAATAATTAGTGGAAGTTGCTTTGTAATTTCCTCATTTTTTTACATAACTAACTTTAGAATGTTAGGAACAAAAAAAAATGAAGAAATGAACAAATACGAAGATTATTATTATCGTTAATTAATTAATTATCAATACTTTCCTATTATGAAATTTCAGGTATTTTTTATTATGATACGAAAAAATTGTTTTCCATTTTTATAAATTTGGGAAAATTTTAATTAAGTAGAAAAATTTGTTATTTTAATTAAGTAGACAAAAATTTAAATTTTAATTAAGTATAAATATTTTAAAGTTTAATTAAGTAGAAAAAATTTTTAATTTAACAATTAAATAGAAATATTTTTAATTTTAATTAAGTAGAAACATTTTAAATTTTAATTAAATAGAAATATTTTTACCTTTAATTAAAAATTTTTAAATCCTAATATAATAAAAAAAAGTTTTTCTACGATATCTGCAGAATGTTCTAGTAAGAATCAGTAGTTATCTGAAAAGCATTCTAAGGATATTTATTAAATGAAAAAAAAAAAATTATAACCAACATCGTTATTGACATTTCCAACAAATAAATGCAATAAAATTTAATTATCTATTTATAGTCAGCTTCGGTGTTTGATTCCTGCTTTATATTTAAACAGAATACAGAAGGCGATGAGTTTATATTTATTTTACCGAGTACATTGAACTCGGTAATTTACTGCTGTTCACAAGTTTGAAAGAGCCTCAGTAAATTCAAAGATAATAGTACTTATAAATGTCAGTGCTTTAAAATCAGGATTTTATATGTGTGTGTGTAAAAATCTTTTTATCCCTTGCACGTTGGAGCATCAGGGGTTTTGAGAGGCAAATCGAGGCAAATAATTGATTAGCATTTTCGGTGTTTAAAGCTTCCTTATCTTAGAACAAGCGACTTAGCATTTAAGATGTTGATGAATTCTTGATGGTGTTCAATATCCAGATTTACAAAACAAGCAAAATTAAAGTGGGTCAAATTTTTCAAACATTTCTAATTGTTAAAAATTAAAAATTTAGGATCACTGGAAGAATTGATTTTACTACGAAATTTTAGTAGGTCAAATTTTTCAAACATTTCTAATCGTTAAAATTTTAAATTTAGGAACAGTGGAAGAATTAATTTTCCTACGAAATTTTACTTTTTTTTTATTTTTTGCTGATAATGATAAAAAAAAATTTAAAGTTATGTGCCTTTTTTGAATTTGTTTTAAGGGAAATATTTTTTTTCTCTCACTATTTTCTCAGTTGGACATTAAAATAATTTCTATCCGTTTTTATTTTTCTTTCTGCGTCATTATTTGAAAAATATTCATGCAAAAAAAAGGACAAACACACAGAGGGAAATAAAAGGAGGCATAACTTACCGACAACTTCCAGGAAACCTGTAATACTCGACATTGGATCAGTGTTCACTTGACACATGTACCAACCCCTGTCAGTCTCTTTTGTCTCTTTTATGTGCAAAGACCATGTTCGATGTCCTGAGTGCGTCACAGCGATTCGATGATTTTTCGTGATAACATGACTAGCAATGGTCAAAATCGTTTGCGTGTCAACTCGCAACCATGCCACCTGTAAATAACAGAAAATCAATTACTCACTGTTAAAATACAAATTTTACATGCTTTATTGGAAAAAAGTATCTCTCATCCAATATCAAATATCTTTATTTCAATTCTAATCACTCTTGTGACATTTCTTTTTTAAAAAAAAAAGTGAAACAGATCTCAATTAAATTTCCTTCCTGTCATTTTGTCATTTTAAAAATAAATCCTTACTCTCCGTAACTTTTTGATAAAAAAAAAAAGAAATTCTATTTGCAGATTTAAGAATTTTATCTGTTAATTTTTATAAAATGGAATATTTGAATATAAACGATCAAAATTTATAAAAATTTATAATTTATAATTTATACTAATAATTTATATTTATAAAAATATTTATTAATAATAATTGATAAGATTTATTTATTAACAACGAAAATTTATTATTTATTAATATTAATGGGTTATTATTTATTTATTAACAACGCAAATTTTATTAATATTAAATATTAATATTATTATTTATTATTAATTATTATTATTAATTTTATTATTTATTATTAATTATTATTATTAATATTATTATTTATTATTAATTATTATTATTAATATTATTATTTATTAATATTAATGGGTTATTATTTATTTATTAACAACGAAAATTTATTATTTATTAATATAAATGGGTTATTATTTATTTATTAACAAAGTAAATTTATTATTTATTAATATTAATGGAACATTATTTATTTATTAACAACGTAAATTTATTATTTATCAATAACAAATTTTTCTTGTTTGTTGGTGGAAATATTTAGTCTAATTTAGTAACAGTTGAAATTTGATTTATTGAAATTAATTATAGGTTTAAATAAATTTATCTTAACTAGACAGAGAACTATGCGAATTAAATTCTACACTGGAACTGCTTTAAATTCATACTGAAATTTTCAAGAATTACTTAGTGAGATGGTGCGAAGTTATTAGTAGATACATTATTATTCAAGAAGTACTTTACTGTAGAAGAGGAAAATTGCTCGGCCGTATAGAGCTGAATCTGTCGCGGTAAATTCTACTTTAGAAGTTTGACGAAACTTCTTACGGAGAACTATAAAGTCGACTTACTCTTTTATTCTAAAAGGTGTCCTGAATTATTTTTCTCGTTAAAATTATCCTTGGACAAAGCCTATTTGCAAGCTTGCCTACTATGACATCGATGCACTCAGGAATAGTAAGCAGATAAATTTTATTTTCCCACCACTTTTCCAAAAGGGCTTATATAAATTTAAAAAACAGTTTCCATCATTTTTACTGTAATTTTAAATTACAGTGAAAAATAAAAAATAAATAGAAAATAAAAATTTTAAATAGAAAAAATTCTTTATATATTTTTTTTAAATACATCTAGTTTTGCTTTAATCGCAAAGAGTATTACGAGAGTGGGAGTTGAAAAAATCTTTTTCAAACGAGATATCAAGATTTCAAAGCCAGCCGCAATGTGTCTGAAAAGTGAATTGTCACATTTTTTCCCCAACAATGCAAGACGACTTTCCTTCTTCTTCTTCTTCTTCTTCTTTTTCTTCTTTGCTGTCCCAATTATGAATCGACAAAAATAAGTAACGAATCAATATAGAATTATGTTTTCTATCTTTGAAATTTTATTTAAACCCACATTTTTAAATAACAATAATTCTTTCCTAATTTTAAAATCGATGTAACATGATAAATTTTCTTGCACCAGGGAATTTAATATAGAAGTTACTTTATTTTATTTTTAAATACAACCTGAATTGATTCTCAAGAGCTGGCAATTCAAAAAAGTAGAAATATTTTCTTCCATTATATACACAACGTTTGAAAAATAAATATATTTTTCCCACCAATATCAACATTTAATTGACATATTTTCATTCAAATATCTCTAGAACATTCACAATTTTCAACGAATAATCGAATTATATTTTTTCAAGCAATTCAGAGGGAAAAAACCGGAAATTTGTACAAATAAATGGAAAAAATTCAGATAAGGGTAAATTTTTAAAAACAGAAAACCCAAAGTAATGGAGAAGAGAGAATAAATAAATAAAAAGAGGAAAAAACGAGAAACAACATCATAAATTGTGGAGTATATTAATTTTCAGAATAAAGAAATCAATTTCTTGAAGAAAGTATAATTCTGTTGTCTTTAATTAAGAAAACTGAATTTATTATTTAAATTATAGTTTAACGATATTATACTTCCTGCGAAAATTAAATTTTACCTCGCCTCTGAATTAGCATAATAAGATGAAATAATTCAAAAAAAATATATTCCTAAAATATCAATACTTGTTACACTACTCACAAGTATAATTTAAACAATATTAAATTCTTAATGAAATATTAATTGAAAGGAAATTATGAGAAATCTTTAAAAGCGTGTTTCCTCTCTGCAAGTTGGTGGATATAAAACAGGTCAAATCTTTTACTCTTCTTTTCTGTCCTGACAACTCATTTCCCTTGACAACCTAAATTTATTTATTTTTAAATTTCTCTGATCTTCTTTTTTAAAAAATCAATTCTTTAAAAGAAATTTAAGAATAAAATTCTTAAATAGAAATTAATAAAAAAATTCTTCAGTAGAAATTAATAAAAAAATTCTTCAGTAGAAATTAATAATGAAATACTTAAATATAAATTAATAATAAAGTTCTTAAATAGAAATTAATAGTAAAAATAAAAAATATAAATAATTAAATAATAAAATTTTTTAATAATAAAATTTCCATCATAAAATTAGTTTGACAAAAAAATGTTGAATATCAAATTATCAAACTTTAATGTTTGAAGTTATTTTCCTCCCCAAAAATAAATGTTCTTTTTTGGAAAATTTGGGATTCAATTTCGAAAGATACGGTGGATTTTATTTATAATTTAATTTGTTCACAAATTAGAGAATATTTAGACTGAATTTTATTTTTGTGATTGGCAGTAATTTGCGACGTGACAATTTATTTTTAATGTGTAAATATGTAATTATATTGAAATGGATTTAAATTTTCTAAAAGTAAAGAATTGGAATAAATTATTTTTTATTCTAAAATGGATTTAAATTTTTTAAATGTAAAGAATTGGAATAAATTATTCTTTAAACTAAAATGGCTTTTAATTTTTTTAAATGTAAAGAATTGGAATAAATTACTTTTTTTACTAAAATGGATTTAAATTTTTTAAAAGTAAAGAATTGGAATAAATTATTTTTTATACTAAAATGGTTTTTAATTTTTTTAAATGTAAAGAATTGGAATAAATTATTTTTTATACTAAAATGGCTTTTAATTTATTTAAATGTAAAGAATTGGAATAAATTACTTTTTATAATAAAATGGCTTTTAATTTTTCAAAAATAAAGAACTGGAATAAATTATTCTTTACATTGAAATGGGTTTTAATTTTATAAAAGTAAAAAATTGGAATGAATTATTTTTTATACTAAAATGGCTTTTAATTTTTTTAAATGTAAAGAATTGGAATAAATTATTGTTTTACATTGAAAAGGGTTTTAATTTTTTAAAAGTAAAGAACTGGAATAAATTATTCTTTACATTGAAATGGGTTTTAATTTTATAAAAGTAAAGAATTGGAATAAATTATTTTTTATACTAAAATGGCTTTTAATTTTTTAAATGTAAAGAATTGGAATAAATTATTGTTTTACATTGAAAAGGGTTTTAATTTTTTAAAAGTAAAGAACTGGAATAAATTATTCTTTACATTAAAATGGGTTTTAATTTTATAAATGTAAAGAATTGGAATAAATTATGTTTTCCGAATAACGAATTGCATTTATTTTTGTGCTTAAAAGAGTGAAGAATGAAGATGAATCAATTCAATTAAAGAGAAGTCAAAAGCAGCTGGAGTAAAAATGCGATACAAATGAATGGAGGAAATGCACTAAATGAGATCTGCATTTGCTAGCTAACGAATAAAGACTCTTGTTCATGGAACTCTGTAAGGTTGACGTATATTCTTTTTTTTTTCTTTTTTTATTTTCTGCATTGAAGTTAGCACCTCTATAGTTTTACATCGCCTGAACATAAAACTTCTATCCGAACGGACATTATTCCTGATATTTTTATCGTTCTTTTTTCCTGCCAAGCTCCAAATAAAGGATTCTTATATTTTTCAACTGGGTCTCAACAATTTTTTTTCCCTACTGTTTCCTGGGGTTTTCTTCGATATTCAGATTGAATAATTACTCTCACGTAATTCTACATACATTCTCTTGTCTTTATTTCCCTTTCCTTGTTTTATTAAAATTCTTTATTGTCATTAAAACTCCGTGTATCTGCTTTTCATTCTTTTCTTTTGAATCTAAAATCCTTCTACCGGTGACATATTTTTCCTTCTATAGAAAATTCGTGTAATATATTGTGAATTATTGTCGACATCGTCCTTTTTTCCCCACATTTTAAATATAAATCTTGAATAGAAATAATGTTAAATGTAATATAAATTTTTGATATACACCAGCATGGAGTTCTTTCGCGACATGAAACTTAAAGAAAACTTTTTCCCTTTGACGCGAATTGTAAAGATTTTCTTTTTTTCGTCGGAAATAATGCTACGTTTACAAAGTGTATAACATGTGGTAATTTCCTGGCATATAATCAAAAATTCAAAAGGCAAAATGTGTCAATGGAAGTTTTCTGAAGAATGCGCGTTGGATCGCTGAACTGGAAAGATAAAAGTACACTTAAATATGTTGATATACAGTTTTTTAGAATTTTTCTCCGTGAACATAAAAGCAATGTGTAAATGATGCAGGAAGCAAAAAAAAAAAAGAAAACAAACAAGAAAAATAGAAAACAACACACTTCTTTACTTGTATTCATACAGATTCTAAAATTCCACTTCAGTTAGTTGGTTTTCCATTTTAAATTCACTGGAAAATAACCCGCGCCACAAATGTGAATTTTGCTACTAATTCCCCGAGTATTGAAATTTTACTCATTTTCATGAAAAAGTGTATGTATTACATTCGCAGAGACAAAACTCTTAACAAGCAGGGAAAAAAAGAATTTTACGAAAATTGCACCTTGCTTGGAAAAAAAAATATAGAACAAAAAATTCATTTAGATTGAATGTTTTTAATGGAATATTTTAACTCTGGTTTATGATATGGTAAAATTTTCATTATGTACATTATTCTAACGAGTTATTTTCCCTTATATTTTTAAAAGTTCTTTTTTGAATGTTCTTTTCTAAAAAAAAACAATGTTACCCACGAAAGAAAGGAATTAAAAGCAAATACTAAAATATAAAAATGAAAAATCGTTTATTATTACAGAATATTTCAATTTTTGCAACAAAAAAAAATTCAATTCAATCGAAAAGAGAAGCATGTTTTTTTTTGTTATATTGAGTTGTTGTCAAGCAAGAAAATATTGCATTTGATGGAGTAAATCATAAAAATGTTTTTGATATTATTTTTCAAGAAATAAAAAAAAAAAACAAAAATATATGATGCCGTTATTAATTGTCGTAGAATTTTTTACGCGTTGACGGATATCCGTTGGATTTTTATTTTTATTTTTGCGGTTAACTCACGAGTTAATATACAACAAGTTTTGTCGCAAAATATATTGCATGGAATATATATCATCTCTAGTTTGATTGTCAAACGTTGCACCACAAGTTCATTCATTTCCACTATATAGATAGTTGGAAATAATTAACCTGAAATAATTGTTCCGTTTCAGGTTACACAATACACAACCGATTTCGATCGTTACACATTCACTTTGAATCCTTTCATTGGCTTTAATCCTCTCAGATTGCTTGGCTCTGTTACATTTTCAAGACCGCAGGCAAATATCCTGCGATAGATAGAGAGACAGAGAGAGAGAGAGAGAGAGAGAGAGAGAGGGAGAGAGAGAGAGAAATTCCAGCATTCAAACAGACAGCAGTCAGCAGTCAGCATGATTCGAAATCGTGGTCAGCTGTTACATTTATCAACCTAAAATCGCTCAAATTGTAGAACAGTGGAGTATTTCATAGTCAAAACAATTACAGATATGGTCTATAACACAGTATATGGCCATATTTTGAAAATCGCCGATCATATCGCTGAATAATTAAAAGAGTTCTTTTTCAAATACGAGAAACTCTTACCCAAATAAAAATAATGCTTATTTTTATTTCACTAGTATGATGAAAAATGTGAACTCTTTTAATTTTCATTTATTTGAAAAATAATAATCCACCTAACGAACTTACAAAAAAATGCCTTTATTCTAGTGAAAGGATTTTATATTTCATGAATTAATTAGTGCGACTTGAAAAAATTCTATAATACAAAACACTGTTTTTATTTTCTTTTAAATTTTTTCCCCCGAAATAACTCGGATGATTGTGTACATTTAAAAAAAAAATAATTTACAAATATTTCATTTCACAATGAATGAAATTTTAATTAATTAAATTTTTTTATATCTATAAAACATGAAGATATCGATAACTCCGAGTCTTCGACTAGCAGTGATCGATTCCTTCATTTCTTATAATAATTAAAGATGACCAAGTAATAAAATCATTATTTTATATTATAAGAATATTATACTTCTTCAAAATTATTTCCTTTATTTCAATTCAATTATTATTTTCAAAAAACTTTTAACTATAATTTTACTTTATATCTTATTATACCTTATATCTTTTTATTTTAACTAACAATTAATTAATCAATTTCACGAAATTTTAATTATTCCTAAATTTTTTAAATAAAAGCATATATAAGAAAATAAAAACTTTAAATAATATTTAAAAAATCCAATTAAACTTTTTCTAAAACATTAATTTCAAAATTCAATTATTTCCAAAAAGTTCACTCTATATTTCTTTTCATATTCAATTATAATCTAAAATTTTAACTGAAATTCACTTTCAAATCAAATTTTATTAAACAATTCTACGAGAATTCAATTATTTAAGTACAAAAGTAAATTATTTATAGAAAAATCCAATCTTTCTTAAAATTTATTTTTCATAAAGAATTTTATTGACAAATTCTTGAATAATAGAATTTTTCTGTCAACTTTTAATAAATTTTTTTTGAATAATTGCATTTTTCTAGAAATAAAAGTAAAATTGGATTAAACAAGAAATTTAAATATTAAATTGAATTTAATTATTTGAATGCAAAATTAAATAATTTATCGAATAATTGAATGTTTCTCAAAATTCAAGTCCCATAAAGAATTTTAGCAACAAATTTTTTAATAATTCAATTCTTTTGTCGAATTTTATTAAAACTTGCAGGAACATAATTATTTTTTTCAAAGAATTCAATTATAATTGTGTGAAAAATAATTGAAACGCTGAGATGAGTTTTATGAGAATTTTCAAATTTATTCGTTTACAATTCAATTTTACAAAATTTCAATTATTCGGAAATTCTGCAATTAAATATATATTGAAAAATAAAAACTTGAAATAATTTCAATAAAAATTCTATTAAACTTTTAAGAAGAATTAATTCTACCGAATTTTTTGTCAAAAATATGAAAAATTTAGAATTTCAATGATTTTAATTTGAAACTTTTTGAAGATTTAATTATTTCTAAAAATCCACGTTATAATGCTCTTAATATTTAAGTTTAATATAAAATTTTAACTGAAATTCATTTTTAAACCATTTTTATTAGTAAACTCTACAAGAATTCAATTATTCAAATAGAAAAATAAATAATTTATTAATTTTATGTTTGTTAAAATGAAATTCTCATAAAAAATGTTATCAACAAATTTTTATGAATCTTTAAATTCTTTGGACGAATTTTTATAAGATTTTTAAGAATAATTACATTTTTCGTGGAATTTGATTAAAATTGCATTAAAAATAATTAAAATTCTGCAATGAGTTTTATTATTTATCACAATAATTGAATTCCTAAAAGAATTTTATTATTTATAAAAATAATTGAATCCCTGTGGAAATGTTATTATTTATAAAATTGAGTTATGGCCAAGAATTTATAATAAAATTTGTAAATAATTTAATTTCTGTAAATTTTTTTATTACTTATGAAAATAATTGAATATTTGCGTAGAATTATATTAAATTTTATTTTTAATAATGGAATTCTTTTGGAAAATTGATTTAAAATAGTAGATATTGAAAATTATGTAATTTTAGAAAACTTTGGAAAATAATTGAATTTTTGACAAGAATTTTATAAAAATTTTGTAAAATAATTAAATATCATAGAAGAATTATATTATTTTTAAAGAGAATTAAAATTTTTACGAGGATTTGATTAAAATTTTGTAAAATAATTGAATATTAGAGAAGAATTATATTATTTTTAAAGAGAATTAAAATTTTTACGAGGATTTGATTAAAATTTTGTAAAATAATTGAATATCAGAGAAGAATTTTATTATTTATAAAGAGAATTGAAATTTTTACGAGGATTTGATTAAAATTTTGTAAAATAATTGAATATCAGAAAAGAATTTTATTATTTATAAAGAGAATCGAAATTATAATGAGAATTTTTTTAAATGTTGAACATAATTGAAATTTGTGATAAGAATTTTATTAATTTGGAAAATAATTGAATTATTAAAAATTTAATTCTTATAAAAGAAATTTGTTGTCAAATTCTGAACTAATTGAATTCTTTTGACGAATTTTAATATAATTTGAACAAATAATTGAATTTTTCAAGAAATAAAATAAAAATTGCATTACAAAAATAATTTAATTTTTGTTTATTAGACATTTTTTAAGCAATTGATTTCATTCGGTCAATTTTATTAAAATAGTCAAAATATTATAAATTATTGAAATGAGGAAGATTTTTGAAAATAATTTAAACTTTGGCAAGAATTTTATAAAAATTTTGTAAAATAATTGAATGTCAGAGAAGAATTTTATTATTTATAAAGAGAATTCAAATTTTTACGAGGATTTGATTGAAGTTTTGTAAAATTCTTGAATATCAGAGAAGAATTTTATTATTTATATAGAAAATTGAAATTTTTACGAGGATTTGATTAAAATTTTGGAAAATAATAATTGAATATCAGAGAAGAATTTTATTACACTAAAAAAAAAAATTTATTTGATTCAAATAACCGATTATTTGTCTATAATCAAATAAATATTTACTTGAATCAAATAATTTTTATTTGAATCAATTAATTAGTGTTTGCTTCAAATACTGAAATATTTGATTCAAATACAATTTATTTGATTCAAATATAATTTATTTGATTCAAATAAAAATTATTTGATTCAAATAAAAATTATTTGATTCAAATACAATTTATTTGATTCAAATAAAAATTATTTGATTCAAGTAAATATTTATTTGATTCAAATAACCGATTATTTGTCTATAATCAAATAAATATTTACTTGAATCAAATAATTTTTATTTGAATCAATTAATTAGTGTTTGCTTCAAATACTGAAATATTTGATTCAAATACAATTTATTTGATTCAAATACAATTTATTTGATTCAAATACAATTTATTTGATTCAAATAAAATTTATTTGATTCAAATACAATTTATTTGATTCAAATAAAAATTATTTGATTCAAGTAAATATTTATTTGATTCAAATAACCGATTATTTGTCTATAATCAAATAAATATTTACTTGAATCAAATAATTTTTATTTGAATCAATTAATTAGTGTTTGCTTCAAATACTGAAATATTTGATTCAAATACAATTTATTTGATTCAAATACAATTTATTTGATTCAAATACAATTTATTTGATTCAAATAAAATTTATTTGATTCAAATACAATTTATTTGATTCAAATAAAAATTATTTGATTCAAGTAAATATTTATTTGATTATAGACAAATAATCGGTTATTTGAATCAAATAAATTTGTTTTTCAGTGTATTTATAAAGAGAATTGAAATTTTAACAAGAATTTAATAAAATTTTTAAACACAATTGAATGTAGTAACTACGTTACTAAGTTAGTTAGTAACTAACTTACTCTTCTCCCTAGAGAAGCTAAATTCGTTAAATTTTTCCAAATCGTTGACTTTGGTGTTTTATTTAAAATAAAATTCCATTCATAGTTAAAAATAACACCAAAATATTTTAATCATTTTTAGTATTAATTTAATCCTAGAGGAATTAAACTATCGCAGATTATTTTAATCCATTCCGGTATTATTTTATCACCTCACGTTTTACTATGCGAAGAAGAAATATAAACTTTATCAAATCTTTATCAGCAATAGTGAATTGTCTATTTTGTGCTTATGACATTTTTGATTGATGACTAAGCTAATATCGGGTTGTAACTAAATAGCGGAGGAAAATATCTTTGCTCGGTAATATGGATATCCACCTTTCTTTCATGACAGGAAATATTTCGAGTCAGACTTCAGTCACTTCACCCCGTCTGCCCTGGCAGGCAGCCACCATTTTTCATAAAGAAGCTCTCATTCTCAAACCCTCGCGAATCTTGTCTTTTCGAAAAAGAGGACCTTTCGCTGTCAAGTTATCGACAATGCAAGGAAGATGATTTCGCCTTTTAATAGCGTTCCTATATCATTTTCGATACCCTTATAAATTCATATTAAAATTTCGAAACTATTCAGTTTCGAAATACTGATTTTTGAAAAATGAAATTTTTTCCCTATTTTAATGTATGGAATGCATGTTCCGAATTATTATTGCCAAAATATTATAATATTTTTTTTTTGTAGTAAATATTTTTCTGAATATCTCATTAGGGTGTTAAATTCATGTATATATACGAAGTTCGAATATTTTCTGCAAATGACATTTTAGCTTTTATGACACACTATTTTGAAGGGAAATGTCATTTTATTCACTAAGAACGTAAGAACATGCAAATACGTTGGTAGTAAAATGTCAAACTTAATTGCTTTTCATTTCCCGGCAGTCTAGACAAGTTTATAGAAAGAGATAAATATTTAGCATTTTTCTTATTGACGGATATTTATTATCCTTCTTCGTTTTTGTAGATTAGCAATAATATATTTGATGAAATTTACTTTAATTATTTTTCTATTTTATTCATTTTTCTTATTTTTATTTTATTCATTTTTATTTTTCTTATTTTATTCATTTTTATTTTACTTATTTTATTCATTTTTCTTATTTTTATTTTACTCATTTTTATTTCACTTATTTTATTCATTTTTCTTATTTTTATTTTATTCATTTTTATTTTTCTTATTTTATTCATTTTTATTTTACTTATTTTATTCATTTTTCTTATTTTTATTTTACTCATTTTTATTTTACTTATTTTATTCATTTTTCTTATTTTTATTTTACTCATTTTTATTTTACTTATTTTATTCATTTTTCTTATTTTTATTTTATTCATTTTTATTTTACTTATTTTATTCATTTTTCTTATTTTTATTTTATTCATTTTTATTTTACTTATTTTATTCATTTTTCTTATTTTTGTTGTATTCATTTTTATTTTACTTATTTTATTCATTTTTATTTTACTTATTTCATTCATTTTTCTTATTTTTATTTTATTTACTTTATTAATTTTTCTTATTTTTATTTTATTTACTTTATTCATTTTTCATATTTTTGTTTTATTCATTTTTATTATCATTAATTTGGGGAAAAAAATGATCGCGTCGATTAAGTGAATAATGAGGAACAGTTGAATAAGGCAATTAGGGAGAAATATTTTTCTCTCTGCGCCTATACAAAGTCTGTTACTAAGTAGCATCATCAATATAGTTCATGGTGTGTTTTCCGGGATATTCGACTACTCACGCGATCCGTAGGAAGTGCAGGCAATTCTGTCACACTGCCGAGTAACGTTCAATTAACATCAGAGCTGGCACGACTCGTTGCAATGCTGCAGAGATAGCGTCGTTGCATCGAATTGGAATTAAATTTGTCGACCCAGAACGTTACTGTCCCTTTTGCAACTTAGTGCTTTCAAAGAGAGACGACGACGAGAGACATTCTGTAGGAAATTCAACATCAAATTCAAAAACACTATGTGTGACCATTGGCTTTACCATTGGCTTTACCATTGGTTTTACCATTGGCTTTACAATTAGTTTTACCATTGGCTTTACCATTGGCTTTACAATTGGCTTTTATACATTCGAATTATTAAATCCCGTCATTGTGTAATAACAGTCTTTTTCAATTGTACCTTTTTTTCAATTGTAACTTGAGAAAAATCATTCCGCTTCTAATTCCCAGAACAATACTCGTAGAATTGTTAATTTGTTTCTGCTTTGAAAAAAAAGCGGAAGAAAACCCTTTTTTTCAATTAGTGCTTCTATAAATCCAATTTGATAAATTGGTCAAAATTTGATTAACTTTATTGGCAATGAATTCGTCGAACATTAAAGAGACGGATTTTTGAAAGTGTTCTGAAGGCAGAACATCCAAGGGCCAAATGACTTGTGTATATTCCACTGAAATAGAAACCAAAGAACCAACAAGGTAATTAGAATCAGGATAGTGAAGACCTCATCAAAGCCCTCGAAGTTCCTCTAGACTCAATAAAATTAGAAGCAACCGTTCGGGGTACTTTCCAGTCGAATTAAATAGTGGTACAAACTAAAGCGGATGTTTAGAATTTTCCACTGCACTGATTATTGTTAATAAAATGAAAGGGAAGAATAATTTAGTTAGAAGAAATAGTAGAATAATAAATACTAAAATAATAAATACTAAAACAATAAATACGAGTAATAAATACTAAAATAATAAATACTAAAACAATAAATACTAAAACAATAAATACTAAAACAATAAATACTAAAACAATAAATACTAAAACAATAAATACTAAAACAATAAATACTAAAACAATAAATACTAGTAATAAATACTAGAAATACAACTGAATAGGGTTTTGTTGTGCTGTACTCCCTAGGATACTGAATTAATTTTCCAAACCCGATGCAGGGTTGTCACAATTTTTCATACCCTCGTCGTTTTCTTCTCCCAAATTTCAATCATTGAAAATTAGCAATGTTTTTCAGTTTAAAATTTCTTTTGGACTAAAGACTAAAGATTAACCATATTGTTTACAGTACAACTTAAACAGTATTCGCATTTGTCAAGATTAACCATATTGCCTTCTCCTGACAAAGGAGACGATCGATTACGCAATCAGTTTATCAACAATCGGGTTCTAATGGTGTGCAACGGACAATAATCGACAGCAGTACAGTCCTATGACATCAAACAAGCTGTTTGGCATATCTTGATCGTAACAAAAGCACCAGTTAAAAGATTCACAATCTCTTCACTTTGTGAGTACAATTAAAAAACCCATTTCCACCCAAAGGGTTAGAACATCTTTTTTCAGAATTTGGCAGCTATTCCTGACTTTGAATTTAGCTTCTCAATGCAGTGGAAAGTAAGGGAATTTTTCTCAAACCAATTAACATATTCTAGGAAGACAGAATGGAATCTGTAGATGAATCTGTAAATGAATCTGTAAGTGAATCTGTAAATGAATCTGTAAGTGAATCTGTAAATGAATCTGTAAATGAATCTGTAAGTGAATCTGTAGACGAATCTGTAAGTGAATCTGTAAATGAATCTGTAATTGAATCTGTAGACGAATCTGTAAGTGAATCTGTAAATGAATCTGTAAATGAATCTGTAAATGAATCTGTAAATAAATCTGTAAATAAACCTATAGATGAATCTGTAAATGAATCTGTAAATGAATCTGTAAATGAATCTGTAAATGAATCTGTAAATGAATCTGTAGATAAATCCGTAAATAAACCTATAGATGAATCTGTAATTAATCATCTGCAATCCTGACAACATTATTCACAATTTCCCTAATTGTTTCAGGACCATCACGCCAGTTTCTTCTGGTTGACACAATCAATCCTAGAATCTCGACAATAAAAATTTCATCCCCGAAATTATTCAGTCGAATTCCTCCACTATCTGAATCATCATTAGACTCAACAACTTTTCAGTTTCTGCTCCTCTAAATTCCCCTAGTAATTAACCTCGAGAATAATTCCTTTATCAACATACAATGACAGTCCTTTCTCCATTATTGTTATTTAAATCACTGTTAACTTTTAGAAGTATCAAATGACAACGAATTAATACCAAAAACGTGGATCAAATAAAAAATTCATAGACTCTTGGCATTAATTTGATCCACTTTAGTATCTGATACTTCAAATTTCAAACTTTAAAGAAACCAGTGATAATAATTCATTCATTGAAGGTAGAATTTTCACCATTCTGATAGGAGAAGTACTTGAAAATAATTTTTTATCACGTACATTATGAAAGCAATGGGAATCGAAGTTATATAATGTGAATACACCTGAGAATTGCAACATATTTTTTTCAATTTAAAGGTTTCGAATCGTTTGCTAACTTGAGCATATTGAGAAGACATTTAGCCTCCTTATGGAACAACTGCTTTCATGCTTCCGTCTCTCACCTTTCGATTCTCACAGTTCTCAGAGCACCACACCGTTTTCAATAGTTTTTTTTTTATTTTATTTTTTTTATTGCTCTTTCTTATTTCGACATAGCTTACATCATAATAATAATATGCAAGAAATACGTGTTTCGACTTGAAAAAGAAGCAATCCCATTTGATTCCTTTTCTCAATACTTTGCAAGTCAAGGGTGAAATGTTAAATATTTGCTATCGGAGGTGCAAGTCTTGCGAATAAGACTCACTTCTCTGATATCGAATTATTTTCATCTCGTCACTCTTTTTAAAATAATTTACATTTTTCCCTTCGCTTTTGCTCTTTATTATCATAGTATCGTATCATAAATTTGAAGTATATTTTTGAAAATTGAAGAATGAGAATTTATACTAATTTTTTTTTTGAAAATAAGGAACTTTTAAAATAGTGTTACCAGGTGTGAGACGGATTTTTTTACCCATAAATTAGAACTGGGTAGACGAAATTGTAAAGCAAATACATCGTTCCATACGTAACCCAAATACGCAACTTTTCTTCAAAAAAAAAAAAAAAAAAAATGTAGCTCAAAAAAATCCATGATCAATTTTCAAAGCTCAGTGTGATATGCTGTGTCTCACACCTAGAAATTGGCACTATTTTGAAGAAGGGAGAAAATTTTTTCAACAATGCAACATTCTCTCTAAATTTGAATTAGTAAAAATCTTTACCTATTTCAATTAGTGACTGACTTTTTGCTTTTGAATTAGTAAATTTTACTGCCAAATTTGTAGAAATTACTACTTATTTAGTAAACTTTACTGATTCAAAAGCAAAAAGTCAGTCACTGATTCAAATTAGTAAACATTTTTACTAATTCAATCTCAGAGAGTTGGATTACAAAATACTAATAATACTAATTAAAACTGCATAATATTTACCTTTTTTTCTTTAATTAATTATCTTGGGGAAAATGTGGACTGTCTCGCAACTGGGCAAATTCCGGTAAAACTAAAATTAATAAATGTTCGGAGTATTTCAAACAAACTTATTTGCGCTAAGAAAATGTAGGATTTCAGACGTGTATTGATTTTTTTTCACACACAAATACAAGTAATAAAATGTGTTTCTCTTCTTGGAAAATAATTTCAATTTAATCAGAGAACAAGATCTAAATTATAGAGATGAAAAAATACTTCCACTCTAGTGCTTTATTAGGTTTAATAAATAAATGTAAGTAATTTGATCACAGTACTAAAGTGACCCTTGAGTATTTTTTCATGTCGAATCACTGGAGTCCGGGATTTTTTTACGATATCCTTCCAACCCGCAATGTGTTAATATTGGAAAAAAAAGTTTCTCCAAGCTGTTCGTTATTGGAAAAATTTCTTTTATATGAAAATTCGGCTTTTTGATGCAGTTGTTGCTAATTTCCACTTTTTAGTATTTGAAGGTACTAAGAAAGAAAATTTAATGTAGAAAAAGAAAATTAAATTAAAAAGAAATTAGGGGTACATATTGAAATTAGCTACGGGAAATAAATGGGTGAATTTTCTGAAAGTGACATTTTTGATGTCTCGATTAATTTTACAAAATCTACTCTTTAATAATTATTATCAATTTCCATAGTGAAAATTTAGCACTTATTTATCATTTTTAAAAGAAAATTAAATAATTTTATTCAACTTAATTTACGTAATAACTAAATTACTTTCATCTCCGAAGCCTTTTCAACGCATGTCTCCAATAGGACTTCTACAATAAAATTAAATTTTCATGGTTTTTTTCAAATTCTCAGAAATTTGAAAAAAATATTGTCAGAAAGTACAATGTTTTTTCTATCATTATGTGCATTTTAAAAATTTGTAGACCTCACTTTTATTTTTGATAAAAATGTTTAATCTTTGTCTTCAGTTTTAGGTTAAAATTACTTTACAATGATTACTGACATTTTATACTTTATAAATATCTTAAACAAAATTTTAATGCACATTAAAATAAAGCTGAGAATCTGACGTTAAATTTTCCTATATTTTATCTACAAAGAGGAGAAAAATTATTGCTGTTATAAATAATCGAAATTTACATTTTTCTCCGAGTAAAAATTAATTTCATCTCCGAAGCCTTCCTTTTTGATAAATAACTGAATGTAGAAGTAAATTTAACGGAATATTTCGATGGCAATATAAAATGAGGGTGTGAGATTTGTATGTTTTACTAAAAACGTATTTTAATTGCGCCCTAATGTATACAAATATGAAATAAAATTGATTTTTCATCTCACAGTAAATCGTGAGGTATTAAAAACTGTTGCAAATTAAATTAACAATAAAAAAGATTAAAATAATCAATTTTGGTGTTGTTTTTTACAATGAATGAAATTTTTGTTTATTAATTTTTTTTATAACTATAAAACATTGAGATGTCGATAACTCGAACTAGTGATCGATTTCTTCATATTTTATATTTAAAGATGACAAAGTAATAAAATCATTATTTTATATTCTAAGAATATTATACTTCTTCAAAATTATTTTCATTATTTCAAATCAATTATTATTTTCAAATAATTTTAACAACAATTTTACATTATATGTATTATTTTTAATAATAATTAATTAATCAATTTCACGAAATTTCTATTACTCCTAAATTCTTCAACTAAATGCAAATTAGAAAATAAAAACTTCGAATAATATTTAAAAAATTGAATTAAACTTTTCCAAAAATGTTAATTTAAAAATTCAATTATTTCCAAAAAGTCCACTCTGTATTTCTTTTAATTCTCAATTATAATCTAAAATTTTAACTGAAATTCATTTTTATGAAATGAAAATCAATTTTTATTAAAAAATTCTACAAGAATTTAATTATTTACATGCAAAAGTAAATAATTTATTCAATAATTGAAAGCTTCTCAAAATTCAATTTTCATAGAGAGTTTTAGTAACAAATTTTTTAATAATTCAATTCTTTTGTCGAATTTTATTAAAACTTGCACGAACATAATTACTTTTTTCAAAGAATTTTAATTATAATTGTATGAAAAATAATTGAAACGCTGCGATGAGTTTTATGAAAATTTTCAAATTTATTCGTTTACAATTCAATTTTACAAAATTTCAATTATTCGGAAATTCAGCAATTATATATGTATTGAAAAATAAAAACTTGAAATAATTTCAATAAAAATCGTATTAAACTTTTAAAAAGAATTAATTCTACAGAATTTTTTGTTTCAAAAATATAAAAAATTGAAAATTTCAATGATTTTAGTTTGAAACTTTTTCAAAATTTAATTATTGCTAAAAATCCACGTTGTAATGCTTTTAATACTTAAGTATAATCTATCATTTTAACTGAAATTTATTTTTTAAACAATTTTTATTAGTAAATTCTACGAGAATTCAATTATTTAAATACAAAA
Source organism: Leptopilina drosophilae (assembly GCA_032873175.1). Classification (NCBI taxonomy): domain Eukaryota; kingdom Metazoa; phylum Arthropoda; class Insecta; order Hymenoptera; family Figitidae; genus Leptopilina; species Leptopilina drosophilae. Next base: position 8,682,856 of record CM065481.1, read on the forward strand.
ATTACATTTTTCGAGGAATTTCATTAAAATTGTATTAAAAATAAATGAAATTCTGCAATGAATTTAATTATTTATGAAAATAATTGAATCCCTGTAGAAATGTTATTATTTATGAAAATAATTGAATTATAACGAAGAAGTTTATAAAAAAAAATTGTAAATAATTGAATTCCTGTAAAAATTTTTATTATTTATGAAAATAATAGAATGTTTGCGTAGAATTGTATTGAAATTTTTTTTAATAATGGAATTCTTTTGGAAAATTCTATTAAAATAGTAGATATTGAAAATTATGGAATTTTAGAAAACTTTTGAAAATAATTGAAATTTTGACGAGAATTTGTTTAAAATTTTGTAAAATAATTGAATATCAGAGATGAATTTTGTTTTATTATTATTAAATAAGTTATTTATTATTTATGAAGAGAATTGAAATATTGACGAGAATTTTTTTAAATTTTCGAATACAATTGAATTTAGTACCTACACGGTAAATCGTTAGGTATTAAAATAACACCAAAATGGATTAAAAGAACACTAAATTGGATTATTTTAATCCTTTTTGGTGTTATTTTAATACCTAACGATTTACCGTGTAAGTATGTTACTAATTTATTTAGTAACTAACTTACTATTCTCCCTGGAGAAGCTAAATTCGTTGAATTTTTCCAAATCGTTGACTTTGGTGTTTTTTTAAATAAAATTTCATTTATAGTTAAAAATAACACCAAAATAGACTATTTTAATCCTTTTTGATGTTAATTTAATCCTAGAGGGATTAAACTGTTGCAGATTATTTTAATCAAATCTGGTGTTGTTTTAACACCTCACGTTTTACTGTGCTCCGAAGCTTTTCATCTCCGAAGCCTTTTCCTTGAAATATGCGATCTTTTGTTTTTAGTATTTAGCATTGCTTTGAAAAAATTAACCCAAATTACCATTAAATCAAATACTTTAAATACATTTATATTTTCATCCAATTGAATATATTTGGTATTAAAATATACAAATTATTAATTTTTAAGCAGTGTAATTTTATTTTCGATTTCGTGAACGCGATATTGGCGTGAATTTTTAATAGAAAAGCTCGCCAATTAAATAAAATTAATTTAATGGAGCAACAATAATATTTTTCAAATGAAAAAAACTTTAATATTTTTAAGAATTAATTTTGCGCAACCTAAAAATCTTACTCTTGAGTATGAAATGAAGTAGTTTTAATAGAAAAAACCATATAATTGAAGAAAAAAATTAATTGAAAAACTGAAATTTAAAAGTGTCAGTTTCAGAAAATTCACCCAAATAGTAAATAATCAGTAAATAGATGTCAGGAATGATAGTAACGATTAAATAGCAGTTAATGTTGAGAACTGTCATTAAGATGGTAAAGCTCAGCTGGAAACGTCGAAATACAATTTCCTCCAAGTTTGAGCAATTAGCGTTATCAGGTTATTAATATCAAGGAGACAAGTTGTTAGATGAGAGTAATTCTCTCGCACCCATCGAGTCAGCTGAAGTCATCTTACTTTGCTTTCCATGAGCATTCAGTTTAGGGTTTCTCTCTGAATGTTGAGCCATTTTCAACAAGTCCGGGACCGCACTCACCAGTGGACGAATTAGTGGATAATTCCTTTTCCCACACCACAATTTCGCCACCCTCAGCAGCTTTACAAGGTGGCATGGCCTCTCGTTACTCTTCAAGAGAAATCTCAAACCAACCTCACTCTCCTTCTTCTCCTCATCGTACTTTCCTTTTGCTAACAATTCTCCTACCCTAAAGGTAGGCAAGGCAACGCTCTTGGGCCATTCAACGCACCATCGTTTGCCGAATAATTAATAGCGGCCTGTTTGCACGGGTAATCACAACCTTTCTCAACCACAAACTCGCTTCTCAATACTCTCTCTCTCTGTTTCTCTCTCGAAAGAGAAATTCGACTATAGCTATCACGCAGACGTCCCAATATATATCCACCTTATTTACGTATTAAGCTAAATTTTTTTTTAATTCCCCCCGAAAAAAAAATTTGTTTCGCATTTCATTCGTAATGTACTTTAAAATTCATTTCCTCTTTAAATGCTAATTAGTAATTAAAGGATGAAAAGTGAAGAGGAGAAGATACCTCTTCGCTCAAAGGAAGATTGTACTCTTTTCATATATACGAATCCTTTAGTAACATCTGTGAAGTATTTGTCGTAACTGATTTTTTTTTTTTATAAGTTTCCCAAGTCAAAGTTTTCCGAGAACCATTGCAAATTAATTTAAATAAAATTCGGTAGTTTTACATTATAGGGTGTAGAGTTTCTGGAAATCAGACTCTCTCACTGGCTCATCTTTTTTTTTACAAAATAGAGTATTTAATTAAAATTATAAATTATAGTTGAAGATCGCCTTTTAAATAAAGTTAAAAATAGACATTTGCAGTATATTTAAGAATAGCGGCGCTTAAAATATGTGTCACGTCATTGCTCATTGTAATGTGTGCTTATAAATGTATTTCTGTATTTATGACATACTTGAATCTTTATTTTTATCAGCTTGAAATTCATGCACTCATGATATTGATCCACAATGTTATACAACTTGGAGTTGAGAAAAGAATTCTTTTTGGCAACTCTTTAGAGGATCGAATGTAAATTATAGAGGCGAATTTTTTTTAAATAATAATGATTAAAGTAGTAAAAATTCACGCGCAACTCACTTTTTAAAATAAAATTAGCAATTTTAAAAAATAATAAAACGTGAAAGTTTACGGAAAAAAATTAAATTTTTAGAATTCATAAGAAAATTCTCAATTTTTGTGTCTTTCTTTTTTGCTTTATAAACTATAAAATTACCAAAAATTATAATACAAAACCTTTAATCTTTTTAATTTGCAAACTTAATTTCTTTTTATATTTTGAACAACTGTCCTAAAATAATAATAATAATAATAATAATAATAATAATAAAATAATAATAATAAAATAATAATAATAATAATAATAATAATAATAATAATAATAATAATAAAATAATAATAATAAAATAATAATAATAATAATAATAATAATAATATTAATAAAATAATATTAATAACAAAAATAAAAGTAATATTAATAATAAAATAATAATAATGAAAATAATATTAATAATAATATAAATTATTAAATGAATAATTTTACTTATAAACATTTCAAAATAAATTCAATTTTAGAAGGGTTACGTTTACAATTATCATAAATAAATTAAGTTCAAACTGTTTCAATTTGAAATTTCGTAAAATTCCTTTTGTTAATGAATTTAATTGGAAATTTTAAGAAACTTTTAAAAAATCTTTAAAAAACTTAAAAACTTAAAAAAAAACTTTTAAAAAACTTTAAAAAAACTTAAATTTTTAAAATTTTAATAACTCAAAATCTTTTAAAAATTAGTTAAATATGTCAAAATTTATTTAATTAGTAATTAAAAATAATAGATTTATAGAAGTTTAGTTGGAAACACTAAAAAAATTCGAATTTTGAAGAAATTACATATTATTGCAAAAATTCAATTATTTTAAAAAAGTAAAAAAACTTTTATCAATAAATTTAATTATGTTCAAAATTAAAAAAAAATTCTTGTCAAAATTCCAATTATCTGTATAAATAATAAATTTCTTCTTCATAATTCAATTGTTTTTATTTCATTTTTATAAAATTCTTGACAAATCTTAAATTATTTTCAAAAAATTTCCTCATATCAATACTTTTTAATATTTTTACTATTTGAATAAAACTGCCCGACAGAAATTAATTATTTATAAAATGTTTAATACACAAAATTTAAATTACTTTTTTTAATACAATTTTAATTTTATTTCTCGAAAAATTCAATTATTTGTTAAGATTGTTAAAATTTTAAGAAATTCAAATTATTTTCCAAACTAATAAAATTCTTATCACAAAATTCAATTATGCTCAAAATTGAAAACAAATTCTCTTAAAAATTCCAAATATCTTCATAAATAATGAAAATTTAATAATGAATTTCCATTTTCATTATTAAATTATTTTTTAAAATTTTTATAAAGTTCTTGTCAAAATTTAAATTATTTTCAAAAATTTTATTAAAATTTGTCAGAATAATTCAAAAATTCAAGTATTTGTCAATATAATTCTTTATAAGAATTAAATTTTAAGAAAGATTCAATTCTTCTATGAATAATTTACTTTTGTGCATAAATAATTAAATTCTCGTAGAATTTTTTAATAAAAATTGATTTAAAAATGAATTTGAATATTTTTGAAAACCTATATTGATTTTTAATTAAAATTCATAATTGACAAATAAGATTTATAAACATTTTTTTTCCTTTTTGTAAAAAAAACTTTGAATTTTATTAAAACAATTAAAATTAAGATTTAGAATTTAGAAATAATGCCAATTATTTCCTTATGAAAAATTGAGAATTTTCTAGAAAAATATTAAAAATTGGGAGTATAAAATATTTATTTTTCTCCAAAGAAATAAATCAGTTTGTGAAAAGTATAGTTATTAAAAAATAAAAATTATGCCTAAAATGGGAAAATTTCCTATTTCTGAATCATAATTTCTTTATATAATTATCTATTTTCTATAAATAGAAAGCAGAAAAATTTGCATAATTTAGAATTTAACGAAAATAGAATATAACAAAATTTGTAAAAAAAGCATATAATAAACTAAATGGATATATTTTTTATTTTTAATCGCAATTTTTTTTAAATTTTCTAATTTTTTCAAAGAGGTTAAAAATGGAAAAAAAATCTTCTTTTGAGCCTCATACAGAAACTCAAGTATCTTCAGATTTTGAAGTTTAAAAGAAGCCTCTAATTTGTATACCAATTAGAACCTCGTTTGGTATTTCAAATTTGACTCGAGTTGAACAAAATTCGGAAGAAAAATTCAGAAGATTTAAAAAATTGACAAATTAAAGTAGTCTCACTTTATTACTGAGCGTAAATTAAATATTTATTATTTTTAATTAATTATTATTTTAACAATTTTTTAATTATTCAAAATTTTTTTTAAAATTATTTTTATTATTACACTGAGAAAAAATTTTTTTTAATTCAAAAATAAGTAGTCAATCAACAAAATATGTTTGAATTAAACATATTTTATGGTTGCGAATTAAACATAGTTTTTATTGAACCAAATTTATTATTTATTGAATCAAAATTATTATGTGTAATTCAAGGATAATTTTTGATTGACTGTATAACGAAGATAATTATTTTTTATTTTTCTCAGTGTCTTATTTTTATTATTATTGTTATTATTAATTTTATTTTCATTTTTATTATTATTATTATTATTATTATTATTATTATTATTATTATTATTATTATTATTATTGTTATTATTATTACTATTATTATCTACTACTATTATTACTACTACTATTATTACTATTATTATCTACTATTATTATCATTATTGTTATTATTATTGTCATTATTATTATTATTATTATTATTATTATTATTATTATTACTATTATTATTATTATCATTATTGTTATTATTATTGTCATTATTATTATTATCATTATTATTATTATTACAATAATTTCTAATTTAAATGAAAAAAAATATTTTCAATAAATTAAAGTCCAATTTTTTTCCTTATCACAAAAGAAATAATAATTATTCTTTTCTGAATGTAATTTCATCTAAATTGGAGAGGGGTACTTTGAAAAACGTGTTGACGCTTAACGAAATTATTATGAGAGATAATTACCGTTCTTTGTGATTCTTTCGCGGTATTGGAAAAGAAATTGCCACTTGCGTTAAAACATCATCCCACCCGAATATCGCCCCTTGAATATTTCAAATGTTTCAAGGGGCTGACTTCAATTAGGTTTCAAGTCATAAAAAAATCTCGTCGTCGCCGGAGGTAAAGTTACTTCGACTGGTACTTCCGACGGAAGTAACGACGGTTCTATAATGAAATTACGAATTTCATGTGCAGTTGAAGCAACTCCTCATATAGCAACATACACACATATATGTACACACTATACACATCAAGTGCATGTAAACATATTCATCTGACTTACGAGTTCTACTTAGTTATAGTTAGTTCTAATTTATTTTAAGTCCTATAGCTGGAGAGAGAAATTCTTCATTGTTCGAAATGTAAATTTAACAAATAAACATTTTCAACTTTTAATTTGTCGTGCTGTACGTTCGCTCAATTTAATTCTCTGTTATAAATAGAGAACGTTCAGAGTTCTACTTGTTTACTTTTATTACCTAGGTGTTTCTATTTTTTAATTAAATTTTTACATAAATCCGAGAATAAATCTTACACTGGAAAAAAATTATCTGATTCAAATAACCGATTAATTGATTATTATCAATTCATTGATTAATTTTCGAAGAATTTTATAGTTTAGAAAAACAGTTGAATTTTTACCAAGAACTTGGTTAATTTATCAAAAATTAAAATTAAATTCATTTTGAAAAATTGATTTTTTTCTTTAAATAATAGAGTTTCTTTAATAATTTTTATTACAAATTTTGAAAATAATTAAATTAAAATAATTAAAATTAAAATTAAAATTAAATTGAAAATAAAAATTAAATTGAAAATAAAAATTAAAATTAAAATAATTAAATTTTATGGACAATTTCTATCAAGGTTTTAAAATAATCGTGTTTCATAAACAACTGAAATCAAAAATCTAGTTATTAAAATTTTATTAAAATTTAGAAAATATATTAAATTATTTCTTGAATTCCTTTTTTGTAAATAATTAAATTTTTGTAAAGAATTTTATTATTTATGAATATGAATATATAATTAAATTATTTGGAAAAATTAATTCAAATTTTAGAAAATAATTAAATTTTTTTTTAAAACATTAAAAATTAAAAAAATGCAATTCTTTCATAAAATTTTATTTAAATTGTATTTAAAAATAATTGAGCAAATGCGTTTCTATAAAAAAATAATTCAATTCTTTCGAAAGATTTCTTAAAATTTTAGAAAGAAATTGAATTCATTCATAAAATTTTATTGAAATGATGGAATTTTTGCGAATATTTTACAATATAAAAATTTAATATTGTTTCAAAAGATTTCTGAAAATTTTAAAACAAAATAGAATTATTTAATGAAATTTTATTGAAATTGTATTTAATAATAATTGAATTTTTGCAAATATTTTACTATACAAAAATAATAGAATTGTTTCGGAGGATTTCTTACAATTTTACAAAAATAATTCAATTCTTTTAAAAGATTTTATAAAGAAATTAAGAGAATTCGAATTCATTCGTGAAATTGAGAAATTTATTGATTATGATTAAATTTTTACATAAATTGTTCTGTTTTTAATTTATTGTAATTGAATTATTTTGAAGGATTTATTAAAATTTTAGAAAATAATTGAATTTTTAAAAAAATATTATAAAAAATTTTTTTTAATTTAATTCTTTCATAAAATTTTATTAAACTTGTATTTAAAAATAATTAAAATTTTGCAAAGAAGTTCACTATTTAATATTTATAAATACTAATATATAATTGAATTTTTTAGAAAAAATTTGTTACAATATTAAAAAATAATTTAATTCTTGGAAAAAATTGTATAAGAAGAAAAATTTAATTGAAAAAACAACGGAATTTATTGAATATAATCGAATTTTTGCATATATTTGACTATAAAAAAAGTAATTAAATTGTTTCGAAAGATTTCTCAATATTTTTTCAAAATAATTCAATTATTTTGACAAATTTTGTAAGGAACGAAGAAAAGAATTAAATTCTTTAAAAAAACCTAATTTATTAAATACAATTGAATTTTTCGCTTATATTTTACTGTAAAAAAAATAATTGAATTATTTCGAAAGATTTCTTAAAATTTTTGAAATTAAATCAATTATTTTAAGAAATTTTATGTAAAAGTTCAGAAAAATTGAATTTTTTCGTGTAATTGAAAAATTTACAAAATTTATTGATTATAATTAAATTTTTGGTTTTAGAATTTACTATTTATAATTTATTGTAATTGAATTGTTTCGAAGAATTTTTTAAAATTTTAGAAAGTAATTGAATTCTTTTAACAAATTTTATGTAAAAATTATAAAAATTGAATTTTTTCGTGTAATTGAAAACTTTACAAAATTTATTGATTATAATTGAATTTTTGCATTTAGATTTTATTATTTATAATCTGTAATATAAATAAAATTGTGATTAAATAGTTTGAAAGGATTTATTAAAATTTTAGAAAATAATTTTTTTCAAAACATTTTATAATAAATTAAGAAAAAAATTTTAAAAATTACGGAAAATCTAAAATTTGTCTTAAAACTTTAGAAAGAAATTGAATTCTTTAATGAAAATTTATTAAAATGATTGAATTTTTGCCAATATTTTACATTAAAAAAATTCAGTATTGTTTCGAAAGATTTCTTAAAATTTCCCAAAATAATTTAATATTCTTTTGAAACATTTTTTAAAGAAACTAAGAAAATTTGAATTCATCCCTGAAATTGAGAAATTTATTCATTAAAATTAAATTTTTGCATAGATTTTGCTATTTATAATTTATTGTAATTGAATTATTTTGAAAGATTTCTTAAAATTTTAGAAAATAATTCAATTCTTTTGATAAATATTATGAGAAACGAAGAAAAGAATTAAATTCTTTTAAAAATGCGTAATCTATTAAATGTAATTGAATTTTCGCACAGATTTTACTATAAAGAAAAATAATTTTATTGTTTCGACAGATTTCTTAAAATTTTGTAAATTAATTGAATTCCTTTGCCATATATTATGAAAAAATAAAAAAATATGGAATTTTTTGTGAAATTGAAAAATTTACAAAACATATTGATTATAATTGAATTTTTGCATTTAGAAATTTCAGAATTTACTATTTATAATTTATTGTAATTAAATTGTTTTGATTTTAATTTAAAAAAGTCCTAATTGAATTCTTATCGAAAGATTTCTTAAAATTCTAGAAATTAATTTAAGTCTTTTGTTAAATTTCATAAAGAAATTAAGAAAAATTGAATTCATTCGGGAAATTGATAAATTTATTCAACTGCAATTAATTTTCTGCGCAGATTTTTCTGCTTATAATTTATCCTAATTGAATTGTTTCGAAAGATTTATTAAATTTTCAGAAAATAATTGAATTTCTTCAAAAGAATTCTCTTAAAAATTACAAAAAATTCAACTTTTTGTTTCCCCTTTAAAAAAAATGGTAAAAAAATTTTAATGATTAGAAAAATATTTTAGTGATTAAAAAAACTCACTGTAATTTTGAACTTTACATTTTAATCAGTTGAGAAAAAAAACGAAATGCGATATTTATATCTTGTTTTTTTCTTTTATGTGGTTAAAAATGCTTTGACTACTTTTCACTCGAGAGTTTTAAAGCAAGGGGCTATGTAAAAATATACATACGCTCATCTCGCAATGAATTACGGTATACGTATTTTCTTGTCTGCTTGAAAAACAATTAAAAACTTTTCTACGAAACAAAGTACACATTATTTCTGACAGTAATGAAAGAAATTTTTTTATGTCATAAGTCATAACAAGTTCTTTCTACATTTTTATAATTTTAATTCCAATTAAAAAAACACGATAGCATGAAAATATATAGTTCGAAATATACATTTTGCTTAAAGTCTAATAAATGATCCATGATGTGCTGCGAAATACGAAGACAATTTCTTTGTCTCTGCGTACATTGGATCACAATCGAACTTTAATTTGCTCTTTCTATTTTTCATTTACGACAATTGGATTTAAAGGGCTTTTTGAGAACACAGGAACATGGCTCTAGAGGAGAAATCGTTTAATCACCTTTGTAAATCACAAGTCTCGGCACTTCAATTTCCGCGTAAACGAAGGCGGTTACATTCCTTTAAATAAAAAGCTCTAAAATAATGGAAAATAGATTTTTTTTCCTCCCTATCATTTGGTAAAAGAAAGAGAGAGGGAGAGAGAAAAAAAAGAAATCAGGCGCAAGGTAAATGCATATTCAGCAGTGGTAAGAATTCGATTCTGCGGGGTCTTGAAGAAGGGGCTAAATGAGAAAAGGCGGTGGATGTTGAAAATGGGTTTCTCGGGAGCTGGCGGACGTTTATTAGAGAACGAGTGTGGCAAAAAAGAAAAGGCCAAAAGCAGCTTAACAAACTGCTGAACCCACACCTCCTGGGATTTTATATATTCTTATACCTAATAGGCTTCGTCAGAGAATATGCAATACAATTTTCAAGAAACTCAAGGAGAAAAGGAATATTTTTTTTGGGAAAATAAAAATATCCACTATTCTTAAAAGCGTTTTAGCTAATTTTGTCATGGAAATCTTTCCTTCAATGCTGACGATTTTAAATTAATCATTTTTTTCCACTTAGTACATTATAATTTCTAAATATTATTTCAGTTGAATTGCAGTAAAAAAAAGTTTAGGAAAAAATTAAACAATTCAAAAATTAAATTAATCATTTTTTCCACTTAGCACATTATATTTTCCAAATATTATTTCACTTGAATTGCAGTAAAAAAAAAGTTTAGGAAAAAATTAAACAATTAAAAAATTAAATTAATCATTTTTTCCACTTAGCACATTATATTTTCCAAATATTATTTCAGTTGAATTGCAGTAAAAAAAAGTTTAGAAAAAAATTAAACAATGCTTCGAGGAGAATTGCTTCGAGGAATTTTATTATTTAGAAAATGTAGTTGAATTTTCACGAAGAATTTTTGTTAATTTTTGCAAATTCTAATTGAATTCATTTTAGAGAATTACTTTTGATTTTTTTCCTTAAATAATAGAGTTGCTTTAATAATTTTGATTAGGAATTTTGGAAATAATTAAAATTTAATGAACAATTTCTTACAAGGTTTTGAAATAATGGTGTTTGTTAAACAGAACTAAACATTCAATTATTAAATTTTATTAACATTTTAGAAAATAAATTGAATTCTTTCTTGAATTTTTTGTTGAAAATAATTAAATTTTTGTTATAAATTTTTGTTATTTATAAATATATAATTAAATTATTTCGAAAAAATTATTAAAATTTTAGAAAATAATTAAATTAATTCACAAAACATTAAAAAATAGAAAAAAATTGAATTCGTTCATAAAATTTAAAAAAAAATCAATTCTTTTGACAAATTTTATAAGGAACGAAAAAAAATTATATTCTTAAAAAACGAATTTATTGAATATAATTCAATTCATTATTAAAATTAAATTTTTGCATAGATTTTTCTATTTATAATTTCTTGTAATTGGATTATTTTGAAGGGTTAATTAAAATATTAAAAAATAATTTAATTTTTTCAAAGAAAATTATTCAAAAATTAATAAAAATTGAATTCTTTTATAAAATTTTAGAAAATAATTTAATACTTTTGACAATTTTTATTAGGATCGAAAAAAGAATTAAATTCTTTAAAAAAACTAAATTTATTCATTATAACTGAATTTTTTATTATAATTAAATTTTTCTATAGATTTTTCTATTTGTAATTTGTATAATTGAATTATTTCGAGGAATTTATTAAATTTTCAGAAAATAATTAATTTTTTCAAAGAATATTATTAAAAAGCAATAAAGATTTTTATAAGAATCAAAGAAAAGAATTAAATTCTTTTAAAAAAATACATTTATTCAATGTAACTGAATTTTTTATTAAAATAAAATTTTTGTATAGATTTTTCTATTTATAATTTGTGTTAATTGAACTATTTCGAAGAATTTATTAAAATTTCAGAAAATAATTAATTTTTTAAAAGAATATTATTAAAAAGTAATAAAAATTAATTTCTTTTATAAAATCTTATTAAAAATCTTTTATTAAAAGTAATAAAAATTAATTTCTTTTATAATTTTTTTTTTCTATTTAAAAATAATTATTGTACTATAAAAGAAAGTAATTAAATTGTTTCAAAATATTTTTAAAAATTTTACAAAAAATTCAATTTTTTTGACAAATTTTATAAGAAACGAAGAACAGAATTAAATTCTTTCCAAAATACGTAATTTATTGAATATCATTGATTTTTTGCGCCGATTTTACTATCAAAAGAATAATTTAATTGTTTCGAAAGATTTCTTAAAATTTTTGAAAATAATTGAATCCTTTAAACAAATTTAATGAATAAATTAAGAAAAATTGAATTTTTTCGAGATATTGAAAAATATTCAAAATTTATTAATTATAATTGAATTGTATCAAAGGATTTATTCAAATTTTAGAAAGTAATTGAATTCTTTTGACAAATGTTTATGAAGAAATTAAGAAAATTTGAATTTTTTCGAGATATTGAAAAATTTACAAAATTTATTGATTGTAATTGAATTGTTTTTAAGGATTTATTAAAATTTTAGAAAGTAATTGGAATTCTTTTGACAAATTTTATGAAGAAATTAAGAAAAATTGAATTTTTTCGAGATATTGAAAAATTTACAAAATTTATTGATTGTAATTGAATTTTTCATAGATTTCACTGTTTATAATTTATTGTATTTGAATTGTTTCGAAGGATTTATTAAAATTTCAGAAAGTAATTGAATTCTTCTGACAAATTTTATGAAGAAATTAAGAAAAATTGAATTTTTTCGAGATATTGAAAAATATACAAAATTTATTGATTATAATTGAAATTTTACATAGATTTCACTATTTATAGTTTATTGTATTTTAATTGTTTCGAAGGATTTATTAAAATTTTAGGTAATAATTCATCTTTTTCGAAATATTTTTTAATAAACTAAGAATAAAAATTTAATTCTTTAATGATGAATTATTAAAATTATTTTAAAAACAACTGAACTTTCGAAAAAATTTTTTAGCGAATTGAAAAAAAAATTGAATTCTTTTACGAAATTATTTTGAATATAATTGAATTTTTTGGCAAAGAATCTTATTATTTAACAAATAATTTGAAATGTTTGGGAGGATTTATAAAAATTTTGAAAAATAATTGCAGTCGATTCGTGAAAGTCTATTAAAATTTTTTTTGAAAAGAATTAAATTTTTGCTAAAAATTTTACAATTTTTAAAAATTCAATTATAAAAATAATTGAATTCTTTTCGACTATATTTTTGAAAATTTTTGAAATTAATAAGAAAAACATGAAATGTACTAAATAAACAATTAAATTAATTGAATTAATGTAATGTAATTAGTAAATTATTAAATAATAGAATTTTTTTTTAATTTTGAATCTAAAATTATTTAAAAATTCATATTTGAATTTTATTTTTTAATTTTAATTTAACAATTTTTTTTTGCTACCGTTCTATAGAAAACAAATTAGTTTTTATTGCCCAAAGAATTAGTACGCAGGAAATTCGATATGAATTTTGAAATTTGCATACCTTGTAAGGTCCCAAGTTTTCGACTATGCACTCAAAGATGGCTTCACGACCGACAGACACAGTAAGGTTGTTCAAGGGCTTTCCAAATCTCGGCAAGTCTGCAACAAACCCAGCGACATGGTTAGTTCGAAACATCAAGTTTAATACGGAAGTGCTTCTCTTAGTGCCGAACCAACTTCCCTTTGTTCAAACGAAGAAGTTTAATTTTAGGGTCACAAAATTTATACCCAATTTTTATGTCAAATCATTATTGTGAGGACTTGCAAGTAATATATCGAAACATCATCATCAACTCAATAGAAAAATAAGTAAAATGAATAAAAATAAATAAAAATAAATATAAATAAATAAAAATAAATGAAAATAAATAAAAATAAATAAAAATAAATAAAAATAAATATAAATAAATAAAAATAAATGAAAATAAATAAAAATAAATATAAATAAATAAAAGTAAATAAAAATAAATATAAATAAATAAAAATAAATAAAAGTAAATAAAATAATAAAAATAAATAAAAATAAATAGGTCCTATTAAGTCTCAAGTTTCATATAATATTTTCTAAACTTCTCTTACAAAAATACATTTTTCCAATAACTCAAATTCACACCAATGTATATTTGAATATATTTAAATCATATTTCTAATATTCGATGGAGAATTTAATAACAGAATTAAAAATTCATTTCATTTCAAACATACTTTTCTCTTGATATTTTTTAAGAATTATTATCATCGCTAAATTTAGACACTAAAAAGAAATATTAACTGACGAAAACTTTTTTTATCTTCAACTGCAGCGATAAAAACTCCTACTTCGATAAGAGAAATAAATAGGAAAATTCCGTCAAAATAGAATAAAAGCAAATGCGAACGAATTTGTCGGGACTATAACTTTTTCTTCCTCAGACCTGATAAATATAAAACTTTATTCTCCCTTTCATCGGAAAATTATTGATAGAAAAAAAATAAAATACAGTTAGCAAATCGTGTGTTGTTTCTTGTAGAGAATGAAAGTATACACGTTTCATTTTTGTTTGACCAAAACAATCTGTCTCTCATATACTGATTGTAGATTTATATTTTGTCCTCCTTCTCTCTCTCTTCGACAATGAATTATAAAAACAGAATACAAAAGGGAATGAAATACGTGGGCAACTATAACTTTCTGTTACTATATATAAACTCACAGTATAAAAACATAGAGGTTTCCTCGTCGCGCGTCGACTAAAAATTATTCACAAAAAGGAAAATTATTTTAATCATGCTAAGCAGAATACAAAATAAGCATCATGTGTGTCTGCAACTAAAACCTGCCGTCTGTACTGAATATATTCATGTACTCTTATCATTCAGCAAACAAAGTATTCTAAAAAAAAGAAAGAAATTTTATTAAAAAAAAGAAAGTAATTCTATAATATTCTGTGTGACAATTTAGAATTTTTACCAAAAACTTTTAATTTAAACATCAAAGGTAAAAATTCTCCTAAAATGTAAAGTTATGAGTAAAAAAAATTATTTATAAATTTTGTAAAATATTTTCCCCAAGTATATTTCAGGCAAATTGATTGTTTGCTTGGTTTTGAGCTTAAAAAAAGTTTAAAAGAGCGAAATTCGTTGGCTCCATATTCTGTATGATACCTGATGCGTGACTGATATCTCGTTAAAAGCGTGTTTTAAGATCGCGTGTGCTTTTCATTTCAAGAAGCCCTATGTAAAGCTAATGCGTGAAATATGTGTCAGTATGTTTAATGTAATCTTGGCAACTGCGGTAAAATCAATGCTAATAAGTCATGTAAACAGGCATTAAATTACGCTAAATATGCAATAAGTCTGTTAATTCTTAAAGAAAAGATCTAAAAAGAAAAAGTCTTTAGAAAAAAAAACGAAGGAGAAAAAAAATCGAGATAAAATCTGGTAATAATTTTCAAGAATCAAATTTACATTGTATTTTACTGTCTAAATAAATTAATCAACACGTGAATTTACAATAGGCACGTAAATAGAATGAAAATACATGAAAAAAAATCTTTACTTGAAACAACTACAAATTTTACCATATTAGCGAAATTTTTAGTTATCGCAACGAATACTTTCGCTATTTCAACGAATACTTTCGCTTTTTTTGGCGAAAGTTGTCGCTGTTATAGTTAAAGGTTTTTTTCTCGTGTACAATAAAATTTATATGCTAGAAATACACTGGAAAAAAAATTTATTTGATTCAAATAACCGATTATTTGTCTATATTGAAATAAATATTTACTTGAATCAAAAAATTTTTATTTGAATCAATTAATTAGTATTTGCTTCAAATACTGAAATATTTGATTCAAATACAATTTATTTAATTCAAATACAATTTATTTGATACAAATAAAAATTATTTGATTCAAGTAAATATTTATTTGATTATAGACAAATAATCGGTTATTTCAATCAAATAATTTTTTTTCAGTGCATTTTAATTACAAATACAAGTTTGCAATTTTCCCCAAATTTTAAAAATTGGAAGAATTAAAATATTCATAACATATAAATTTCATTCAATATTGATTCTACTCGTTAAATAATAAATTTTCAAACTTAAATTAAACCTATAAAAAATAACTGTAAACTTATTTCCATTTTCCACTTTTAAGCAATTTCAATGTATTCAAATTGATTATTTTACATTGGTTGACAGATTGAGATTAGGTCATCTATTATCTGGGGTTTGATTTGAAAATCTTTCTTTTTTTTTTAACTGATAATCCCGATGAAGTCAAATTATTTTCGGATGAAGGCTGAATAACAAGTTGAATGACTAGCGTTGAGTTCCCTCACGCGAGAGAATAATCGATTAACAAGGGAGATAAATCAATTTTTTTTCCACAAACTAGGGGAATCACTATTCAAACGTCCATGACCCCTCAATGAATCTCGAGATTCAACTTTGATTTCATTTTTCTTATTTTTACAGACAATGTATTTCCATCGGAATATTGAGAAGCGGTCAATGGATGACGAATACATTTCATTAAAATTTCAAAACAAATTCAAAGTTTGAAATTAAAAATTAAGTTTCAATCGATTTTGTTTAAGTATAAACGGTTTGATTTCTCTCGGAGAAACAAAAAATTTCTTCAAAAATTTATACTAATTGACAAAAATAAAAATCTTGTGCTTGTTACTTTGTGTCAATTTTTTTTTGTTATTTTACTATTTTTCCTTCGCCTGTTTTAATTTTTTTTTCTAAACTAGAATTTATTTTAATTTTTATTAATTTAATAAATGTAATTCTTAATTATTATTATTAAGGTTTCTTTTTATGTGAAATTTCTAAAAGAAACTTTTTTTAATTCAACTTTTGGTTCTTTTTTATTTCTCGTCGACGCTAATTGCGAATCTGCTGTCAGATTTTCAAAATTCAAAATGGCGAATCCAATATGGCGGACATATTTTTTTTTAATTGATAAAATCCACTTGAAACTTGTTACTCGGAGATTTACTGGAGCGCTGATTACGAATCTGCCATCAGATTCTAAAAATTCAAAATGGCGGATCCAATATGGCGGACATATTTTTTTAAAATTGATAAAATCCACTTGAAACTTGTTACTCGGAGGTTTTCGGGGTCGCTGATTACGAATCTGTTATCAGATTTCCAAAATTCAAAATGGTGGATCCAATATGGCGGCCTTTTTTATTTAAATTGATAAAACTCACTTCAAACTTGTTACTCGGAGGTTTTCGGGGTCGCTGATTACGAATCTGTTATCAGATTTACAAAATTCAAAATGGTGGATCCAATATGGCGGATTACTTTTATAGAAATTAATCGAATTCGCTTAAAACTCGTCAATTGGGGGTTTTCAGAGTCGCTGATTACGAATTCGATGTTCGTTTTTCAAAATTCAAAATGGCGGAGCAAATATGGCGAACAAAATTTAAAAATTGTTCGAATTCGCTTGAATCTTGTTTTTCGGGGGTTTTCGTGGTCGCTGATTACGAATCCGATGTTCGTTTTTCAAAATTCAAAATAGCGGATTTAATATGGCGGATCACTTTTATAAAAATTAATCAAATTCGCTTGAAACTCGTCAATTGGGGGTTTCCAGAGTCGTTGATTACGAATTCGATGTTCGTTTATCAAAATTCAAAATGGCGGAGCAAATATGGCGGATCACTTTTATAAAAATTAATCGAATTCGCTGGAAACTCGTCAATTGGGGGTTTTCGGGGTCGCTGATTACGAATTCGACGTTCGTTTTTCAAAATTCAAAATGTCGGAGCAAATATGGTGGACAAAATTTAAAAATTGTTCGAATTTGCTTGAATCTTGTTGCTCGGGGGTTTTCGTGGTCGCTGATTACGAATCCGATGTTCGTTTTTCAAAATTCAAAATTTCGGATTCAATATGGTGGACGAAGTTTAAAAAAATTTGTAAATTCACAAGTGAATTAATACTTAAATAGCTCTGAGTCTTCTAATTTCTTAATCTAGAGTTTTTTTAACGGATTCTTTGTTTCACGTCTTATCAGTTATTGTCCTAATCGTTTGACGAAAATTTGTAATTTAAAATTCTGTAACTTTTTTGCAATTTAAAAATTCTAAAAATCAAGTTTCTACTTTTTTTCATGTGTTTTCGTTTTTAGCCACAAAAATATGTATATTAGATAACTTTTTTCTTTCATTAAAAAGCAAAAACCGAAAATTCTTTACAACTTCGACAATGAAGGGAAGACAAATCACGCACAAGAGTGATAAAAGCGACACGCAGCCTCCTAAAAAGTGGGCTCTGCTTCAGAAAGAGGTAAAACGGAGAGAGGGTCGGAAAAACAGAAGATAAGCAAATCCATTAACACCAAATGAAGATTTGTTGTCAAGAAAGGAATGAGAGAATAGAATATAAACACCAGGAGAAAAAAGAGGGTTGTAATAATGCAGTTGATTAAAGGATAATAGTTGTTACAGTAGACAACGAGTATAAATGGTATAATGGATAAAAACGTTCAAAGGTAAAGAACGTCTCGATCTTCATAAAATTTTCGTTATCGAATTATGCACACACTGCTAAAAGCATAAATATTTACTGTTCATATTACATTTTTTTTCGAACATGTCATTTTAAAAATATCTCTTTAATGGTATAATTATAATGTGTTAAAAAATATATTATATATTAAAATATGTATTATGTTATATTAAAATATACATTCTATTATACTAAAGTATATATTATATTAAAATACATATTATATTATATTAAAATATATATTATATTTTATTTTTTAATATTATATTTTATTATATTATTATACAATCTAAAAGTTTGAATTAATATTTTTTTTAATTTCTTCCTTTAATTGGATTAGTTATACCTGCGAATTTCTATAATATTTTAAGAAAACATTCGATTTGAAATTATAGAGGATTATTATGAATTTTTGTTTCAATTTAAATTATGATTACTAATAACGATTTATGTGAAAACTGACATGTCTTAAAAAATTTTTTTTTACTTGCCTGCGATATGAAACTTATGCCAGAGTCTTTCGGAAGAGCCGCACTTTCTGGCCAATTAAAAGACTTTAATGACAGCATTTATGGCCGTTAGTTAGGGTAGAGTTTGTAACGTTAGGTTTATAGATGGCACCCTTACGTTTCATTCTAATAAGACTATAAATGCAACGTGAAATTTTAACTACCTCCTTTAGTTTATTCCTAGTTACACTCAGAATCTGTGCCATAAATGTCATAAATATCTTAAAAGTATTTTCCAAACCACAATCCCATTATCCTAAAATCTAATAAATATTTTTAGCGAAAATCTATTTTTAGCAAAAAACTATTTTTAGAAAAAATATATTTTTAGCAAAAATATATTTTTAGCAAAAATATATTTTTAGCAAAAATCTATTTTTAGCAAAAATATATTTTTAGCAAAAATCTATGTTTAGCAAAAATCTATTTTTAGCAATCAAATAATGAGAGGTTGAAATTTATTTAAACCTTTTTTTATTTTTGCTTTCAAATATATACAAAATTGATTTTCAGCTGCCCAATAATTTTTTAGCGCTCCAAAATATAAAATTTTGATTGACACTTGAAATATAATGTTTTTGTTGATAAAAAATTTACTACGGGTACTTTTTTTTACCGAATCAATATTTTTAGTTGCAATTAAAATAGAGTATTCGCGCAATATTTTTGTAACAAATAAAGTTTTATCTTTTCTAAGTATAAAACGAAGTTAACATTGAATGTAAAGTGTGTGTGTGTGTGTGTGTGCGGGCATACGTGCGGCATGTTTTAAAGTTCCAAAGTCGATTATTTCAGTTTATGCTGGAAAGTGCTTCTTCTCATGAGAATTGGTGTATATGTCGAAAAGACGGAAGCATGTAATGAAATTGATGGAAGGACTAGAAACAACGAGACACAAGGGCTGCGTGCCAGAAATGCGGCTTATATAGTCTCCGCATCGAATTGGTCTCACAAATCAAATTAATTAGCAACTCGTCGGCTATTGCACTTGAATGAATAGAAGCAGAGATCCTTGCTTTGAGGTTAAGATCACATCGAATATATATTGAGAGACGCTTCAGGCCACTACCATATCTGACCTCCTAGACAATGCTAAGCTTTCTCTTTGATCCTATAGGTCGAATAACAACAATCCACTGTTCTCACTCTAATTAAGTCTAAACTCTTACATTATATCCTGTATGAATATTCGTCAAATTTTTTCTTATTTGAAAAAAATATTTATTTCATTCAAATAACCGATTATTTGACTATTATCAAATAAATATTTACTTGAATCAAATAAATTGTATTTGAATCAAATATTTCAGTATCTGAATCAAATATTTCAGTATTTGAATCAAATATTTCAGTATTTGAATCAAATATTTCAGTATTTAAATAAAATACTTCAGTATTTGAATCAAATATTTAAATATTTAAATCAAATACTTCAGTATTTGAATCAACTATTTCAGTATTTGAAACAATTAATATTAAATTCATTCAAATAAACATTATTTGATTCAAGTAAATGTTTATTTGTTTATAGTCAAATAATCGGTTATTTGAAACGAATACATTTTTTTCAGTGTATTAATGTAAATTTTAATGTTTAGAAAACTATTCTTGATTAAATACAATTTTTACCTACAGCAATGTCATTATTTTACTACCAATAATTTCAACTTTTTTTTACTATTTTATGTAAAATTATAACAATTTTAAAAATCATAAAATTACAAAATTTATAAATCAAATTTTAATACAAAACTGTTTTACTATTTTATAAGAAATTATAACAATTTTAAAAATCATAAAATTGAAAAGTATATAGATCATAAAATTAAAAATATATAAATTATAAAATTAAAAAAAGTGTATAAATCATAAAATTAAAAATATATAAATTATAAAATTAAAAAAAGTGTATAAATCATAAAATTTAAAAATTTATAAATCAAATTTTAATACAAAACTGTTTTACTATTTTATAAGAAATTATAACAATTTTAAAAATCATAAAATTGAAAAGTATATAAATCATAAAATTAAAAAAAGTGTATAAATCATAAAATTAAAAATATATAAATCATAAAATTAAAAAAAGTGTATAAATCATAAAATTTAAAAATTTATAAATCATAACATTTAAAAATTTATAAATCAAATTTTATTACAAAACTATTTTACTTTTTTTTTTTTTTTTTTTATTTATTTACTATTTTATAAGAAATTATAACAATTTTAAAAATCATAAAATTGAAAAGTATATAAATCATAAAACTAAAAATATATAAATCATAAAATTAAAAAAAGTGTATAAATCATAAAATTTTAAAATTTATAAATCATAACATTTAAAAATTTATAAATCAAATTTTATTACAAAACTGTTTTACTATTTTATATAAAATTGTAACAATTTTAAAAATCATAAAATTAAAAAATATATAAATCATTAAATTTAAAAATTTATTAATCAAATTTTTTTACAAAACAGTTTTACTATTTTATATAAAATTATAACAATTTTAAATATCATAAAATTGAAAAATTTATAAATCATAAAATTGAAAAATGTATGAATCAAATTTTATTAGAAAACTGTTATACTATTTTATATAAAATTATATCAATTTTAAAAACCATAAAATTGAAAAATTTATTAGGCAAATTTTATTACAAAACTTTTTTACTATTTTATATAAAATTATAAGAATTTTAAAAATCATAAAATTTCAAAATATATAAATCAAACTTTTTTTTATAAAACTTCTTCACTAGTTTATATAAAATTAGAACAATTTTAAAAATCATAATATTGTAAAATTTACAAATCAAATTTTTTTCATAAAACTACAATGTAGATTGCAAATTAATTTTTTTGCTATTAATAACTCGTTGTACTATTAAGAAAGTTTAGTTTTTATGGACTAAATTATTTCCTAAGGTCCTTATTTATTGAAAAATAAATTTGGACAATTTAACTAATTGAAATGCGACTAAATTTTATGAGTTTGAATAAATAATTTTGCCAAAATTCAGCAAAAAAGGAAAAAATCTAAATTTCCAATTTAATTATTATTTTGCAAGTTGTCAATAATAATTCTTTTTTTTTCTAATGTTGGTCTTAGTATAGTAAGCAAGAAAAATAATAAAATTGTTACAAAGAAAAGTTTAATAATAAATCTTCTTCCTTATTTAAAAAAAATGAAGAATTTTGTAGAAAACTTGTGATTAAAAAAATGATTTATGCAAATAATTTTTCTTCCTTTTCGAATTAACAAACTTATAATTTAATGCGAGCAAAATTGTGATTGATAAACAGAAAATATATGGAAATGAGTATATTTTCTTTATCTTAATCGTTATATATTTTCAAAATATCTTATTTTTGTGTAAAAATGAAAAAAAATATACATAACTTCGAATTGATAAACAACCGTTTTTAACGAAAGTTTGTTTTCTTACTCAAGAGAAATGAACAAAATTTGCATGATTTCTATTTGTCTATAAAAATTTTTGTCACATAGTTTCAATTTTTATTTTAAAAAGAAAAAAATTTACAATACTTTTTTCTTTTTTAAGAAAATAATATTTAATAAAAATTGAAAAATAAATTTAAAACGAAGAAAAAATTGGGACTATCTCTGCTGGGGCTCAAATAATAATTGAAATAACAATTCAAATAATAATTCAAATAATAATTCAAATAAAAATAAAACTAATATAATAATTAAAACAAATAAATATTCGTTTTAAGTAATTAATAATAAAAAATTTTGAATTTATTGCAAAATTTAAAAAAAATTACAATGTAATCTGGAAAAACTTCGAAAAACAAAAGAATTAGAGACTAACTTTACATGTGAACAGAAAGCAAAAATACCACGATTATTGTTGTTAATAATCATTTAATAAATAATTATTAACTATTATTGTTATTAATTATTATTTAAACATGTGCATTCCGTGGTAAACAAGTCTTGATAATAAAAAACAATAAATATAATTATCATTGTATTATTATAAATTGACTAAAGAAAATTTATTAAATTCCGAAAGGCTAAAAATTAAACAATTTGATATTTGAACAATCATGAAATTGTACAATTATTTTATTTTCTTTACAGAAAAAAAACGAAATCAATTTATGATAATTGGATAATGTTAAAAAGCAGTCAATTTTTACAACATGGTTATCTAGTAACCAGTATTGGTGGATCATAAAATCCATAAAGGATATTTAGTTGAACCCATGTTCCAATAAACCAATATCTATAAAGGAGGCACGTGCCACTTGAATTTACATTGTCAGATAGATACTAGTTTTAAAAGATAATTTTATTAAGGAGACATATGCGGACACCATTTTTAATAATTTTATTTTCCCTTTATTAAAGTGTAACAGCTCAGAAAAATTTTACAAAACTTTCAAGTTGATTTAGCAAAAAATAAAAAATTGTCTAAGTCTATTTAAAAAAAAAATATTTTAAAGTTAATAAATCTGTGCGAAAATGCCTACTTAGGGATTTTTGAAGTCGATGAATCCAAATTCGTGGTCGAAAAATAAAAATTTAAAAGGGCAACAAAAAAATCGAATTCGACGTTAATTCGTTAATTCGTTAACTTAAAAAAATTTTTTTTTGCGATATTTTGAACCCGAAAATTTGAATTTTAAATTTTTGACTACGTATTTAGATTCAGTGACCCCAAAAACAAGTGAGGTTTATAAAAAAAGATTTTTTCTTTAATTTATGGCACAAATACTTTATTTTCACTGGACTGTGAAAGATGTTAACCCTAGTTAGTAGAAATTGCTACAAAAATACCTCAGAGAAATTTTATTTTAGGTATTTTTACTTGATAAACAATATTTAAAAAAAAATTTCCTGGTTTCTCAAAAAAAAAAAAAATCTGAAAAGACCGCAAAAAAATAAATAATAAAACTAAATTTTAATTGTTATCTTATCTAAAAATTCCCAAATAAATACAAAATTTCCTTTAAATCAAAAAATTATTTTTATTGTCACGTCTGAAATTCTTAAATTTCCACATAAAATAGAATTTGTTACTTAAAACGTGCAGATATTTTGGCGCGATGGGACATTTTTATGGTTTCCGGTCCACAGTCGAAAGCCTTACAACGTCCATCACTTATTGCAGTTATATACAGCAAAACCGCAAGAGAAAATCAATGAAATTCGATACAACCATATGCTAATGTTATTTGAGAAAAATAATTTTTGTTATGGAAATATAATTTTACTTTTTTTTACTGAATTTTATTAGAAAATGATTTTTTTCCAAAAAAAGAGAAAATTAGGAGTATAATTTTTTAGGGGAATATGCAAATGTTATTTGAGAAAAAAAATTTTTTTATGGAAATATAATTTTACTTTTTTACTGAATTTCATTAGAAAATGATTTTTTTCCAAAAAAAAGAAGAGAAAATTAGGAGTATAATTTTTAAGGGGAATTTTTTTTTAATATCTCACATAGTTTAATGCGACCAGTTGTACGCACGTAAAATATTACTTCAATATCAGAGGGTCACTTTGTTCTTCATTAATAGATAATTAAAAGAGATACAATTTCTAGAAGTGGAGGGTAATTAAATTTTGCAGCGATTGAAAGAAAATGGCGAGAGAGAGAGAGAGAGAGAGAAAGAGAGATAAATTAAATATATTGTGAGAAATGAAGGCATTTTTTTTTTACTTTTGTTAATTGTGAAAAAAAGAGTTTTAAATTCAACGAAACTGATAAATTGAATTATAGATTATTAATGTATTTTAAAAGGTTACAGGTTTTTTTTTATTTTTTTTTTATTAGAATTTTTTACTTTTTTTATTTTATTTTCTACTTTTTTAAAATTTATTTTTTTACTTTTTTCTTTTTTCTTTTACTTTTTACTTTTACTTTTTTATTTATTTTTTCTAGTTATTTTTTTATTCGTTATTTTTATTTATTTTTTCTAGTTATTTTTTTATTTATTATTTTTATTTATTTTTTCTAGTTATTTTTTTATTTATTATTTTTATTTATTTTTTCTAGTTATTTTTTTATTTATTATTTTTATTTATTTTTTTATTTATTTTTTTTACATTCCATTTTATTTTTTACATTCTTGTGCATAATAATTATTTTATCCCACGTATTTTAGAAATGACAGAAGTGTTTACTACAAAAACCCTCCTATTTAAAGAAGAATCGTTCAATTGAAGAAAAGCAATAAAAAAAGAAAAAAAAGGTTAAGAATTGAGAATGTGAATGACAACGCTATTCGTCTATCTTGTTGTTTTGGCGTTGTTGTTCTGATCGCGTGACAATGCCTGACATATAAAGTACGTCAACGTCATCACTTCGTTCGAGTATTGTTAGCCAACTTGAGGAACGGATGTCGTACAATCCCTGGGAATGTTTTGCCTAATTAACATTGGAATGGGCCAAAGAGTGAAGTGGAATGCTTTTGCGGTGACAATAAATCGACGAAACAGGATAAAAGTCTTTTTTTTATTGAGTTTCTTTTTTCTCATTGCCGAAAGAATTAAGACTTTCGACAATTTTCTAGAAGCTAGAAAAAAGTTTTGTTTCAGCAGAAAATTTCTAAAACAACTTTCAAAGATAAATCCTTCTCCAATTTCCTAATTGTTTCTCTTGTAATGTGTATATTTAATGGAAATTCACAGTAGTATAAATCTCGTGCAAGCTCTTCATTATGCTAATGTGAAAATTAAAATAATCTCAACATTACTTTTAATAGCGAGAGAAACTTTAAATTCTAAATTTATGATTAAAAACATATATTAAAATTCATGCAGTGTTTAAAAAAAATAATAAATTCGAAATTTTCAAAACATTGCAAAAACAAATAATTTTACTGCGAGATAAAATATATCGATAAAATTTTGGACTCAAGTTTCAACATACTAGATAGTCACCACAAGTAAGATTTATATAAGATTTTCAAAGTTTCTTTCAAGTTATATCTACAATTCTTTCGAGGGCTTTAAAAATAGAATATTATATCATTTTGCAACTGAAAGAAAATGCTTTTGCTTTACATATAAAGAAGCAAGTTTATAAAGACTTTAAATATTCGCATATAAAGAATTTCCAGTGACATTTAGGGGTAGAATTTTATTTTATTTTTCGGGGGTTTTTTTTTATAATAGAAACACAAATTTTCTGAGGATAAGCGGAATTGAACCGTCACGGTTCTATTGTAATTGTTCATGAAACGAATTAACGGTACACACGCAATGCACTTTAACTTATTCAAGAGTGTGGTTGCAAACCTATCTCACAGTCTCGCATGTGAAGTTAATATATGTGGCCGCGGCATGAACAAAACAGCTCATTGGGGTTCAGCAACCATATAGTCGAGAAAAAGTTTCATCTCTAAAAGTCTTGAAAGTTAATTACCTAACTTCAACTTCAACAAAACCCTTGAAACAGTACACAGCATGCGAAAAAATAAATCTTACAACCTGGGGGCAAAAAAAAATTTTTTTTCTCAATCAAAACACTTTGCAGTTTCTCTCTCCCTCTCTCTCTCTCTCTTTTATACGAATATAACTATAAACTCTTGGCCCCTTTTCCAAACTGTATTAATCAAACAAGTATTTACAAAATTATTCACTACAATCGTTCCTCAAGCAAAAAATTTTTTTTTCCTTCCATTAATTTTACAAGAACAGAAAAAAAAGTTTTTTTTCTGACCAAGACCCTACAATTGTATATTTCGCATGAATTTTTCCTCGCTGAATCCGAATCCGAAGTCAAAATTGTCAAATTGGTTCGTTTTTGAGATAAAAACAAAAAACGAATTAAAATAAAATTAAATAAAATTTTTTTATAAAAAACTACACTAATATATTTCTAAGGAATTTTTTTTGGCTGAATCTTAATCCGAAGTCAGAATTGTCAAATTGGTTCTTTTTTTTTAAGATAAACTCAAAAAATGACTCAAAAAACGAATTAAAATAAAACAAGATAACATTTTTTTTGTATCAAAATACACTGATATATTTCTAAGGATTTTTTCAGGCTGAATTCGAATCCGAAGTCAGAATTTGTCAAATTGGTTCTTTTTTGAGGTAAACTCAAAAATCCGAATTAAAATAAAACAAAATAACATTTTTTTTGTATAAAACTACACTGATATATTTCTAAGGATTTTTACACGCTGAATCCAAATTCGAAGTCAGAATTGTCAAATTGGTTCTTTTTTTAAGGTAAACTCAAAAAACCGAATTAAAATAAAACAAAAAAACATTTTTTTTTGTCTAAAACTACACTGACATATTTCTAAGGATTTTTATACACTGAATCCAAATTCGAAGGCAGAATTAACAGACTTGCTCAAAATTTTGAGATAAACAAAAAAACGACTAAAAAAAACGAATTAAAATAAAAGAAAATACAAATTATTTTATATAAAACTACACTAATATATTTCTACGGTTTTTTTCACGCCAAATCCGAATTCGAAGTCAGAATTAAAAAAAAAATTTTTTAAATTTTGAGATAAACTTTAAAAAAAAATTACTCAAAAAATCCAAATTCATGGAAACGTGCTAACAAAGTGCTGTGAATTTTTTTTTTATTTTTTAATATTAATTCGGTTTTTTTCTCATACCTTTGAGAAATTCTGTAAGTTCTGACTTCGAATTTGGAATCAGCAAAAAAAATTTAATTTTATTTGGTTTTTTCAGTCGGTTTTTGGAGTTTATTTAACAGTTTTGAGCAAATCTGTCAATTCAGACTTCGAATTTGGATTCACCGAAAAAATGAGTAAAAATATATTAATGGAAATTATACAAAAAAATTTATATTTGTTATTTTAATTCGTTTTTTGAGTCATTTTTTTGAATTTTTCTCAGAATTTTGAGCAAATCTGTCTATTCTGACTTTGAATTCGGATTCAGCGTGAAAAAATACATAAAAATATTCTACTGTGGAGTCGTAAATTTTTTTTTTATTTTTTCTAATTTTAATTCGGTTTTTGAGTCATTTTTTTGAATTTATCTCAGAATTTTGAGCAAATCTGTATATTTTGATTTTGAATTTGGATTCAGTGGGAAAAAATACATAAAAATATTCTACTCTCGAGTTATAAATTTTTTTTTTATTTTTCTAATTTTAATTCAATTTTTGAGTCATTTTTTGAATTTTTCTCAGAATTTTGAGCAAATCTGTATATTTTGATTTTGAATTCGGATTCAGTGGTAATAATTATCTAAAAATATTCTACTGTAGAGTCACAAAATTTTTTTTTATTTTTCTGATTTTAAATCGCTTTTTGAGTCATTTTTTGAATTTTTCTAAAAATTTTTGACAAATCTGTATATTTTGACTTTGAATTCGGATTCAGTGGGAAAAAATACATAAAAATATTCTACTGTAGAGTCATAATTTTTTTTTATTTTTCTAATTTTAATCCGGTTTTTGAGTCATTTTTTGAATTTATCTCAAAACTTTGAGCAAATCTCTCTATTCTAACTTTAAGTTCGGATTCAGAGTCATAAATTTTTTTTTATATTGTCATAAAAAAATTCTCTATTCTTTTGTTTTTAATTCGTTTTTTGAGAATAATTCAAAAGAAAAAACTAATTTGTCAATTTTTATATTGGATTAAAATTCAGTGGGCAAAAATACACGGGAATAAATATTTCTATTCTAAAGTTTTGTCAAAAAAAACTTTATTTTGTGTGCTTGTGTTTTCATTGACGAAAATTATTTTTTATAAAAAACCATTACGTTTCCAATAATTACTGTCACAGGAAAGAAAATTATTAAATCATTTTTACTTTATAAAAGAATAGGAAAAAAGAAATTCCATCTACAAAGTATTATTTTCTCTGAAAAGTGAGGGAAAAATAATTGTTTACCAAAAAAGATTTGATTTTATTGATTTTAATTCGGTTTTTTGAGTAGTTTTTTGGAGTTTATAATCTTTCTTCATTTAGAAGTTTTGAGCAAATCTGTCAATTCTGACTTTGAATTTGGATTCATCGAGAAAAATTGAGTAAAAATATACTAATGTAACGTTATACAAAAAAATTTTTTTTTTTGTTTTTTAATTCGTTTTTTGAGTCATTTTTTGAATTTATCTCAGAATTATGAGCGAATCTGTATATTCTGACTTTGAATTTAGATTCAGTGGGAATAATTATCTAAAAATATTCTACTGTAGAGTCACAAAATATTTTTTTTATTTTTCTGATTTTAAATCGCTTTTTGAGTTTTTTATTTAAATTATCTCAAAATTTTGAGCAAATCTGTCTATTCTGACTTTGAATTCAGATTCAGCGTAAAGAAATACGTCAATATATTCTACTATAGAGTCATAAAATTTTCTTTTGTAGTGTCAAAAATATTTTATATTTTTTCCTTTTTAATTCGGTAATTTTAGTCATTTTTTGAGTAAAACTAAAAAAAACAATTTGGCAATTCTGACATTAGATTCAAATTCAGCGGGCAAAAATACATGAGAATAAATATTACTATTCTAGTGCCTCGTCCAAAAAATTTTTTTTTCTACATGCCTTTGTTTTTATTAACGAAAATTATTTTTCATAATAAAACCACTACGTTTTTAATAATTATACTGCCAGAGAAAAAGAAAATTATTAAATCATTTTTACTTTATAAAAGAATATGAAAAAAGAAATTCCATCTACAAAGTTTTGCTTTCTCTGAAAAAGTGATGGAAAAATAATTGTTTTCATTTCAAAGATTCTGCTTTTTCATTTTTTTTTTTTTTTTGTAAAATTTCTCTCTTCATTTAATTATTATTACTGCTAAATGTAATAAATGGTGTATTTTAGTGATAATAAGAAGGAGAAAGAATATCTTAAATATTATTACAATTGAGAAATAAATTGCCGTGAAAGCCTCCATTCCTAATTAGACGAACTAACAAAGTATGAAAATTGGAACGTCTGACAAAGGATATACCTTTTCTACTGTATTTCGTATTTAGTGTCTGACTGTGACGTTCACTTT
Source organism: Leptopilina drosophilae (assembly GCA_032873175.1). Classification (NCBI taxonomy): domain Eukaryota; kingdom Metazoa; phylum Arthropoda; class Insecta; order Hymenoptera; family Figitidae; genus Leptopilina; species Leptopilina drosophilae. The sequence goes on from CM065481.1 coordinate 8,712,739, forward strand.
CCACTTCAGAAAGCATCTCCCAGCTTTTCAACGTGTAGGTGAATTTCAATAGAATAGGCGGTTTTTCTAAGATTTCAAAAGCTTTACAGTTTTCACTGGATCTTCATGCTAACTGACGATTGTTTTTATTATTATTATATTACTATTATTATTTTTTTTGCTGTCAATAATATAATAATAATTAAATTATTATATTACTATTATTATTATTTTTTACTGTAAATAATATAATTTAATAATAATTAAATTATTATTAATTAAATTAAAGAAATTAAAATTGAAAAATAATAATATAATAATTATCATTACATTGATGATGCTCTTGTTGTAATTTAAAGTTAATAAAGTAAACCGTGTAATAAAATATCTGAACAATAATAATTGAATTCAATAAATAATTTATCATTATCAATACACAATTTGAGAGCAATTTCTGTTAAGCGATTCCCTAATATCGAGAGATACGTTTCCGAAACGATATATTACCTAAAGCCGAGATTATAAATCACTGCGAAATCGAATCGGTGAATCCGCTGATTTGTCTCAACGAGCAATGTTAATGATAATAATTTTCATCACAGTAAGACGTAATTTCCCAACTATTTTTCATTGTCCAATTATTTATTGCATTAAAGACATAAACTCTATTATTTTATTTTTGTCCAATATTTTCTTCAAAAAAGAAAGCAACTTATTTAATTTCAAAGAATCACTCAATATCTCTCATCATACACATTATACATAAATAATGAGAAAATAAGAAAAATTTTAATTTTTAATTTTCTCACATGATAAATCTGACATTATTAACGCGGAATATGAAGTACATACATATCCATACCAAAGGTAATTGTTGATGTTATATAATACATTTTTTTCAATTTTCCAAGAATATTACAAACCCCCTCCTCTTTTTTCGAAGTGGAACTTTGTTACTCATGCAATGTACCATCCACAAGCAATCATGAAGCGCTTTAATTAAAAATTCTATTAATTCTCTGTGAGTTCGCTTACTGGTTAGTTACACTTTACCTCTGAAGACCAGAGTGCTTCCATTTATAGAAAAAAAGAACTTTTAATAAAGTAATATTTAAATAATTATCAATTTTAAGATAAATTGAATATGAATTGAAAATTGATCAAGTAACATGGAAAATTATACAATTTTTCAATTTTCAGAGGAAAAAAAATTAATATCAGTTATGACTATAGATTAAAAAATTTCATCGCATTACATAATTAATAAAATTCCACAGCAAAGAAAACAAGCTAGAAAAATGAATTATTTCGGAAAAAAAAATTCAAAAAAAACTGTATTTGCAGCTGGTAAATTATTATTCAACAGTTAAATTTTAATTAGACAGGAAAAAAAATGAGATTTTATTGTATAAACGCGAGTAAACTTGATCGTTTTATGGGATCAAAGAAGACTTTGCAAATATGAATAATAATTAATTGGCATGCCGAGGTAAACTCAGTTGAAACTTAATGCATCTCATTAAGGCTTATCTTTCAAAATTTCTCTTTTTTAAAGTTTCATAAGAAATATGTACATTTTTCCTTTCTCAAGCATTTTTTTTTCCCAACTTCTCATCTATTCAGAAAATTTATCTCTTGATAAATGATAAGTAACTGTAGATTCTATTCAATTTTAATACTTTTTTTCATAAGCTAGAAATATAAGTATGTGTAAGGAAAAATTTTTTACGTAAATTCAAACACAAAAAAAAATAAAAATAAGAACTACATAAAGTGCACACTAAAGAAAGTACTTTATAAATTCAGTTAAAAAAGTTTTTCGTTAAAAAAGAATTCTTCAAAAATGAAAATTTGTAAAACTACCATCATCAAACTATAAAATTCATGACCTTTTGGCAAAGTACAATAAGAGCCACTCATGAAACTTCTTTATTCCTAATTGAGAAAAATTTCTTCAAAATGCTCTTTACTTCCATTCTCAAGAAAAAGTTAAAGAGAGGTAGAGTTGAGAAAAAAAAATTTAAATTAACTAGAAAAGTTTCATTCGAAAGTATGAAACAAGATGTATGATTTGTTTGTAAAGAAAAAAAAATCCTCCTCCTTTTTTTTCAATTAGAGTTTTATTAATATATTAATTTGGAATATAGAAAAATTTAGTCCTTTTTGTCCCGATTTCAATATAAATGCAGTAAATTAGACGTGCAAAAAAGATGACTATAACGAAGCACTTGTTTCGAGGGGGAAAAAGTTATTTTAAAGAATTCTCCTTCATCTTACTCTAATTCTCCTGGCTCAGTCTCTCTCTTAGTGGAAGGTTGTGTCTTTTGACAAATCCAACATCAGAGCAAAGGTTGAAACTTAAAGGCGAAGAACTGACGATTCAATTCGTCTCTCACAACTCAGCGGAGGAAATAAAACAAAAAATATTTTATCTCTCTTTATCCAGTATGATTTCTAGTAATGTCAAAAAGTTATATAAACAATTTTTCAAAAAAAAAAAAGAAAAACTGTTTCTCCAAATTTATCATTTTATGTAGAAAATTGTCAGAATTAATTTCAGACACTTGAAAAACTTGTTTTGAAGTTTCTGAAAAAAGCTATTTAAAAACTCATTTCAGAAAAGTAAAAGTGTAACTCGAAAGCGGTTTGTAATTTTGGAAAATTAATAAAAGTTCCACCCGTCAAGTGAATAAATTGTTTTAAATTCATAAAAGTATATTCCGAGGTGGCTCAACTTTTTGTGCTAATTAAATTTTCAAACAAAAATAATATCAAACAAAAAAATCGAGAAATTATTTCAAAGGGAAAATTTTTCAACTACGATTAAGTGTGAATTTTTTATTAACGAATCTGTAAGATTCATTTATTTCTGAACGTACTTTTGGTAAAAAAAAACATTTTAAAATATGATTAAGCGTGAATTTTTTTAACGAATCTCTAAGATTCATTTATTTCTAAATGCACTTTTAATAAAAAATGAATATAAAAATCGAAGAAAGTATTTTATTATATTTTTTATTTTTCTCCTCGTTTGTAAATGAAAAAAAAATTCTTTTACAAACAAGTAAAACGAATTGTGAAAAAATAATAACCAATATTCACTGCTGTTTAGCCTTCCATTCTTGAACATCGTTGCACGAGTTTCAATTAAGCGTCAACGGGCGAACTCGTGTAATAAGCTTTTGGAAAGTTCCGCGTACCTGAATTTGGCGCAACTATTTGATTTACAATTACAGCCACGAGCCAACGAGCTTTCAGGTACGAGACTCTGATTATCGCTGGGGAATCCGTCGAACGAAAATCGATTTGGCAACCCCGACGGATATACCTATAATTTGTGACACGCGATCCTCCCGCACCAAAATGAAAACTTGATGCCGCGTCACGTGGATATTCAGTGCGCCGCAACGCTCATTTTACGCTATTCACTCGTTCGTCGAAAATCAAAAAAAAAAAAAAATCCAAAAATACTATCCTACAAAATTTATTTACAATTTTCTTCAAAAAATTGTAAATTCTCCTTCAACAATATTTTAAGAGTCAGAATCTTAATCAGCGATCCAAAAAACTCCAAAATACCAAGTTTCATAAAAATCCAACTTGTTTTTAAACAATTGTCCACCATATTTTATCCGCCATTTTGAATTTTGAAAATCTGACTTCATATTAGTAATCTGCGACCCCAAAAACCCCCGAGTAACAAGTTTCAAGTGAATTTTATCAATTTTTAAAAAATTTGTCCACCATATTGGATCCGCCATTTTGAATTTTGAAAATCTGACTTCATATTAGTAATCTGCGACCCCAAAAACCCCCGAGTAACAACTTTCAAGTGAATTTTATCAATTTTAAAAAAATTTGTCCGCCATATTGAATCCACCATTTTGAATTTTGAAAATCTGACTTCATATTCGTAATCTGCGACCCCAAAAACCCCCGAGTAACAACTTTCAAGTGAATTTTATCAATTTTAAAAAAATTTGTCCGCCATATTGGATCCACCATTTTGAATTTTGAAAATATGACTTCATATTCGTAACCTGCGACCCCAAAAACCCCCGAGTAACAACTTTCAAGTGAATTTTATCAATTTTGAAATAATTTGTCCGCCATATTGGATTCGCCATTTTGAATTTTGAAAATCTGACTTCATATTCATAATCAGCGACCCCAAAAAACCCCGAGTAACAACTTTCAAGTGAATTTTATCAATTTTAAAAAAATTTGTCCGCCATATTGGATCCGCCATTTTGTATTTTAAAAATCTCACTATAAATTCATAATTATTTTGGGTCCGCCATTTAAATTTTGAAAACCTGACATTATATTCATAATCAGCGACCCAAAATTCTCCCAGTAACAAGTTTCAAGTGAATTTTATCAATTTTAAAAAAATATGTCCGCCATATTGGATCCGCCATTTTGAATTTAGAAAATCTGACTATAAATTTATAATTATTTTGGATCTGACATTTTGAATTTCGAAAATGTAACATGATATTCATAATCAGCGACCAAAAATCCTTCTAGAAACAAGTTTCAAGTGAATTTAATCAATTTTTAAAAATGTATCCGCCATTGTGGATCCGCCATTTTGAATTTTAAATAATCTGACTATAAATTCATAATTATTTTGGGTCCGCCATTTTGAATTTTAAAAACCTGACATTATATTCATAATCAACGACCCAAAATTCTCCCAGTAACAAGTTTCAAGTGAATTTTATTAATTTTAAAAAAATATGTCTGCCATATTGGATCCGACATTTTGAATTTGGAAAATCTGACTATAAATTTATAATTATTTGGAATCCGCCATTTTGAATTTCGAAAATCTGACATCATATTCATAATCAGCTACCAAAAATCCCCCGAGTAACAAGTTTCAAGTGAATTTTATCAATTTTAAAAAAAGAGGCGGCCATATTAGATCCGCCATTTTGAATTTTTAATATGTGACATCATATTCGTAATCAGTGACCCGAAAAATCACCGAGTAACAATTTACAAGTGAATATTATCAACTTTTAAAAAATATATCCGCCATATTGGATCCGCCATTTTGAATTTCGAAAATCTGACTCTTTAAATAAATAATTAAAATTTAGCTATTTTATTTTTTGTCTTCACACTTGTGGCTACTGAAAAATTAAATTTTGCAGCTCCTTTTAAAAATTCTTTCCGCATTGAATAGAAAAAATTAAAAAATATTTCTAATTCCATTTTACCATCATGGAGAAGAAGAAATAAATTTTTTTTTGTCTCTAATTTACTATAATGACTGTTTCTGTAAATTTTTAATTGAATTAGCTTCGAAATTAATAGGATACTTGTGATAAATTATTGACTGCTAGGCACATTTCAAAACCCAATATGTACATATGTACTTTAGATCTATCTTTACTCTTGTAATTGTTTCTGACACAGTTCGAATACAAAGGAACTCATTAAGTACGTAAATGGATCCCTTTGAACCCTTGTGAATCGGTTACCATTTGATTACAGGGAGTACTTTGATATAGCTTAAGATTCGATCCATTACAAAAAGCGAAGGTTAGACTAGCATTCTTTTCCAATATTTCTGACCATGAATCCAAATTATCCAACTATATAGAAAAATTCAATTTTTATTCAATTCTTTTTTTTCACATATAGAATATTTTCTATTTTTTTCCAATCTGAATTAATGGTCAAAGAAAAAATAATTCAAATTGAAACTAGAAGAAGAACGAAGTTAATAAATTCAACAGAAAATGAAAGAGGAGGAATTCTATTTTACCGAAAGGGGAAAATTTTGAGTTACTTTAAAAAAGGCAAGAGAAAAAAAATGTAGAATTAAAAACGAAAAGAGAAAAAACAAAGTAAATAAAATACATTCAATATTAATTTAAATAACAATTATAATAAATAATTAGGAATAAAATAATAATAAATAATAATTAATTAAATATATTTACTGAATCAATTTTATTAATAAAGTGAGAGTTAGTGTCTTATAATATTATTACAATTATAATATTATTATAATATTTATTATTATAAATAATAATAAATAATAATTAATTAAATATATTTACTGAATCAATTTTATTAAAAAAGTGAGAGTTAGTGTCTCTTCTTTCACCTTTAAACATCTTCCAAAAATCGGAAAAAATATTTTATGAAATAATTGTGGGAAAATTTACTAAATATTAATTATTTACTAAATCGTTTTAAAAATCAAAACAATTTTCTTTTCAAGAAAGCTACAAAATTATAGACAAAATAATTACAGAGAATAATTTAATAAATTAAGAGATAAAAAAAATATTTCCCTTTTATATGAAGAAATAAATAAATAATACACGAAATAGTAAAAAAATAATTAACACTTCACTATAAAATTCAAGAGAGAAAAATAAAAATCAAATAAATATAGTTTGTCAATTTAAGTTAATTTGTAAAAACGTATTGCAAACTGCAAAGTCAAATTTAAAACTGAGCTCCAAACTCTGTCGAGTATTCTTACTTTAAACATTGATTAAAGAGAGAAGAACAAAAACAAATAAAATCAAATAAGAGCAAAGAATAAACAGAATGAGTACACTTGGTACGTTAAAATACTGGGAAAAAAATTTATAACTTGCAAATTATCAAAATTATTCAAATCACTAATATTATTATTTTTTTTATTTTTTTTTTATTTTTTCTCCATCTATAAAAATAGTTTCTCCATTTTATGGAAAATATTTCTTATGATAGGTATCAAAGGGGAATGAACAAGATTTTTAATAATTGTACTGGAAAAATTAAAGCGCCCATCGTCTTGACAGAATTATGCGTCTATAATATTTATTTTTAAATTTAAGAAACTGCAATGAAAACCTCAATTTTTTAAAATCATTCTTTACCTCAATTTTTTAAAATCATTCTTTGGGAATCTTGGCAAATTTTCCAATATATCATCTGCCCTGAATAATTTGATTCAATTATTGTTTTTTAAACTATTTTTAGTATAAATAACAAAAAAAATTATAATTCATTTTAATATCGATTGCTGTTCTGGTGCATTAAAGTATTCGACATTTTTAATCTTTGAAAAACTCATGAATAATAATAATAATTGAAGCTAAAAAAAATTCAAGCATTTTTTTAAATTTATTGTTTACTTCTTTCTGCATTCCAATTACTGCAAAATTTCCAGGCAACTTTTTATCTTTGAGTAGAAAAAAAAATTTATTTAAGAAATTAAACTTTCGTCTTATTAAACCAGTAGAGAATAGTTTCTTTTCTCAAACTCCCAGTAATTGGTATACTCGCAGTAACTTATGTACTTGCTGTATTGAATTCTGTTCGATATTATTTAAATGATATAACAAAATTTTAATTATATGCTACTTTAGTAAAAAAAAAACATAAAGTCCAACCATTAAAAATAATTGTACAATCTTGAAACTTGCAAAAAAGTGGAAGTTGATTAATTTAGATTTTTCAAGATTTTTACAGTTTAAAAAATTGATTTAAAAAAATTATCAAGGGTCAGTTTTTGATCGTCCAACTCTTTAAATTAATTGTCCAACCATTGAAAATTGTTTTTCAAACTTGAAACTTGTAAAAAAGTGGAAAATGTTGAATTGAAATTCTCCATGACGATTATGGTCCAAAAAAATGTCTTAAAAATTGTTAAGTGTCAGTTTATGATTGTCCAACTCTTGAAATTAATTGTCCAACCATTAAAAATTATTGTCCAAACTTAAAACTTGCAAAAAAGTGGAATCTGTTTGATTTCAATTTTTCAAGACGCATAGAGTCCAAAAAAAAATTGTTAAGTGTCACTTTTTGATTATCCAACTCTTGAAATTGATTGTCCAACCATTGAAAATTGTTTTTCAAACTTGAAACTTGTAAAAAAGTGGAAAATGTTGAATTTAAATTTTTCTACGACGTTTACTATCCAAGAAAATGTTTTAAAAATTGTTAAGCAACTTTTTTATTGTCTAACTCTTAGAATTAATTGTCCAACCATTAAAAATTATTGTCCAAACTTAAAACTTGCAAATAAGTGGAATCTGTTTGATTTCAATTTTTCAAGACGCATAGAGTCCAAAAAAAAATTGTTAAGTGTCACTTTTTGATTATCCAACTCTTGAAATTGATTGTCCAACCATTAGAAATGATTGTCCGACCTTGAAACTTGCAAAAAAGTGAAACCTGTTTAATTTGAATTTTTCTAAAACGTTTACTGTCCAAGAAAATGTTTAAAAAATTGTTAAAAAGCTTTCATTGATTGTCTAATTCGTAAAATCAATTGTCCAACCATTAAAAATAATTGTCCAATCTTAAAACTTACAAAAAAAATAAAATCTGTTTGATTTAAATTCTCCAAAAAGATTATGATACAAACAAATGTTTTAAAAGTTGTCAAGAAGCTTTCTTTTATCGTCTAACACTCAAAATTAATTGTCCAACCATTAAAAATGATTGTCTATTCATAAAACTTGCAAAAAAGTGAAACCTGTTTAATTAAAATTTTTCTAATACGTTTACTGTCTAAGAAAATGTCTTAAAAATTGTTAAGAAGAATGTTTAAGACATTTTTTGGACAGTTCATTGATGGTCCGATTCGTAAAATCAATTGTCCAACCATTAAAAAAGATTGTCCAATCTTAATACTCGCAAAAAAGTAAAATCTGTTTGATTTCAATTCTCCATGAAGATTACGATACAAAAAAATGTTTTAAAAATGGTTAAGAAGCTTTCTTTTATTGTCTAACTCTTAGAATTAATTGTCCAACCATTAACAATGATTGTCTAATCTTAAAACTTGCAAAAAATTAAAAACCGGTTTGATTAAAATTCTCCAAGACGATTATGGTTCAAAAAAATGTCTTAAAAATTGTTAAGGCTCAGTTTTTGATCGTCCAACTCTTGAAATTGATTGTCCAACCATTAAAAATGATTTCCTAATATTGAAACTTGAAAAAAAAAATGGAATCTGTTTGCTTTAGTATTCCCTAAACGAAGACTGACCTAAAAATTGACTCAAAATTTTTAAATTGATATTTAATTCCTAAATTAATCCACTAAATTGTCCCGAAACTAATTTGAATAATTAATCCAGTAATTCTGTAGTTTTTATAGCTTCTTTAGTTGATATTAAAAAATCCTTTGTCTGGGTTCATTTTGACTTGTAGCTCGCACCACACTAACTCACGTCGACTTTACATTTGAGTTGTTGGAGGTAAGAGAAAGAGCTCCGCGTGGCTTAGGCGGCTTATTCGTCTTTTTTTCTAGCCTTTTGTAGACAATTCTATGTTCTTGAGAGAGGTTTCTTCGTCTATTCAAAAGCAGACTTCAAAACTATCCTTTCCTCTTCTCTCGCACTTAAATGCGAGTTCCATAATGAGTAATTTTCAAAAATGGAACTGTTTTTCTGCTTTTCAGATTTTTTGAGAACTTCTTTATACTTCGCTGAGAAAACATTATACTTAATTTAAATCAAAAAATAATTTTAAGTGTTGTTGTTTAATTGATTTTAGTTTGAAAGCTTAAACCCTAAATATAGAAAGTATCTACTACGTTGATTCAAAAATATTATTTGTTTGAATAATTATATATAATTCACATATATTTTCTGTTTTGAATTTAACAAGAAATATGTTTGAAAATTTTGTGTTTGATTCAAGCAAAAAATATGTTTAAAAATTTTATGTTTGCACTGAAAAAAAAATTTATTTGATTCAAATAACCGATTATTTGTCTATAATCAAATAAATATTTACTTGAATCAAATAATTTTTATTTGAATCAATTAATTAGTATTTGCTTCAAATACTGAAATATTTGATTCAAATACAATTTATTTGATTCAAATAAAAATTATTTGATTCAAGTAAATATTTATTTGATTATAGGCAAATAATGGGTTATTTGAATCAAATAAATTTTTTTTTCAGTGTGATTCAAGCAAAAAATGTGTTTAAAAATTTTATGTTTGATTCAAGCAAAAAATGTGTTTAAAAATTTTATGTTTGATTCAAACAAAAAATATGTTTAAAAATTTTATGTTTGATTCAAGCAAAAAATATGTTTAAAAATTTTATGTTTGATTCAAGGAAAAAATATGTTTAAAAATTTTTTGTTTGATTCAAGCAAAAAATATGTTTATAAATTTTACGTTTGATTTAAACTTAAAAGTGAATTGTAGATAATTTAAAATCAATCACAACTTATGTTTGAATTAAATATATTATTTCTTTAAATAAACCAAAAAATTTGTTTCAATTAAACTTAAATATTTTTTGACTCTATAGCAAAGATATTTTAAGTTTGATTTAAACAAAATAGGTTTGAATGAAATACATCGTTTTCTAGTATTTATTGAGACTATCTAGTGAATAGTGTTTCTTAAAACTATTCACAATCGAAGTTGTAAATTTTGGAATTTAATTTTTAAATAAACATCAGTTTCCTTAAGAAGCTTACTTCACTGATTTTTTTTAATCCTGAATTAAGTAGTGGACCAAAAAATACACCCCAATTTGAAACATGTTCTATAATTGAATTGAACATAATTTTTATTGAATCAAAATTATTATGTTTAATTCAAAGATAATTTTTCTTTGACTGTACAAAAAAAATTAAAGATTGTTTGATTAAAATATATTGTTTTCTCAATGTATCAATAACAGATGAAGAAATGTCTAATCTTCCAAACGATATTGTTAAGCCAATATAGCAGTTCTGCTTTTCGAAATCCAAGCCTTTGACTGCTAAACCTTCTTCGTGTCGGTTTCCAGGTTTTCGTAACTAGTTTTGGGTGAGGGTAAAATTAAGGGTTTAATCGAAATCCCATTTCTTCTGATATTTTTCAGTTCTCGTTTTTCTCCATCAGCACGTATATACAGTGCACTAACTCCGTTTATCGCCGTTATCTTCTTCTTCTTCTTCTTCTTCTTCTTCTTCTTTTTGATGTTTTTTTTCTTTATTTTTTCCTCGATAGTACTTTTCTTCGATCCTTTCTTTCTTAAAAGAAAGTTGACGTTCTTCCAAACGCTACAAGAACGTTAGTTCTTCTAAACAATTTCTCAGATTTTGCCATTATGAGCTTCCTTTGCTCTCAGTTTTGTATGTAATTTGATGACAATTTTTGCTGATGACGCTCAAAAAATTCGATTTTGACTTTTTTCCCCAATGAACGGGAAATTTTTTTTTTATATTGGTTTACACCTTCAATTTATTCTCTACCTTACAGTAGTAGCGTAGCAAGTTACAAAAGTCTTAAGGAGCAAAAAAAAAAAAATAAGTCAACAAAGTGAAACAGTTATTCTGACAATTTTATTTTCCAGTGAAAAATGCTTTATGAGAAATTTTTGAACTCCAGTTTCTTTCTTTTCGGTTTTTTAATCTTCAATGGCGTGAAATAATTCCGAATTGTAGCTTTGAGTTTTTCTTTTTTGAAAAATAAAAATATGGTTCTAAATAATCATAGATTAATAATTAAAATAATAATAATTAAAATAATAATAATAAAATAATAATAATAAAATAATAATAATAAAATAATAATAATAAAATAATAATAATAATAAATAATAATAATAATAAATAATAATAATTAATAATTAATAAAAATAATATTTGTAATTAGAAAATTAGAAAATTAAAAAAAATTGTAATTGACAAATAAATTTTCTTATCGAAATTCTTTTTAAATAATTGAACTCGCAAAAAACCCTTAACTGAAACAGCGATTACTTTCTCTAAAATAACGAAAGTCTTCGTTGCAATAACTAAAAATTTCGCTAATATAGTAAATTTTGTAGTTGTTCCAGGTGAGAATTTTTTTCGTGAATTGTTTTAGGAAACTCTATTAAATAAATAGATATAAACAACTATTGAAATTGAGAAAATTTTTTTAATTTAATAAATATTTTGCAACAAACCTTATATTAAAATTTTTCAGAATATTTTAATTCTTCTAATAAATATTGTTATTTGATTTTTTCGAATAAATGAAGGCAAATTGTATTTTAAATAATTTACATGCTGTAAAATTTACATTTTTTCGAAAATAAATTAATATTCGTTTAGAACTTTGTTAAAAATGGTTTTTAAATAATTGAATTCTCTTGAAAAATTTTATTAAAATAGTTGAATATTAAAAATCGTAAAATTAAAATTTTTTTTTTAAATAATTGAAATTTTGCTATGAATTTTGTCGTAGATTGTTCCATTTATTTAATGAAAACAATTTTAATTTTGACAATTTTTTTATAGTTTTTTTTTGAAAATATCTGAATTCTAGCGAAAAATTTTAATTATTCTCAAAATATAATAGAATCCTTGTGAGGAATATTTGTTACTTTCTTATTTTTATGAAAATAATTGAATTTTACATTTAATTTCATGAAAATAATTGAATTTTACAATTAATTTCATGAAAATTCTTGAATAGAATTCAATTGTAGCGAAAAATTATTGCTAAATATAAAGAATAATTAAAATGTTAACAAGAATTTTTTTAAATTTCGAAAATAATCGAATTTCTGTAATGAATAATGAATAATTGAATCTTGTGATGAATATTTGTTATTTATATGAAATTAATTGAATTATTTCGAAGAAATTTATAAATTTTATTTATAAATAATTATTTTATTTCGTAAAATTATCTAATAATTGAATTTCCGTGCAATTTTTATTGTTTGAGAAAATAATTAAATGTTTGAGTTCAATTTGATGAAAATTTTTTTTTAAATAATTGAATATGGATAGTTTTTAAAAATAATTGATCTTTTGAAAAAAAATTTGTTACTGAACAAGATAATTGTAATTTTGACGAGAATTTTTCTTTAAATTTGACGAATAATTGAACTTTTGTAAGAAGATTTTTATTTCTTTTGAAAATAATTAATTTTGCTGCGATCATTTGTAACTCCTCCAGAATTCAATTTTTTAAATTGTTTTTAATTAGATTTTTTCTATAATTAATTATATTTATATTAACAAACTTAATTAATTTCAAGAAGAATTCAAATTAATTTTGCATTTCGCGAAAATGTAAGTTTTTAAAAATTTTCTAATTTAATTGATTGGAAATTACAATTTTCGAAAATTTCAAATTGAAACCTTGGAAGTTTATCTATTTATTCACAAAAATGTTTAAAACAACTCTTTCAAGAAGAACATAATTTTTTAAATATTTAAGTAAAATTACCCATTAAATAATATATAAGTAATAATTAAATTAAAAGTTATTTAAAAAAAAATTATTGTCAGTGGTGATTTCATTGTTTATCAGGTAAAAAAAGCAAAAGATGATTTTATAAATAAGTATTATTTTTAAGTAATAATTTAATTAAAAGTTATTTTAAAAAAAATATTGTCAATGGTGATTTCATCGTTTATCAGGTAAAAAAAGCAAAAGATGATTTTTATGTAATAATATTAATAAATAAGAATTAAAAAAATAAAAATTAATAAATTAATTAAGTAATAAATTAATAAGATATGTAACTAAATTAAAAATTTCCCACTACATCTCTCGTTTGAGTCGATATTGTAATTTTCAATATAATCAAGAACTAAATTTGTTAGTTATAATGTTCATTATACAAATATTTGTCACAGAATGTTCACCTAATGGAAATTGCTGATGTATGTAAAAGCTTATACTACCAGAAATAACATGCTTAATTTGTCAGTAAAATTCAGTTCAGTTTGAAAATAATTTTCATCGATAGAATCTCTAAATAATAACAACTTGTCAATGCCATAAAATTATTGAACATTAAATCTCGGATATTGTTCGTATTTTTAATTCCAAGAATTCCTCTACAAGCAAATATATGGTAATAAATATGCAGATGATGTAAATATGAACTGTACTTATTAACATTAATTGAATATTTAACATACTTGCTAATAAATGATAATACAAAAAAGAAACATCGTCAATTTGGAGAAATGATATTTGGAAATCAATTTTCTCAGAGATTTTTTTTTTATTATTATTTTTTAATTATTTTTTTACACTCTGTAAGCCCGTTTTTACTTTAATAAATAAATAAATGATTATTTTTATACTTTTGGGATAGTAATCCCAAAAAATGATTTCCACGGAAAATGTTTATTAATATAAATCCACCATGTTAAAAAATATCCTGCAATTAAATTTTATATTCATGTAAATATAAAATTTTATTTCCCCCTCACGAAATATTCACAGAAATGAAAATATGTGTAACATAAATGCAAATCGATGAACTTGATATATTTCGTAAAATTTGGTGGTTAGTTAGATTTTAAACAAAAAAAAATTCTACGCTCACTATTTTTTAGTAAAATTTACAGTGGCTTAATCCAATCAGCGCAAAATTTTCGGTTCGTTAGAGTGTTGGCACTGTGTTATCAGTTGGTCGTTAAATTGCTCACGACTTATTTGCCAACAAAACCAGGGTATTAGCACATAGTGACGCGAATATATTGACAGGTTATTTGCCGATACTGGACATTGGAAGCAAGGATACTGAACCATCAGGATGTCATTGAAGATAATCGGCAAATTTCACACACATAATATACTGCTTTGGCGATCAGATATATATATACACACACATAGGCGGCACGGTTCTAATTAATTGGAGTTAAATAACTGAGTATAAAATAGTTGGCGTGTCAAGCAAGGCGTTTATTTTAAACGAAAAACGAACAACAATATATACACACACCGTTATATCGGTGATATCGGTCGAGAATTTAGTACTAGATGGTTAGAGACCATTAATGAGGTTGATAATAGGGTTCGTTATATACAGCATGGTCCCTCATTGATTTCATGTGTATTGGAAAACTTAATTTGTCCAGATATTTCAAGAGAATTTCATTTTATTTTCTTCTAATTCATTTATTTCCGATTCTCATTTTTTTACTCTTTAGAAATGACTTTGTTTTAAATCCTGCCAAAAACGTTCTTTCCTTATTATTTTCATCATTAAAAAATTGTTAATTCTTTATTCCAACATTTTTTTCCAAAGTAGAATAAATTTGTCAAAGTTGGTGGTTTGGAAATGAAGAATATTTTTATTTTTGTTAAACTTAT
This sequence comes from Leptopilina drosophilae, assembly GCA_032873175.1. NCBI lineage: Eukaryota > Metazoa > Arthropoda > Insecta > Hymenoptera > Figitidae > Leptopilina > Leptopilina drosophilae. The sequence continues at coordinate 8,727,800 of CM065481.1, forward strand.
GAAGATTGAGAGTAAAAATCGTAAAAAAAATGTTTCATTATTCTTATAATTAAAAAATTGTTAATTCTTTATTGCAATATAAATTTTTTCCCCAAATAAATTTCCGTGAGTTGATTGTTTGGAAATGAAGAATATTTTCATTTTCGTTAAACTTATAAAGATTGAAAGTCAAAATCGTAAAAAATAAAGTTTCATTATTCTTATAATTAAAAAATTGTTAATTCTTTATTGCAATAAAAATTTTTTTCCCAAAGTGGAATAAATTTCCGTGAGTTAGTTGTTTGAAAATGAAAAATATTTTTATTTTCGTTAAACTTATAAAGATTGAAAGTAAAAATCGTAAAAAAGTTTTATTATTCTTATCATTAAAAAATTGTTAATTCTTTATTGCAATATAAATTTTTTTCCCAAATAAATTTCCGGGAGTTGGTTGTTTGGAAACGAAGAATATTTTTATTTTTGTTAAACTTATGAAGATTGAAAGTAAAAATCGTAAAAAAAATGTTTCATTATTCTTATAATTAAAAAATTGTTAATTCTTTATTGCAATAAAATTTTTTTTCCCAAAGTGGAATAAATTTCCGGGAGTTGGTTGTTTGGAAATGAAGAATATTTTTATTTTTGTTAAACTTATGAAGATTGAAAGTGAAAATCGTAAAAAATAAAGTTTTATTATTCCTATAATAATAAAAATAAAAATAAAAAATAAATTAATTTAATTAATTATTTATTGCAATAAAAATTTTTTTCCCAAAGTGGAATAAATTTCCGGGAGTTGGTTGTTTGGAAATAAAGAATATTTTTATTTTCGTTAAACTTATGAAGATTGAAAGTCAAAATCGTAAAAAATAAAGTTTTACTATTCCTATAATAATAAAAATAAAAATAAAAAAATAAATTAATTTAATTAATTAATTAATTGCAATAAAAATTTTTTTCCCAAAGTGGAATAAATTTCCGGGAGTTGGTTGTTTGGAAATAAAGAATATTTTTATTTTCGTTAAACTTATGAAGATTGAAAGTAAAAATCGTAAAAAAAAGTTTTATTATTCTTATCATTAAAAAATTGTTAATTCTTTATTGCAATATAAATTTTTTTCCCAAATAAATTTCCGGGAGTTGGTTGTTTGGAAATGAAAAATATTTTCATTTTCATTAAACTTATAAAGGTTAAAAAAATAATAATAATAATAATAATAATAATAATAATAATAATAAAGAATAATAAAAAAATAATTTTTACGAAGTAAAAATCCATTTCGACTGTAGTTAAAAGGGTTAAAAAAAGCAGGAACAGTTAAAATAAAATTAATTTATTAAAATTAATTTATTAAAATTGCTATTTGAATCCTTAAAAATCGAAATGAGACAAAAAGAGTATAAAAAACTAATTAAAATTCTGAATGTTCAGAAAAAAAATCAATTACAAATTAATATTTAAAAGAAAGTGCGAAAGTAATCTTTCTAATAAAATTTCTGCGCTAAAATCTAAAAACTTAATTCCTGAAAGTAGTTTGCTTTCTTAAAACAAAAAAATTCATGATGACGTGAGAAAAAACCTATTTACCTTCATACTTTAAAATTTCCTCAAAAAAAAAATCGCCTCAATTTAAAAATAAATGAAAAGTAAATCTTGTGTTGGCAAAGTGAAAAAAAAAATCCTCAACATCTTGTTTCACGAGTATCAGGAAAAAAAGTTAAAATCATTTATTCAGCGCAAGGACAAAATTATCCCACGTCATTTAATGAATTATTTTTAACCAAATAATACAGAATGCAATATTTATTTCTGACGAAATAAATAAACTTCTAAATTTAACTTATATCATTCTAACATATTTGAAATTGTAAATTATTCGCAGTTAAACAAAGTAAATTTGAAAAATGGTCTATTTTTAAAAATATGACATTTAAATTCCAGTTAAAATGAAAATTTCAGAATTTTATACAAATTTGTCAGAAGCTGACATTTCAGAAATTATATTCTTCTTCGTTGTGAATTAATATATTAATTCTCCATTAAAGATGACAGCTTGCCAAATTGGCAAAATTTATAAAATATTTCATAATTACATTATTACGTTTTATTGATAATTTATAATTATCAAATATTATAAATTCTTCATCTCTTTATTCGACGATATAAAATTTTATCCCCTAGTGAATTTTTAAAGAGCTTTAATCTTTTAAGAATTTTAATAATTCAAAATCTTCTAAAATTAGTTAAATTTGTTAAAATATATTTAATAAATTATTAAACATAATGGATTTATGAAAGAATTTTAGTTAAAAACGGCAAAAAATTGAATTTTAAAGAATTTACAATTTACAAATGATTGCAGAAATTCAATTACTTTCAATAGAAATAAAATTCTTATCAGAAAATTCAATTATTTTAAAAATTGAGAAAAAAGTCTCGTTAAAATAACAATTATTTTTATAAATAATAAAATTCTTCTTTATAATTAAATTGTTTTAAACAAATTTTATTAATTTTTCTTAATTAATTTTATTTTTCTTGTCAAAATTGAAATTATTTTCAAAAATTTTCCTTATTTAAATATTTCATAATTCAGTATTATTTTTATAAATAATAAAACTCATTGCAGAATTTCACTTATTGAAATTTAAAATTTTTATTAATTCTTATTAATTAATTTTATTTTTCTTGTCAAAATTGAAATTATTTTCAAAAATTTTCCTTATTTCAATATTTCATAATTCAGTATTATTTTTATAAATAATAAAACTCATTGCAGAATTTCAATTATTAAAATTTAAATTTTTATTAATTTTTATTAATTAATTTTATTTTTCTTGTCAAAATTGAAATTATTTTAAAAAATTTTCCTTATTTCAAAATTTCATAATTCAGAATTATTTTTATAAATAATAAAACTCATTGCAGAATTTTAATTATTTTCAATACAATAAAATTTTAATTATTTTCTTCGAAAAATGCAATTATTCTTAAAAATATTATTAAAATTTGTCAGAAGAATTCAATTATTTAAAAAATTGTGAAAGGAATCTAATTCTTTATAAATTTGGTAATAAAATTCTTCATAAAAATTAAATTTTAAAAAACCTTCAATTATTCTACAAAATAATTTATTTTTCTTCTTAAATAATTGAATTCTCGTAGAATTTTCTAATAAAAATTGATTCATAAATAAACTTTAGTTCATATTTTAGAAAATAATCTCGAATGTAATTTACAGCAACAATATTCATATAACATAAAATAATTATTTTATCTCTCGATCATCTTGAATTATTATAAAAAATGTGAAAATAATATTTTTAAAGTTCTTTAATTTCAGAAAGGTTTGAATTTAAATCTTGGAAAATCTTAATTTCAATGGAAAAGTAATAATTTTTAAAAATTTATTGAAAGACAAAGTTATTGATGTTTTCCAATTATTTTGCATTAAAAAAAATCCTATAAATAAATGTAACAGAATATTTTTTTAATTAAAAATGTTTTCCTTTATTTTCCAAGAATTCAAAAGTTTCAATTTTTAATTAAGATTTCTAATTTTTTTCTTTTTAATTTATTTTTAAATAACTTTGATTTTTATTAAAACAAATGTAATTAAAAAATAGAAATGGTGTAAATTATTTCTTTCTAAAAGTTCAAAACTATTTCTTCAAAAATATTGAGAAACAAGAATATACGTAATGTTTTTTCCAAAATAGATTTTTGATATTATTTTATTATTATGAATCAAGAAAAAGGAATTTTTTCGATTTGTCAAAGAATATTTAAAAAAACAAAAGCAAAGACAAAAACTTACTTCAAATTACAGATGAAATGGATGAAAGAATACGAAGATTAATATAGTGAAAAATTAAGAATTAATAATTTAATATTATTAATTATTTATTATCATAATCGTAAAAAAAAGTAACCAAAAAAATATTCCACATAAGGAACTCAGAAAGGTGTGAAAGTTTAACAAACCCAGAAAGTCAATATAACTAGCAGTACATAAAGTTTAATGTTTTTTTTATTTTTTTTTTTTTTTTGCAAAAAAGAAATACTTACAAGTTTCTTGCATGTAAAAAAGCTCACAATAATTGCACGCTACAGGTTTATATACGGAAATCGGATAATAACGAAATTATTCCAGTGACACGAGAATAACAGATGGATTGCATGTAGATGATAGTCAATGTGAACAACTGTAAAATACGACTGGAGGAAGAGTTGACAAATGTTTACCATGTGAACTACACGCAAAAATCTATGTGTTTCGTGTTTCATTCGTAGCTGAAACTAAATTACCCATCCAAAAAAAAAATAATAATTTACCAACGAAGTCTTCACTAATATAATTTTTATATTATTTAATTATATTATATATTATTATATATTATTTAATTTTTATATTATTATTAATATATTTTAATATAATTTAACATTTTCTGCTCATTAATTATAATTCATAATTCTTTTTTATTTTACATCTTTTTATTTTATATATCAATTGAATTTTATTTCTGAATTTTATTCATTTTGCTTTCTCATTTATTCGAGGAAGTATTATTTATTTTATTCATTTCATTGATTTATTCACATAAATAATTATATAAATATGAAAAAATATAAAATATAAATAAATATAAATATGAAAAAATATAAAATATAAATAAATATGAATTTGAAAAAATATAAAATATAAATAAATATACATGTGAAAAAATATAAAATATAAATAAATATTTCTATGAATAAAATGAATAAAATTCTGAAAATCGCCAATAAATAATAAAACAAAAGAGAATGGCATTTAATTCATAAAAATGGTTGAAAAAAAATTCAATATTTTATAATCGTAAACATTTTGTTTTTGCTTTTATTAAAAGATTTTTAAATTTTGTTTATATACAAGTTTTCATAAAAGCCGGAGGGATTTTATATTTTAAAAATTTTACACCCTCTTCTATTTTTCTCCTTTGGGAAAATAATTTATTTTATCATTCATGAGACTAGGGTTAGGGGTCTCATTGAAAATTTAAAGAATTTTACGTATTGATGAAATTTTTCCATTTTTACCAAAACATGTATGCTCATTTATTTTTTTTTTTAAAGAATAGAAAGTGCAAATGGCATAAACTGGAGCAATATTTTAAAAAAAATTGCATAAGTATTGCGTAATCATTCAAGTACAATAAAAAAGAAAAAAGTAACTTATTTTTACTCTTTATTTTTTTAACTTGAAAATGGGTATGAAATCTTACGTAAAATTAATTTTTATCGAACGACATGTAGAATTAAATTTATTTTTTAAATTTGGGTGAAATAAAAAATTTTTTTCCTTATTACGAACAATTAGGTAACAAAATTATACTACATCGATGCATTTTGTTTAAAATGTGATTTTCTTGTTTAGAAATGTGGTTTTTTTGTTTGTTAAAACTGTCACGGTTGGAAAATTAAATTTTACGAAATTCTTATTAGGTTTGTTTAACAACTTGTGAGTTTAAAGGTAATAATAACAAAAAGTCGAAAACTCTTTGTCTCGGGATATTACCTAGTCTATTGCTTCTGACTGTGCACGGACATTTCTACTCATTGCTTATATTGAAAGTAGTACGAGACATTTATAGTCAGACAAAACGTTTTCCCTTTGAATCTTATTAAAGAAAGTCTTTTATTTGCTAATTTCTTATGTTTTTACTATTTTAATAACAATTTTTTCGTGAAATATTGAATTAGATTCAAAAACCTTGACCTGAAGTGAAAAAATGAATTTAAAAACTAACAATTAGTGAATATTTTTCACTCATTATACTCTCGTCTCAATATCACTTTTAATTAACCGAATTTAATCGTGAAACAAATTATGTAATATTATGTTTTCAGAGATAGAAAATTAATACAAGAGTAAAAATATTTAATTACATTAAATTACATTTTTTTTTATATTTACCATCTAATTTAGAGTTAAATACTTGAATTTTAAAAAGAAAAAAAATTTCCATGAAAGTAGAACTCTTTAAAACTTACACAATGTATAATAAGACAATTTTTTGCTGCATAGTTTCCTGATTTTAAAATATTTAACGAAAGATTTAAATTTTATAAAGCAGTACTCAAGTCGATTCTTTAAACTTTATAAATAAGCGAAGAGTTGTACATACATTTAGAAATCCAGCAAACGGAACAGCGAAAGTGCGAATGGTAAACGAATATTCTCGACAATTATTTTTATCGTTTTTAACTGAAAAATCCATCTATTTCAAAGTTCCATTTGTTTTACATTATGAACTCCTGATTCGAATGTAAAATTAATTAAAAATCATTTTAAAAAATTAAACGCGATATAAGTGCATATTTTTTTCAATCAAACCCAGAATTATGCAATTCTCGCTTGAAATGTTTTACGATATTTTTCAATATGACAAAAATTATTTTAATGTTAAACAATATTTCTTTCGATAATTTTTTTTCAATAATAAAAAAAGAATAACAAAACATTTATAATAATTATAATAATAAATATTATTAAATATTATTAAATAAATATTATTTTAATATTATTTCAATTTTTCTCGCTAGAATATTTTGATTCTTTCCATTGTGACATTATTTTAGTGTATAAAAAATATTCTTTTCGACAATTTTTTTTAGTAATAATAAAATAATAATTATAATAATGAATATTATTTTAATATTATTTCAATTTTTCTCGCTAGAATATTTTGATTCTTTCCATTGTGACATTATTTTAGTGTATAAAAAATATTCTTTTCGACAATTTTTTTTAGTAATAATAAAATAATAATTATAATAATGAATATTATTTTAATATTATTTCAATTTTTCTCGCTAGAATATTTTGATTTTTTCCATTAGGACAAATATTATTTTAGTGTATAAAAAAATATTCTTTTCGACAATTTTGTTTAGTAATAATAAAATAATAATTATAATAATAAATATTATTTTAATATTACTTCAATTTTTCTCGATTAGAATATTTTGATTCTTTCCATTATGACAAATATTATTTTAGCGTATAAAAAAATATTCCTTTCGACAATTTTTTTAAAACAATAATAAAATAATTATTATTTTAATAATAAAAAATATTTTAATAATAAATCATTTTTCCTCGCTTCGAATATTTCGATTCTTTCCATTAGGACAAATATTATTTTAGCGTATAAAAAAATATTCCTTTCGACAATTTTTTAAAAATAATAATAAAATAATAATTATTATAATAATAAAAATATTTTAATAAAAAATCAATTTTTCCTCGCTTTGAATATTTCGATTCCTTCCATTGGGACAAATATTATTTTATTCTGTAAAAAGAACATTGTTTTTCGACTTTTAAAAATTTTGTTATTTTCTTTTTCATCTTTTTTTTGATATATTTTTGATATTTTTTTGATATTTTGAAAAATTTTTCAAAAATTGTTTTCAAGAGAACTTTCGATTAAAAAAGAAATGTTCTCGCATATAAATGACGTTTCTGCGATTCGATTCAAACTACAGCAGTTTTAAATTCTTTACGAGAATATTTCATTAACAATGAAAAATCTTCATATGTTTTGGTTTGCTGGGGCAAAAGTTTTAAAATTGTTTTTAGGAATAGGGAATAAAAAATTTATTTAACTTTCCCTCGCATATTGATTCGAGAGTTTGAAATTGCAATATTGATGAATAAAGTCAGCCGGCAAATGAAATTTATTCTCAAAAAGTCTTTCGCATGTGTATTAAAATTTTAGATTTTCAACATCGAGGGAGGTTTTTGAATATGCGGAACTTTATTTCATAAACAATGTTTTTGAGGATAAATAGAAAAAAAAACTAGGTACTACGAGTACGCATTTCCATGATGATGAATTTCCATTTCTCATGATACAAAAATATCATCTTTTATTGGAAAAATAAATTATTTGTCGATATTTCACATTTTTTCGAAACTTTTCTTACTAGAATTTAATTTAATCTTTTGTTAAAGAAGAAATAAATTATTTGTCGATATTTAACATTTTTTCGAGGCATGTCTTTTTTTACTAAAATTTAATTTAATGTTTTATTACAGAAAAAATAAATTATTTGTCAATATTTAACTTTTTTCGAAACTTTTTTTTAATAAAATTTAATTTAATTTTTTATTAAAGAAAAACTAAATTATTTGTTGATATTTAACATTTTTTCGAGGCATGACTTTGTTTACTAAAATTTAATTTAATCTTCTATTAAAGAAAAAATAATTTATTTGTCGATATTTAACATTTTTTCGAAACTCTTTTTACTAAAATTTAATTTAATCTTTTATTAAAGAAAAAATAAATTATTTTTCGATATTTAACATTTTTTCGAAACTTTTTTTACTAAAATTTAATTTAATCTTTTACTAAAGAAAAAATAATTTACTTGTCGATATTTAACATTTTTTCAAAACTCTTTTTACTAAAATTTAATTTAATCTTTTATTAAAGAAAAAATAAATTATTTTTCGATATTTAACATTTTTTCGAAACTTTTTTTACTAAAATTTAATTTAATCTTTTATTAAAGAAAAAATAAATTATTTGTCGATATTTAACATTTTTTCGAAACTTTTCTTACTAGAATTTAATTTAATCTTTTTTTAAAGAAGAAATAAATTATTTGTCGATATTTAACATTTTTTCGAGGCATGTCTTTTTTTAATAAAATTTAATTTAATGTTTTATTACAGAAAAAATAAATTATTTGTCGATATTTAACTTTTTTTGAAACTTTTTTTTACTAAAATTTAATTAAATTTTTTATTAAATAAAAACTAAATTATTTGTCGATATTTAACATTTTTTCGAGGCATGACTTTGTTTACTAAAATTTAATTTAATCTTCTATTAAAGAAAAAATAATTTATTTGTCGATATTTAACATTTTTTCGAAACTCTTTTTACTAAAATTTAATTTAATCTTTTATTAAAGAAAAACTAAATTATTTTGTCGATATTTAACATTTTTTCGAGGCATGTCCTTTTTTACTAAAATTTAATTTAATCTTTTATTAAAGAAAAAATAAATTATTTTTCGATATTTAACATTTTTTCGAAACTTTTTTTACTAAAATTTAATTTAATCTTTTATTAAAGAAAAACTAAATTATTTTTCGATATTTAACATTTTTTCAAAGCATGTCTTTTTTTACAAAAATTTAATTTAATCTTTTATTAAAGAAAAAATAAATTATTTGTCGATATTTAACATTTTTTCGAAACTTTTTTTACTAAAATTTAATTTAATCTTTTATTAAAAAAAAATTATTTGTCCACATTTAACATTTTTTCGAGGCATGTCTTTTTTTTACTTAAATCACTTATTTTGTAATTTTGACAAAATTTTCCCCAAGTCTATTATTTGTTGAATTACAAATTATTCCGTTTGGATAAATTCAATACGTAAATTTAATTTTTCTTTTTTAAGTTATTCGACTTTATTATTTAAATGATTATATAAATAACGTTTCAGGAAAAAAAAGTAAAAATAAATTGAAAAGTAAATTTAAATAAAATTATATTTGCCGACATTTTTACTTTTTAAAAGAACAAAAAACTGTTTACTATTTTGTTTTGAATTTTCAACCAGAAACATTATTTCCATGATGTTTTTCGCGTGGCATAAATGTTTTTCGCTTAATTTTCAAATATATGTTGAAATATACATACGTAATTTGCCATTGTCGGTAAACAATATATAATATAAAAGAAAATTACCATACCAATGAAACAATGAAACGTTTTCCAAAAGGGAAATAATTTTCCAACTTGGCTCGCACAGAATAAGAAACAGAATAGTAAATATAGTACTTCAGATGCTTTCACACGTTCCTTACATAAGGTAAAGTCATCTTAATGCCAGGATTCGCTTATAAAGGATTAAAATGTTCTTCTATGCATATAGGTACACGTTCGCAGTATTAGGGAACCTTTGAATCGCAAATATCAAAGTAACGATAATTAAGGTAGATAAGGAGGAATATTACGAAATGTCAGCAAAATGAATAAAGGGGATTTTCATTTTTTTATTCTGATATTAACCTCACTTAGTTTGTTCATGTAAAATTTTTTATCTTTTTAAATTGAAATTATGAATTATAAATTATAAATTATAAATTATAAATTATGAATTATAAATTATAAATTATAAATTATAAATTATAAATTATAAATTATAAATTATAAATTATAAATTATAAATTATAAATTATAAATTATAAATTATAAATTATAAATTATAAATTATAAATTATAAATTATAAATTATAAATTATAAATTATAAACATAAATTATAAATCATAAATTATGAATTATAAATTATGAATTATAAATTATAAATTATAAATTATAAATTATAAATTATAAATTATAAATTATTAATTCTTAATTATCAATTCTTAATTATTAATTCTTAATTATTAATTATTAATTATCAATTAATAATTCTTAATTATCAATTCTTAATTATTAATTCTTAATTATTAATTACTAATTAATAATTCCTAATTATCAATTCTTAATTATTAATTATCAATTCTTAATTATTAATTCTTAATTATTAATTACTAATTAATAATTCCTAATTATCAATTCTTAATTATTAATTATTAATTCTTAATTATTAATTCTTCATTCTTAATTATTAATATTATTAATTATTGATTATTAGATATTTGTTTACTTTTTACTATTTATATTTAAAATTTTTTACTTGACGATATTGTTTTAGTATTGTTTACTACTGGTAACGGAAAATAGATAGAAAAATTTGAAAATCATTTTATCGGTCGACTTAATGATTAGATAAAAAAAATATGACTCCAGGTCATACTCGGACCTTGACTCGGAGTAATATTTAATTTTTTATCAGTAATAGATAATTTGGAAAAAATAATTAAGCTCCAATAGACGTAAATTTTTTCAATCGAATTAGAACATTTTTTCAAGATATAAAATAATTTACAAATCGATTTAAAAATTACTAACTAAAAAATGGAGATTTTTTTCATGAACGTGAAAAAGTTCCGTTGCTGTTTGGTAATGACAGTTGATAAATGAATTTTTTTTCCTTTCCAAGATGTAATAAACTAACGTCCCATCTACCTAGCAAATAAATTATTTTTCTTTCAGAATTCAATTCACCATACGAATTCAAGTGAAAGGTAATTAATTTCCAAAGTATAGTTAAATATATTGAAAAAATGGCTGCAACAAATAATTCCTATTTTAAATCAAATTAATTCCACTTCAATCAAATAAATAATGTTCTAACTTTAAAATTAAACGTCTTGTGTCTGGAAAAATGCAAAATTGAACAGGTTTTCTGGAAAATGAAAACCGTATCGATTTAACTGCCATGCAAGGAGTAGCATATATATTAATATAAAGGACTATTGACATTTTCCTATTTTGCAGTAAAATGAACTGCATAAAATGTATGTATACTATATATATATATATATACACGAACTTCAATCACATGAAGTTTGAATTGCAACTGTTGCATGAACTTTTACGAATTCCATTAAAGCATAAATGACTCATGAATAATAAGAATTCATGTCAGTATATAAGTTCCATGAGAAGAGAAAAATAGTTTATGTCAAGTTTTAAAAATCCCCTTAAGGACATTTTGATTTTATGATATTGTTTTTCTGATCCACAAAAACCGCGCAAGTCAATGTAATATTATACTTTCCGAGATGATAAGAAACAAACAAAGAAGAAGACAAACAAAAAATTTTCTGCTCACAATAAATTCCGATAATCACTGATTTTTGCAAAACACACATTACACAACACGAATATAGTCATAAATGAATAAAGTCGTAAATGGAATTAAAATCATTTTATGAAAATTGTACTTTGATTTGCGAAAAATCGTAGACGGTGCGGAAAAAATCGTTGGTAGTAAAATATTTCCGTGAATGTAAATATAAAATGGTGGGTTCAATAAAATCGGTATTTTTGTATTTAAGACACATTTTAAAACATTTGCTCTCCATTCAGGGAACACTGAGATTAAAATTGATTTTTTCTTCTACAAGTAAAGAATTTTGTACTTTATTCTAATTGTCAATTGTTTGACAATAGAGAAAAGGGGTCTATTTTTCGAAAGAGTTAAAAATTAGTGAAATAATTTGACTAAATTAGTCGAGAATTGACATAATTTCTCAAAAAGAGGTAATTTTTTAATTTTTTTCCTTTTCTTTACCTGTCGAAGGATCATTCAGCCCGAAAATCATGGGAGCAAGGGAACACACTGTGATCGCGAGCACGAGCATTGCGATGTCGACGACGCGTCTACGTAAACTGGCTTCTCGCATAACGTACACCCCATGAAAGCAGATCTTTTGCCGCCAATCCATTTGGCGCAAGCGCTCGTTCTCAAACGAAGCTACTTCATTTTTTTTTTCCACCCTCGCACTATCTTTCTCCCTTCGAGGGGTAAAAGCTGCCCTTTACCGAGTACATGACATTTTCCTATGCACCCAAACATAACGTAATCATTTTCATGATTTATTTCTACAAAAACAATTCTGATCCTAAAACTGGATTTTATTTTCCCATTGCTCTCTTTTGAGAATTTAATGGAAAAAAAAATCTCCTTCTAATTATTTGTGTCAGGAAGCACTTTCATTGATGAACTGAAATCACCAGCCTTGCAGTAAAAGTGAAAATACATTCAGTCACTCAAATTTACGCATGAAAAATTTGACAAGAGAAAAAAGAAGAGAGCAGAATAATTTTTTACAAGAATCAGTGATCTGAAAATCCGAATGTATGGAAAGCAGAACATTGTCAAGTATTAAGGGTAGACAGACGGGACACATTGCAAAAAATATTCACCACGTCAGAATATGACTAATAACATTTTCTTAAACATTTCTTTTGCAAGAGACTTGAAGACAAAAATCACAAGAATGACAAAGGAAGAAAAAGTGAATAAAAGAAAAGTTGACTGTGTTACAATAACACAGTAAAACGTGAGGTGTTAAAATAACACCAGAATGGATTAAAATAATCTCTAACAGTTTAATCCCTCTATAATTAAATTAACACCTAAAATGATAAAAATAATTTATTTTGGTGTCATTTTTAGCTATGAATGAAATTTTATTTCGAATAAAACACCAAAGTCGACGATTTGTAAAAATTCAACGAATTTAGCTTCTCCAAAGGGAATAGTAATTTAGTTACTAAATTAGTTACCAACTCACTAATTTAGTAACATAGTTATTAAATTCAATTGTGTTTAAATTTTTTTTTTTAAATTCTCGTCAAAATTTCAATTCTCTTTATAAATAAGAAAATTCTTCTCTGATATTTAATTATTTTACAAAATTTTAATCAAATTCTTGTCAAAATTTCAATTATTTTCAAAAGTTTTTTAAAATTCCATAGTTTTCAATATTAAATATAATTTCAATAAAATTTTCCAAAAGAATTCTATTAGGTATTAAAAAAATATTTAATATAATTCTACGCAAACATTCAATTGTTTTCATAAATAATAAAATTTTTTACACGAATTTAATTATTTACAAATTTTTTTAAAAAATTTCTTCACAATAATTCAATTATTTTCATAAATAATAACATTTCTACAGGGATTCAATTATTTTTATAAATAATAAAATTCTTTTAGGAATTCAATTATTTTCATAAATAATAAAACTCATTGCAGAATTTTAATTATTTATAATGCAATTTTAATCAAATTCCTCGAAAAATGTAATTATTCTGAAAAATCTTATTAAAATTCGCCTAAAAATTTTAGATCATACTAAAGTATTAAAAGCATTACATGGATTTTTAGAAATTATTAAATTTTTAATAATTTTTTAATCAAATTCTTGTCAAAATTTCAATTATTTTCAAAAGTTTTTTAAAATTCTATAGTTTTCAATATTATATGTAATTTCAATAAAATTTTCCAAAAGAATTCTATTAGGTATTAAAAAATATTTGAATACAATTCTACGCAAACATTCAATTGTTTTCATAAATAATAAAATTTTTTAAACGAATTCAATTATTTACAAATTTTTTAAAAAAATTTCTTCACAATAATTCAATTATTTTCATAAATAATAACATTTCTACAGGGATTCAATTATTTTTATAAATAATAAAATTCTTTTAGGAATTCAATTATTTTCATAAATAATAAAACTCATTGCAGAATTTCAATTATTTTTAATGCAATTTTAATCAAATTCCTCGAAAAATGTAATTATTCTTAAAAATCTTATTAAAATTCGCCTAAAAATTTTAGATCATACTAAAGTATTAAAAGCATTACATGGTTTTTTAGAAATTATTAAATTTTTAATAATTTTTTAATCAAATTCTTGTCAAAATTTCAATTATTTTCAAAAGTTTTTTAAAATTCCATAGTTTTCAATATTATATGTTTTTCCATAAAATTTTCCAAAAGAATTCTATTAGGTATTAAAAAATATTTGAATACAATTCTACGCAAACATTCAATTGTTTTCATAAATAATAAAATTTTTTAAACGAATTCAATTATTTACAAATTTTTTAAAAAAATTTCTTCACAATAATTCAATTATTTTCATAAATAATAACATTTCTACAGGGATTCAATTATTTTTATAAATAATAAAATTCTTTTAGGAATTCAATTATTTTCATAAATAATAAAACTCATTGCAGAATTTCAATTATTTTTAATGCAATTTTAATCAAATTTCTCGAAAAATGTAATTATTCTTAAAAATCTTATTAAAATTCGCCTAAAAATTTTAGATCATACTAAAGTATTAAAAGCATTACATGGTTTTTTAGAAATTATTAAATTTTTAATAATTTTTTAATCAAATTCTTGTCAAAATTTCAATTATTTTCAAAAGTTTTTTAAAATTCCATAGTTTTCAATATTATATGTTTTTCCATAAAATTTTCCAAAAGAATTCTATTAGGTATTAAAAAATATTTGAATACAATTCTACGCACTCAATTATTTTCATAAATAATGAAAAATTATACAGGAATTCAATTATTTACAAATTTTTTTATAGGTAAATTTCTTCGTAATAATTTAATTATTTTCATAAATATTAATATTTCTACAGACATTCAATTATTTTCATAAATAATAAAATTCTTCTAGTATTTAAATTATTTTCATAAATAATAAAACTCATTGCAAAATTTCAATTATTTTTAATGCAATTTTAATCAAATTTCTCGAAAAATGTAATTATTCTTAAAAATCTTATTAAAATTCGCCTAAAAATTTTAGATCATACTAAAGTATTAAAAGCATTACATGGATTTTTAGAAATTATTAAATTTTTAATAATTTTTTAATCAAATTCTTGTCAAAATTTCAATTATTTTCAAAAGTTTTTTAAAATTCCATAGTTTTCAATATTATATGTAATTTCAATAAAATTTTCCAAAAGAATTCTATTCGGTATTAAAAAATATTTGAATACAATTCTACGCACTCAATTATTTTCATAAATAATAAAATTTTTTACACGAATTCAATTATTTACAAATTTTTTAAAAAAATTTCTTCACAATAATTCAACTATTTTCATAATTAATAACATTTCTACAGATATTCAATTATTTTCATAAATAATAAAATTCTTTTAGTATTTAAATTATTTTCATAAATAATAAAACTCATTGCAGAACTTCAATTATTTTTAATGCAATTTTAATCAAATTCCTCGAAAAATGTAATTATTCTTAAAAATCTTATGAATCTTATTAATCTTATTCGCCTAAAAATTTTAGATCATACTAAACTATTATTTAAAAGCATTACATGGATTTTTAGAAATTATTAAATTTTGAAAAAATTTCAAACTAAAATCATTGAAATTCTTAATTTTTGCATATTTATGACAACAAATTTTGTAGAAATAATTTATTTTATAAGTTTACAAGGATTTTTATTGAAATTACTTCAAGTTTTTGTGTTTCAATATATATTTAATTGCAGAATTTGCGAATAATAGAAATTTTGTAAAATTGAATTGTAAAGGAATAAATTTGAGAATTAAAACTCATCGCAGCGTTTTAATTATTTTTCATACAATTATAATTGAATTTCTTGAAAAAAAGTAATTATGTTCATGTAAGTTTTTAGAAAATTCGACAAATGAATTGAATTATTAAAAAATTTGTTACTAAAATTCATTATGACAATTAAATTTTCAGAAATATTCAATTATTCAATATATTATTTACTTTTGCATTTAAATAATTATATTCCAGTAGAAGTTTTGATTAAAAATTGATTTAAAAATGAATTTCAGTTAAAATATTTTAGATTATATTTGAATATTAAGGAAATGTAGAGAGAACTTTTTGGAAATACTTGAATTTTGAAATTAATATTTTTGAAAAAGTTTAATTGATTTTTTTTTTAATATTATGTGTTCATGTTTTATAGCTATCAAAAAATTTAATAAAATAAAATTTCATTGATTGTAAAAAATAACTCCAAAATTGATTATTTTAATATTTTTTGGTGTTAATTTAATTTGCAACACTTTTTAATACCTCACGATTTACTAAGAAACTTTGTCTAATTAAAAATTAAGAGATTATACCAAAAGATAAGAGTAAAAAAGAATAAAGAATTTGAAAGAAAAAAATTTAAAGAATTTTAAGTATAAAGAATTTACCAAATATTTTATTATTATTATTATTTTCATTTTAGTTTCAGTCATTTGTTCTTTTAGAAAATACACCAACTTGTTTTCAAATAATAAATAACTGCCACATATCGAAATTTCAGTCCCTTGGCGAAGGCTTTTTGAAAATCTTCCCACGTGCAGGTCTGTCATGTGATCTCAAATTTCAAACATATACGTTCTCATATGCTATCAAAAAAAAAATTCACAAGGGACTTAAAAATTGAATCCTTTGGTTATTATTTGAAAATTTAAAGCTCAAATAAAAACACTAAATATTTGCATTACATCAAGTTATGAAGTAGGAAAACAAGCTGTCGATTACCAGAAATGATTTTCATCAAGAAATAAAAGACGAATCCTATTACCTTCCCCGTAATGGGATCACGAATAATCTCAGCGCTTTTTAATGGTGCTTTTTGCTATTTAGCGCTAACTGCACTCGGCTAGTTTTTAAAAAATTCTATTTCAGACTAATTCCGCAATCGTATTCCTGTTAAATTAAATCCGCAATCGTAATCTGTTGATATCTTCTCAAACATATTCAGTACGTGAACTTGTAAATTAGGTAAAGTAAAATTAACTCTCTACAAGTTAGAATATTAAAGTTTGGTATGAGAGAGTTTGGTTTGAGAGCGATATTAGCAAATCCGAATAAAATTTAGATTAGATTTTATTATTTCTGACAAAATTGCCAGTGACGCGAATAGAGAGAAAGAGAGAGAGAAAACACAATATTTAGATGCAGACATGAAAAACTTTTTCATGCTTTACGTGCAAATTTCATGTAGAGAAGTTTGACACAAATGAAAATACATTTGCTGTGATATGGGATTACAAGTCAAAGCGCAACGACCACTAAACTGAAACGAAACACAAATACAAGCAGGAGATTAAGACAACACAGAAATAGACGACCATCATGTCAGAAGTGTTAATGACAAAGCAAAGGAATACATAATACATTACTAAAACTAAAACTATTATTATATTACTATTACTATTAATTAATAACACTGTCCGACACTGATTTTGCCCCTTGAATAATTCTGATCACTTTCGATAGATTTTTTCACGCTGATTACGAATCTGAAAAGAAAAATTCTCTAGCACGTCAAGTTTTTGAGAAAATTAGTGTTAAAAAGTCAAAAAAGCATGTTTTTGTCTATCTTTGAAAATCATTAAAAAATAAACAAGAGGTGCAAGAATTTTTTTTTGGTTTTAAATGAAAGCTTGAACCAACAATTTCATTGAGGAAGAATTCGAAGGCATTTCCTGTAAGACAATTAAAAAAAATTTTTTCCTATGCATTAAATTTTGTTAAAATTTATATTTTTCTGGCACCATGTATAACGTCAGCATTATAAAACAAGTGATAAACAAATGAGTTTTTTATTTTTCAAATTAATAACATTTTATATTATTTTCAGGTTACTTATTTTAATAAAAAAAATTTTCAGTTAATCTTGATGTATATACTTAACAAAAGAAAAGTTCATTTTGAAAAGAAAATTTATGTATTTAAAATAAAGAATACCTATTATGAATTTAACACTATTTGTTTTTGCAATTATAGCATTGCTTTCAGTACATAGTTGTTTTGCTCTAATATAGAATACAAGCAGACAAAATGAAATATTAAATAAATTTCAACATTTAAAAATCAGCTAAAATAACTTTTACAATAAAAAATTGAATTATCATTAATTTTATAAATTAAATATGTGTTTAAATATATCAAATAATTTAATTTGTATGAACACTGAACATTCAATTTAATACATATCAATTTCTTTTATTAGTGAGGAATTTAATTTTTATTAGAAGAATTCTTTAATATTAATTTAATTTATTTAAAATTATGTGCTATAAATAAATATAATTAGCGTAGAGCAGGATTTATTTCTTATTGAACGTTTAAATAAAGTTGTAATTAAAAATTTCTGTAAAGGTTTTAAATACAACATATTTGTAAAAATTATATTACTGAAATTTTATTTCAAAGGCATCAATTAAATTTTCAAATTGTTTATTTATTTTATTGAGTATTCATATACGTCATGATTAATTGCAACATTTCTTTCGAAGAAAATAAGTAACCTGAAAATAATATAAAATGTTATTAATTTGAAAAATAAAAAACTCATTTGTTTATCACTTGTTTTATAATGCTGACGTTATACATGGTGCCAGAAAAATATAAATTTTAACAAAATTTAATGCATAGGAAAAAATTATTTTTAATTGTCTTACAGGAAATGCCTTCGAATTCTTCCTCAATGAAATTGTTGGTTGCGATTCAAGCTTTTATTTAAAACAAAATTCTTGTACCTCTTGTTTATTTTTTAATGATTTTCAAAGATAGACAAAAACATGCTTTTTTGACTTTTTAACACTAATTTTCTCAAAAACTTGACGTGCTAGAGCATTTTTCTTTTCAGATTCGTAATCAGCGTGAAAAAATCTATCGAAAGTGATCAGAATTATTCAAGGGGCAGAAAAAAAGTTATTTTTGTCGGACAGTGTAATTAATGTTTCTAACCTATGTAAGGAATTTTTATTTTACTTACAATTCTTTATTACTTGCAATTTGAAATCTTGGGGAAAATTCGAAGCTTTATTTCACCAGATATAATACAGCGAAGCATAAAATGAAACCAATGAAAATTGCGCTTCCGAAAATATTTAATTTCCTTCGAAACTAGTAGAACAGCATATACATCCGTAACAAAAAGCATTACTCTGTTTCTTATTATTAAAAAAAAATAAATGAAACATCCCTCTCTCTCTCTCTCTTTGTATGTGTGTCTGATTATTTTTTGCAATATAATACCAAATAATTTTCAACTTTGAAACTTTTCATTTCAATCTATACTGTATATATACACAAAGCACCGGCGCGTCGCATCTTTTAATGGATTATAAAATGCATTTGGTTCAGAGAACACTGTCAATAGATTTTCGCTTCCTTGATTTTCAATGAGACTAACGCGGGTCCTTATACTCAATCAATCAAATCAATAAAATGACAAGTCTCATCGAGAATAATACATAATATAATCTTTCATTTTCATGAAATTAAAAAGTCCGCTTATTGTTGAAGAGAATTTTTTGTAATTATTTCTAGACAA
Source organism: Leptopilina drosophilae (assembly GCA_032873175.1). NCBI lineage: Eukaryota > Metazoa > Arthropoda > Insecta > Hymenoptera > Figitidae > Leptopilina > Leptopilina drosophilae. The sequence continues at coordinate 8,747,629 of CM065481.1, forward strand.
AGAGAATAATGCTTTACAAAAAAAATAGAAAATCGTGAGGTAATAAAAAGTGCTGAAGTTTAAATTAACACCAAAAAAGATTAAAATGATCAATTTTGGTGTTATTTTTGACAATGAATGGAATTTTTGTTTATTAATTTTTTTATAACTGTAAAACATGAAGATATCGATAACTCCAAATAGAAGACCCGGAGTGATCGATTCCTTGTTCCTTCCTATTTTATTATAATTAAAAATGACCAAGTAATAAAATCATTATTTTATATTTTAAAAATATTGCACTTTTTCAAAATTATTTTCATTGTTTTAATTTAATTATTGTTTTCAACAGTTTTTAACTACAATTTTATTTTATACCTATTATTTTTAATAATAATTAATTTCAATTTCACAATTTTTTTCATTAATCAATTTCACGAATTCTCAATTATTCCTAAATCCTTTAATTAAATGCATTTTAGAAAATAAAAACTTCAAATAATAAAATTCAATTCAACTTTTTCAAAAACATTAATTTAAAAATTCCATTATTTCCAAAAAGTTCACTCTATATTTTTTTTATATTCAATTATAATCTAAAATTTTAACTGAAATTCATTTTTATGAAATGAAAATCAATTTTTATTAAAAAGTTCTACAAGAATTTAATTATTTAAATGCAAAAGAAAATAATTTATTAAATAATTGAATGTTTAAAAAAAACTTTTTTTTAAATTTTTATTAAATTCTCATAAAGAATTTTAGTAATAAATTTTTTAATAATTCAAGTCTTTTGTCGAATTTTATTAAAACTTTTTATGAACATAAACTACTTTTTTCAAAGAATTCAATTATAATTGTATGAAAAATGATTAAAACGCTGCGATGAGTTTTAATTCTCAAATTTATTCCTTTACAATTCAATTTTATAAAATTTCTATTTCTATTTCTATTTCTATTTTCTTTTCGGAAATTCTGCAATTAAATATATATTGAAAAATAAAAAATTGAAATAATTTCAATAAAGATACTAATAAAGTTATAAAAAGAATTAATTCTACAGAATTTGTTGTCAAAAATATGAAAAATTAAGAATTTCAATGATTTCAGTTTGAAACTTTTTGAAAATTTAATTATTTCTAAAAATGCACGTTATAATGCTTTTCGTACTTAAGTATAATCTAAAATTTTAGCTGAAATTCATTTTTAAAAGCATTTTTATTAGTAAATTCTACTAGAATTCAATTATTTAAATACAAAAATAAATAATTTATTAATTTCATGTTTGTTGAAATTAAATTCTCATAATGAATGTTATCAACAAATTTTTTAAATCATTAAATTCTTTGGACGAATTTTAATAAGATTTTTAAGAATAATGACATTTTTCGAGGAATTTGATTAAAATTGCATTAAAAATAATTGAAATTTCGCTTTGAGTTTTATTATTTATAAAAATAATTGAATTCTTAAAAGAATTTTATTATTCATAAATATAATTGAATCCCTGTAGAAATGATATTATTTATGAAAATAATTGAATTATTGTGAAGAAATTTTTTTTAAAAATTTGTAAATAATTGAATTCGTGTAAAAAATTTAATTATTTATGAAAACAATTGAATGTTTGCGTAGAATTGTATTGAAATTTTTTTTAATAATTGAATTCTTTTGGAAAATTTTATTCAAATAGTAGATATTGAAAATTATGGAATTTTAGAAAACTTTTGAAAATAATTGAAATTTTGACAAGAGTTTGATTAAAATTTTGTAAAATAATTGAATATCAGAGAGGAATTTTAATATTTATAAAGAGAATTGAAGTTTGTAAAATTTTAAATTCTTTTTTTGTAAATTTTAAAATTGTTAAATTTTATCTAAAAATTTTAAAATTGTTAAATTTTATCTGTAAATTTTAAAATTGTTAAATTTTATCTGTAAATTTTAAAATTGTTAAATTTTATCTGTAAATTTTTAAAATTGTTTAATTTTATCTGTAAATTTTAAAATTGTTAAACTTTATTTGTAAATTTTTAAATTGTTAAAATTTTTATGTAAATTTTAAAATTGTCAAATTTTATTTGAAAATTTTTAAATTGTCAAATTTTATTTGTAAATTTTTAAATTGTCAAATTTTCATTTGTAAATTTTTAAATTGTTAATTTTCATTTGCGAATTTAAAAATTGTTAAATTTTATTTGTAAATTTTAAAATTGTTAAATTTTAATCCTTTTTGGTGTTAATTTAATCCTACAGGGATTAAACTGTTGCAGATTATTTTAATCCATTTTGGTGTTATTTTAACATCTTATACTTTTTACTGGGAACATGAGCACGAATGTTTATTTCAATATTTTATATTCTTGTGTTTTTCGTTTAATGCAAAAAAAAAAAATTAGAGACACGCCACGAAATCGTTAATTAGCTTTGTTATTGCACAATTTTTACAATCGAGCAGGTTTTTACGGTCAATTATTATTCTACACAGAAATCTCCAAGAACTATTCGACTCTTATCATTAATTATATTAGTTAAGAATTCTTTTATGAATAATTTTTACAAAAAAGTAATAATTTCATTTATCTTTATTACTAAAATTTTTTAGATCTATAATTAATTACGAGAATTCACTTTAATTGTTAGGAAACTCAGGACTTTTTTCAGCCTTTAACAAACTTTATTTTCATAATAAAAAATAAGTATTGTCGATTGTCACGTGGAATAAAAGTTTGTTTCCAACAATTTAAAAAATATTGATATAATACTTCTAATTTCAAAGGAAAGGAAATTTTCTTTTAATTTTTTAATCTGTATTATATGTATTAAATTTATGATATTTATTATGTTTATTACATTTATTATATTTATTATATTTTAGATTTATTAGATTTATTATAATTATACTATATTTATTGTATTTATATTTATTCACGGTAAATCGTTAGGTATTAAAATAACACCAAAATGGATTAAAATAACACTAAATTGGTTTATTTTAATTCTTTTTTGTGTTATTTTAATACCTAACGATTTACCGTGTTGTATTTATATTTATTGTATTTATATTTATAATATTTTTATCTATTATATTTATATGTATTATATTTATATGTATTATATTTATATCTATTTTATTTATTAGTTTTATTAGATTTCGGCAGAAAATTGCTTCTCTTTTATAGAAGATAAAATTTTGTTATTGAGATTACACCAGACATTAGGGGGAACCTTAAAGATATTCGTTAATTACACTTGCCGTCAAAATTACGACTACATGCCGCTCGTGTCGATCGTTGAAAACCGCAAAATCGATACAGTGCTGAGGATCGATTTCAATTTACCCTCGTTAAGCGCAGCACGCGTTCATGGCTAACGAGCTTTCGAAAGTCGTATAGCCGACAAGTTGGCTCGCGAGCTTCAAAACTTATTCCTAATATCTGTAACAAACCTGTAATCTGGCCCCAGTAAAATATAAATCCTCCTCGATTTTACTGTACACAGCTTACGTTTCTAAAATTAGAAAATAAGAAAACATGGGAGTTATCCAAATTTCCATCCTTAATTTTCCGAAAAAATTTTCAATATTATTAAAAACTGACTATTGTAACGAAAAAGAATTATTGAATAAAATTTTTGAAAAGAATCATTTAAAACAATTATTGAGAACAATTAATGATAAAAATTATTGAAAATAGTTATTGAAAACAATTATTGAAAACAATTGTTGAAAACAATTGTTGAAAACAATTGTTGAAAACAATTGTTGAAAACAATTATTGAAAAGAATTATTGAATATAATTATAGAATACAATTATTGAAAAAAATTATCGAATTATTGAAAACAATTATTTGAAACAATTATTGAAAACAATTATTTAAAACAATTATTACACTGAAAAAACAATTTATTTGATTCAAATAACCGATTATTTGTCTATGATCAAATAAATATTTACTTGAATCAAATAATTTTTATTGGAATCAAATAAATATTTTCTTGAATCAAATTAATTGTATTTGAATCAAATATTTCAGTATTTGAAGCAAATACTAATTAATTGATTCAAATAAAAATTATTTCATTCAAATAAATATTTATATGATTATAGACAAATAATCGGTTATTTGAATCAAATAAATTTTTTTTTCAGTGTATTGAAATATTATTTTTGACAAAAAACATTTTTTTTAATTAAAAATTGAACCGAAATGATAACAGGCAAATTAAACGGAACATCGGATTTAAAAATATGTTGTATTTTATTTTCAATAAAGACTTTATCCAAATTATATAATCGGTGCACGTACAATCACATTTTGTTAATGAATTTATTAAATACTTTCGCAAATAACAAATTTCAGAGCATTCAGACAGTAATCTGCTCGTCTTTCGGGACCCTTTAAGCCAAAGCTTTCATGGAAGTAGAACGTAAACGTTTTTCTTAAAAGCTCTCTAAACCCGTGTACAGTATACGGAAAATAATTTACTCGTCAAAAAGATCGTTTCTTTTATTCATTGGCAGCAAGAGGTTCGCTTAATGAAAAAATGAAAAAAAAAATCCCCCACATGTAATTCTCATAAACAATTTCACTTTTAATTACAAAATAAATTTTTCCAACCACTTTTCTTTCATATATCTATATATATATATCTTTACATTTGTTTTCAAGCTCGTACAGTTGAGATAAATTAAATTTTCTCTTAAACAATTTTAATATTTAATAATATTAAAAATTTAATTCAATGTTTAAAAAAATTTACATTCTTCGAATTTGCTAATTTACAATTATTATTTTTCTTCCTTTATTTTTTTGTAGTAATTTTAATATCAAGAAATATTCTTAGAGAATTCTTATTAGACGAGAAATAATTTAAAAAAATTCTTTTTGTCATGTTTATAAAAAATATGTACAAAATGTTTTCGGTTAGAATTTTTTTTACACATTTTCACAGTGCGTGAGTTTTTTTTTTTTTTTGATTTGGTGAATATAATAACATTTGTTAAAAAGATTTTCTACTAGAACTTTATGACTTTAGGCTTCATAAAAAAAGCTCTTCGTCGATAATTCACACAATTTGCATACATATCAAGCAGGCTCGTAAAATTCGAAATAATTTAAATTTAAACAGCTAACTTTATAACTAGTTTTCAAAAAAAAACTTAATTCTAAAAATTTTTCAATTAACTTAATTCGTGAGTGTTTTGATTTTAAAAACAAGGCAACAAAAAAAAGCGTAAATAGTAATTTTCCTCTAATAAAATTAATAATATCTCAAATAATTTCTATATATATGTATATTAGTAAAATTACAAAATTATGCCGCAAAATTTGCAAAAATCACTTTAAAAGCAAATAAAATTATTTTTGCAATTAGGACCAAAGATATCAAATATATAAACATATATGTACATACCATGTGTGTATACTTGTATACATATGCACTTTAACACCAGTATTTGCTTTCAGAAATCGACTAGTTTCAAGTCACGCGATTTCCTTTCGCAAACTGTTACTTGTTCGCGACATAAATAATTTACAATGTCAATTTCCTCCCACCCTCTCAAATGTTCAGAGTCACGAATTCGTAAAAAAAAAGAAAAATAATCGTTCTCTGATATCAATCGGAAAATTAGTTGTTGTATACAAAAGTCAATTAGAATTTTTTAATTTTGTAACATTAAAATAATTGTAATACAAAAAAAAAGTTTAATTTTGCAAAAAAAAAAACAGATTTTCCATACGTAACTTTATGACAAAAAAAATTCCCCTCTACTTTGATCAACTCTCGCGACAAAAGAAAAACATAAAATGTTGACTATTTGCTGATGTCAAAAAAAAAACTTGATGGAAAATATGTTTTATGTAAAATATATGGTGATGTATTATCGCGACGTCTTCATTCAACGCTCAGGCGAGGCTTTTCAGGCCTGTGTTGGCAAGTTGAGCGGCATTGAAATCCCGTTCTTTCGCAACCCTTCGTGCTTACATCGTAAATCCCCCAAAATCCAGGGAATGAAAGCCTAGTCTCGTTGCCTTCGTGAAATTTTTGCATTCACATTGTATACAGTATGAACTTGTTGTTGAAATGATATTTTATACACAGATATCATTCTCTATATATACATTTAAATATAAATGTGTATAGGTATATATATATATATATATATATATATATATATATATATATATATTGTATTAATGAAGAATAGAATAACGGCCGACCAATGAAATATGACAATCATCACATACTCGAACTGGTTTCGCTGAATTCAGTAAAGCTATTGTGTTGTCACTGCAGGCATTACAAAAAATATTTCCACAATTTCGACAATGGTGCTGTAACAGAAAAATTTATTTTTAATACATTTTTTTGTTTTCAGTCACTTTCTTTGTTTTTGAACAAACAATATAGTGATAAATAGAATATATCATTCATAAACGATGGGTACGAATATAGGTAATTTATAAAAAAAAACTAAAAAAATGCAGATATGACACGGAATCGAACCTTAGGACTCAAGACTAAATATTAAAAAACAAATCCAGTAAGCTACTTTATACAAGATGAGTAATTAGCCAAATCTAGAATTTTATCTTAAAAAGTAAAAAAAAACTAAATACGAATCAAAATGTACAATTTTTTTACTACTTTTTGCATTAGGCGACAAAATAATTCAAAGAGATGAAAAAAATTGTAAATAGTCTATAAAACGAATACTAGCATTCACTTTCTGGCAAAAATAAATTCCACAGTGATTAATTTATCAATTTCACGAAATTTCAATTATTCCTAAATTCTTTAATTAAATGCATATTAGAAAATAAAAACTTCAAATAATATTTAAAAAATTCAATTCAACATTTTCAAAAATATTAATTTCAAAATTCAATTATTTCCAAAAAGTTCACTATATATTTCTTTTAATATTAATTAATTTAATAATAATTAATTAATTAATAATTATTATTATTAATTAATAATTTATTAATAATTTAATATTTATTATTATTTTAATTATAATCTCAAATTTTAAATGAAATTTATTTTTATATAATAAAAATCAATTTTTTAAAAAATATTAATTTCAAAATTCAATTATTTCCAAAAAGTTCACTATATATTTCTTTTAATATTCAATTATAATCTCAAATTTTAAGTGAAATTCATTTTTATGAAATAATAATAATTTTTTGTTAAAAAATTTTACAAGAATTTAATTATTTAAATGTTAACTACAAAGCTTTTAAATCATTAAATTCTTTGGACGAATTTTAAAAAGATTTTTTAGAATAATTACATTTTTCGAGCAATTTGATTAACATTGCATTAAAAATAATTGAAATTCTCCAATCAGTTTTATTATTTATGAAAGTAATTGAATTATTGCGAAGAAATTTATAAGAAAATTTGTAAATAATTGAATTTCTGTAAAATTTTTTATTATTTATGAAAATAATTGAACTATTTCAAAATTCAATTATTTCCAAAAAAGTTCACTCTATATTTCTTTTAATATTCAGTTATAATCCAAAATTTTAAATGAAATTCATTTTTATGAAATAAAAATAATTTTTTGTTAAAAAATTTTACAAGAATTTAATTATTTAAATGTTAACAACAAATTTTTTATATCATTAAATTCTTTGGACGAATTTTAAAAAGATTTTTTAGAATAATTACATTTTTCGAGGAATTTGATTAACATTGCATTAAAAATAATTGAAATTCTCCAATGAGTTTTATTCTTTATGAAAATAATTAAATTCTTGCGAAGAAATTTATGAAAAATTTGTAAATAATTGAATTTCTGTAAAATTTTTTATTATTTATGAAAATAATTGAACTATTTCAAAATTCAATTATTTCCAAAAAAGTTCACTCTATATTTCTTTTAATATTCAATTATAATCTAAAATTTTAACTAAAATTCATTTTTATGAAATGAAAATCAATTTTTATAAACAAATTCCACAATTATTTAATTATTTAAATGCAAAGGTAAATAATTTATTGAATAATTGAATGTTTCTTAAAATTCAATTCTCATAAAGAATTTCAGTAAGAAATTTTTTAATAAATCAATTCTTTTGTCGAATTTTATTATAATATGCATGAACATAATTACTCTTTTCAAGGAATTCAATTATAATTGCATGGAAAATAATTGAAACGCTGCGATGATTACAAAACATTAATTATTCGAAAATTCTGCAATTAAATATATACTGAAAAATAAAAACTTGAAATCATTTTAATAACAATCCTATTAAACTTTAAAAAAAATTAATTCTACAGAATTTTTTGTCAAAAATATGAAAAATTAAGAATTTTCATGATTTTAATTTATAGAAAGTGAATTTATCATTAGGTAGTTAAATATTAATTGAGAAAGAAGCTATTAATTTTCCGAATTAATTTTTCAATGATTTTAGTTTGAGACTTTTTGAAAATTTAATTATTTCTAAAAATCCACTTTTTAATGCTTTTAACATTTAAGCATAATTTAAAATTTTAACTGAAATTTATTTTTAAAAGCATTTTTATTAGTAAATTCTACGAGAATTCAATTATTAAAATACAAAAATAAATAATTTATCAATTTCATGTTTGTTGAAATTAAATTCTTATAAAAAATGTTATCAACAAATTTTTTAAATCATTAAATTCTTTGGACGAATTTTAATAAGATTTTTAAGAATAATGACATTTTTCGAGGAATTTGATTAAAATTGCATTAAAAATAATTGAAACTCAGCAATGAGTTTTATTGTTCATGAAAATAATTGAATTCCTAAAAGAATTTTCTTATTTATAAAAATAATTGAATCCCTGTAGAAATGTTATTATTTATGGAAATAATTGAATTAATGCGAAGAAAGTTATAAAAAAATGTGTAAATAATTGAATTTCTGTAAAAAAATTTATTATTTATAAAAATAATTGAATGTTTGCGTAGAATTGTATTCAAATTTTTTTTTTTTTAACAATGTAATTTTTTTGGAAAATTTTATTAAAATAGACGATATTGAAAATTATGGAAAATTCTGAAAAAAATTCAGATATTACACGGTAATCGAACCCTAGGACTCAAGACTAAATATTAAAGAACAAATCCACTGAGCTACTTTACTCAAGATGAGTAATTAGCCAAATCCAGAATTTTGTTTTAAAAAGTAAGAAAAAAATTAAATACGAATGAAAATGTACAATTTTTGTTAGCACTTTTTGCATTAGGCGACAAAATAATTCAAAGACATGGAAAAAATTGTAAATAGTCTATAAAACGTATACGAGCATTCACTTTCTGGCAAAAATAAATTCCTCAGTGATGTGTAGTTTATGTATCGAGTCTGACTATAAACCAACCTTACCACTTAAGTAGATGACGTATTTTATATTCAGACACATATTTTCTCAAACCCAGATTTCCATAAGATAATTAAACATTTGTCTTGTCTTGTAATCGCTCCCAAGAGAATGTGAAACCACTTTGATTTTTTTTCTAAAATTCTACTTCTTTCTATATACTATAGTCGCACGTAGAAAATAAAGTAAATTTAAAATTGCAATATATGTAAAAATATTCTTTTTATATTATATATATATATATATATATATATATATATATAGCCAGAATAATAACTTCTACATGTGATTTTTTTGAATATCAATTTTTCACATGCACTTATTCTTGAAAAAGAGAAATATGAGCGTTTGTTCCTCCCGGAGGATAAGTGAGCTTCATTATTTCTATAGCTTACTGGAAATAATGAAAAAGAACATTTATAATGGAGCTTGTACAGAAGAGCGTTTTACTTTCAATATAGAAAAGAAAATGTGATCGATAAATTAAAAATGATATCGTAGCTTTTCTTTCTTGTCTCCAAGAACGTACGTCCTTGTGCAACGAAACGTTAAGTACCTAATAATTTATTTCACTGATTTTATTCTTTTTGTGCGCGCATTAATTTCAGTGACGTCCAGAATCGCAATTGTGAAATGAAAATAACGTAACATAATAATTGAATATAAAAATAATTATAAACAATAATTATAAACAATAATTATAAACAATAATTATAAACAATAGTTATAAACAATAATTATAAACAATAATTATAAACAATAATTATAAACAATAATTATAAACAATAATTATAAACAATAATTATAAACAATAATTATAAACAATAATTATAAAAAAAGTCTATTTTAAACGCCTGATGTTTTAAAACATAATAACGAGGTGTTTTTTCAACTATTTAACGTAATGGAAATTAAATTACTTATTTCTTATTTTGGGAACTCATTTTCGCACTTAGAAAACGAGAGAAAAATTCTTGGAACATTATATTTTATGTTTTTATTTATTGGGGGCGCTGATAAAGAATCTAAGGTTTAGTTTTAAAAATTCAACATGGCGGATTCAATATGGCGGACGAATTTTTAAAAAACTGTTTTTATCCACCAGAAATTCATTAATCACGTTTCTTAGTCATAGAAATATTTTTAATGTTTTCAATATCAATGCGTATTTTTGCAAACAGTATTTTGCCGACCATTAAACGTTAACAAACCATTAAAATTTAGTTTTGTTCAGATTTGAATCCAATTGAATTGAATTGAAATTAATTAAATTGGATCCAAAAAAAATATCTAATTAAAAAAGTATAAAATTAAAAAATTAAAGAACGAATCGATGGAATAAAAACGGACTTAAATATTTCTCTAATCTTTTGTTCTGTAACACCCCCGATAGTCTCAGTTTCAGAATACTTTTCTTCTTCATCGACATGAACATAGTAGATTGGGGTGAATTTAACGCCGAAAATTGAATTTTCACAAATAAGATGGGACACCTTCATATCGTGGAACGACGTTAATGTACCGGGTGCAAGGGAAGGGCTCGAATAATATCGTTCCGATAACCGATTCCGCCCAGCAAGTTAATTATTGAACCGTCCCATGAGGGTGACTTATGACTGAGGCGTATAGACTAGATTAGTGTCTGCAACTTTGCGCTGCCAAGCCTCAACCTTGCCATATACTTCCTTATCTATGCCGGCAGTCCGGATGCTTACAGACACTCAAGAAGGATATATAAATCAGACTGCGATCAAAATCAAGAATTACTAGGGGGGCCCTTCTCCTGCTCTGCTATACATTTCACTTGCGAGCTAAACTTTGTCTCGATATTTTCATAGCAAAAGAATAGTTAACATTTTTTCTCATACTTTCAAATCAGAAATATTCGCATTTTGCATCGAAAGTTTGCTGCAAATGTATTAAATTGACGAGGGGAAAAAATGGATTCAGATCATGATATTAATGTTCATAATCACTAAATGATTATTAGCTAATATGGAAATTAAAGGTAAATAAATACTTTGCGAATTTAATTTTTAATTGATAGTTCATGTTATGATTTTATTTGATGATTTTTTTTTGTTTGCACACTTTAGTTATTTTTATTTCTTCTATTTCCATAATCCGCAACAAAACTAAAAGATATTTTCCAATCAAAATTTCGTTCATATCAATTTCACGATTTCGCTATTCGTCACAAAGTGATATTGTTTAAATTACTTTTTCTCCTTTTTGTTCCAGTTGTTTCGAAGAAATTTTTATTTGAAAAAGAAATTATTTATTGTATTTCAATAAATATCGATGAGAGTTCAATTATTTCTCTAACATAGAGCAATGTTTGGAAATTTATTGCCACTTTAGAGATGAAATGATAGTAATACATAAAATGCATCAAAGTATTAAAAAGTTGAATCAAAGTATTTAAATGTTTGATCAAAGTATTTAAATGTTTAATCAAAGTATTTAAATGTTCAATCAAAGTATTTAAATGTTCAATAAAAGTATTTAAATTTTCAATCAAAGTATTTAAAGCATATTAAAGAATATTTAAGGGGCACAACTAGTGTGAGTGCCTGAAAAAACGGTGATTTTTAGGAATTTTTTTCAGAGAATTTATTGCGTCAAATGTTTTGAAGTTTTTTTACACGAATATGTCTATTACTAGTGATCAATTCGTAATTTTTTTTAAAGAAAAATATTATTTTTTTGAAAAGTTATTCGCCATCTCCCGAGTGTCCAAAAAAAAAGTTGTCCAACTGCTGCAGTGATTGTTGCCTTCTCAGTGATTGAAATAAAAAAAAAGAAAAAGATTATCAAACTAGAAGATATTTGCCGTACAATGACCCTCGGATGTAAAAAAAATATTGAAATGCAACAAAATGGCAGAGTTTTGAAAAAAGCTTATAAATTTCGCCTAAAAAATCCGATAGTTTTTTACCGACTATTCTAAAGGCTCTAATTCAAAAATTACGTGAGATACGCACTTGAAATTTTAATATGTTATTTCCAAAGGTATAAACTATCAAAAAATGCAAAAAAAACTCAGTAAAAGTTATTGTAAAATGAAAAAAAATACTTTTTTCTTATTAGTTTAAGTATATTTTTACTAAATACGATAAAATAAACGTAAATTAACACAAAAGTACTCACAGAAACAGTTAAATCGGTATTTTTTTGATCTTGCAAAGTATTATGAAGATCTTTTTCTTTTACGTATGTCTCCTGTGGAGAAAAGGGAATTTCAATAAAACCTTTTGAATTTAATTCTTACTAATATTATAAGTCTGTTTTAATTGAAATTTTCGTGGGCACTCTACTCGTTATTTTTTTATTAAACTTTAAAAATTACGTAAATTTAACCTATTTTTCGTTGAATTTTTGTTTTCACGATTGAACTGAAATTTGTTGGTTTGTCTTTCGGAAAAGAGATTAATTTTAAAAGTATGGAAATTTGAATTTATTTTATACCTAATTTACATTTGTGGCAAAATTATTAACACAGACATTTTTTAATTTAAATTTAATTAAATAATTTAATAATAATTAACTATAATGAATTGTGTTTGTAATAATACACTGAAAAAAACTTTTTTGATTCAAATAACAGATTATTTGACTATTATCAAATAAATATTTACTTGAATCAAATAATTTTTATTTCAATCAATTAAATGAATAGAAATTTTAAATTTTTTATTAAATGAATAGGAATTTTTTTTGTAAATATATTTCAAATTTTCTAAAAAAGTGTTTTATAAGTAAATTAATTTTGGAACATTTAGTTTCAAAATAATGCAAATTATTATTTTTTTCCAAGAGAAATAGAATTTTGCTAATACATTGTCATAAATACTAGTAATTTTATAAAATAAAATTCTTTCTTTTTCAAATAGAAACTTATAATTTTATAAACAGAATCGTGATTGCGAAACAGAAATTTTGCAAAATAATTTTTATTTCTTAATCCTGGTATTTTTAACAATTTTCTAACTTTTATCAAAATTATAGAATTTTTCTAAAATTTTAGGAAAATAAATATTAAAAATAATAACTTTTCTTAAAAACTTTTTAGAAATCAAAACTTGTTAGAAAAACTTTTTTTAGACAAGAGATTTCAATAGAAATCGCTTTTTTTAACAAAAAGGATTAGAAAATATTTTTTAAAAAAAGTGACCGCCTAACAATTAACTCAATAATAGTTTCAAATTTAAAGCTTTTTAATTTAATCTTTATAAAATTGATAACCAAATTTGAATTAAATTGTACAAGTAAACAATTTGAAGCAACAAACTTCAGTTCAATCGTGAAAACAAAAATTCAACGAAAAATAGGTTAAATTTACGTAATTTTTAAAGTTAAATAAAAAAATAACGAGTAGAGTGCCCACGAAAATTTCAATTAACACGGACTTATAATATTAGTGAGAATTAAATTCAAAAGGTTTTATTGAAATTCCCTTTTCTCCACAGGAGATATACGTAAAAGAAAAAGATCCTCATAATACTTTGCAAGATCAAAAAAATACCGATTTAACTGTTGCTGTGAGTACTTTTGTGTTAATTTACGTTTATTTTATCGTATTTAGTAAAAATATACTTAAACTAATAAGAAAAAAGTATTTTTTTTTCATTTTACAATAACTTTTACTGAGTTGTTGTAAAATGGATTATGTTTGTCAGCGTAACCTGTTAAATATTTAAGAAACTTATTTACAGAGAAATAAAACATTTTTGGTGATAAAAACTCGCAACTAGGAATCAAATTGTATTAAATAACATTATATTTCAATTACAGCCATTTTGGAAATCATCGAGCAACCAGCTCTAGTTGAATTTCACTGGAATGACCCATGTGAAAATACTCGAGCTTAAGTTTATTTTTTCCCGACACCCCGCTACTGAATCTCCACGTATAGTCATGCTGCTTGACAAGCAACTTGCACCTATACAGGAATATTACCTGCAGTTACCTTTTTGAGAGCGGAGTTTTGTATTAAACAGTATGGTAATATTCCCCCTGGCTCGAAAAATGAGTAACAAGGATGGCATGAAGTCTTGCCTTGTTATTATGCAATAACTTACCACTGCACCTCGCGTAAAAAGCTGAACGTCCTGAATACCACGATCTAAACTTGTTTTATGGGACGGCCAACGTCTCTATCACGAATAGAATATGCATATATTCTTATCACAAACACTCACACAGACAGAAACAAGTGTACACATAAACACTTGAATGAAAATACATTTGTGCGCGCATGGATTTCTATATATGTGCATGCATCTATATACAAGCGCATATCTATATAGTGACGAAGAAACGATCGTGCAATAACGTTATTGGTCCCGTTGGGCGTGAACCAAGGAAAATCTCGTTTGAACGATCTCAAAGCCTTACTTCCTAGACGTGATTACCTGGAATATGTTTCCAGATAGCTTCAAAAAAAAACATCATTGACACGCTTCGAAAATTCAACGTCAGTAAAACAATCTCGAACATTGTGCAATGCGACACTTTTTTTCTATTGTCAGTTAACAAAATTCCACTTTTTGAAATTGTAGCCCCGAGATGCCTGGAATGAGTTTGTTAAATTCAATAAAATGTACGCTTCAAAAAAGGTAAAGGAAATTAAAAACAGTTGTGGCTCAATGTTAATTATTCCATTTAACATTGTTCCGAAACATTGCTATTTATGTTTCTATCGTTTATTCACACACTAGAGTAGTTTTGCTTTGTTTTATTGTTTTCTATAAACAATTTCTATATTTTTATTGTTTCTATAAGCAATTTCTATATTTTTATTGTTTCTATAAACAATTTCTATATTTTTATTGTTTCTATAAACAATTTCTATATTTTTATTGTTTCTATAAACAATTTCTATATTTTTATTGTTTCTATAAAATTTTTATTGTTTCTATAAAGTTTTTATTGCTTCTATACTGATTCAGTTCCAGTAGTCAACGTGAATAGAAAGATGACGCGCCAATCAGCGCTCGGCGTACCCCCTCCACTTGCTCTAAATGACCAATAGCGTTCGTCCGGCGGAGTATATAAATCGGTGATCAACGGACGAACAGGTAATGCCTAGGTAAACTCCTTGAAACAATAATATTAACTAGAATTATAAACTTTGAATCCGAACATAATTCCTGAACAATTTGGATTTAGATCTCAACATTGTACTGTTAAACAACTAGCTAGATTAGTAGACAATATATCGACAAATTTTAATTTAAACAAAAGTACCGCTGACAATACTGCGTTATATAATTCTCCTTGGAGAAAGAAACAATTAGCACTATATCTCCAAAAATATATCTTAGTTTTAGAACAGTACTATCTCAAATGCAAGCTCAAAATTAATTCAAACAAAACAGAATTTATAATTTTTGGTCTCAAACCAAAAGATAGCTTTATTCGCGAACTAGAAATGTACAAAGAAATAATTGAACCGAAACCTAAAGTAAAATACTTAGGTATGTTTTTAGACAACGAATTAAATTATACTCAACACATTAATGGAACCCTAACAAAAACTTTTAATGTAATTGGACAATTGCATTGCCTTTTAAATAGAAGAAGCAAATTGAACATTCAAAATAAAGAAATTATTAACAAAACATTAATTAGAGCTATTATGTTATATGCAGCTTCGATTTGGGGTAGTACTTATGAAACCTATATTAAAAAGTTACAAAGTCATAAACTACTCATAAATAAAAAGACAATTATGGTTATATAGTAAAATGGCATATAATTCGTGGTTGTAAACTTAGAAAAGAAGGGAATTATCAATTAATTTTGCAGACCAAAATCATCACACAGCTGATAAACTTATTGATCGACCTTTGCTACCTAAAATTCTTTTATATATTTAAAAAAAACTAAGGTTAAAAAAAACCTTAAAAATTTAAAGTTGTAAAACCAACCATTACAATTTGGTCCATAAAGTACCGAAAGTCCATAAACAAACCAGCGCGAAATAAACTAAGCCTCAAAAAATATTTCCACCTCGCTGTATTTAGTAACTTATGCAACAAAAAAGGTGGCATACGGTGCGCATTACATAAACATTTATGAAAAACAAAACCAAATATGCGGAAAATGCAGCGCATATTAAAAATAATCATTAAAGCGCAGCACTTCGAAAATGCTACTTTTCTTCTGTTTGAAAAGTTTTGAACACGGTAATTACTTTTTATTTTTGAGAAAACCAACCATTAGAAATGTTAATTATCAATCTTTTACGTCCAAGCAGTTAGTTATAAGGTAAATAAAAACGAATTCATTCGGAACAAATGTTATTGTATATACTTCTCCAACGTTTCCGAACGTTTCGAAATCTCAACGATTTTCTCTTTAGGAAGTCGAAAAAAATAAATGACATTGTTTACATCATCTTTTTCAAATCGTCATAAAAATAAAATTTGTCAATATTTACCTAAAACCCAAAAACGTTGGAAAAGAATTGAAATCGGAGTCAATAATAACAACAACAAAGATAGAATCCATTCACAAAAATCACACAAAAGAAATTCCATGAATAGACAAAACATTGTTATCACAGAAACATTGAAAAATAAGTAAATAATTATACAAACACACAAACGAATAAATTAATTAATTGTAGGCAAACAATTGAAATATGAATAGAATTTTAACTTGTGTCAGCTATCAAGTCACAACATCAACTGAATTTAGAATTGTTAATAATCATGAGACTCCAAAGGCCAAAGAATTGTAGTCTCTGGAAGACGAAACCAACTGCAAACGCCGAATGCCTTAATCAATACTTGGCAGTCAATAAGCCCTGTACACCAACCAGAAAAGGTTACCAAATATAATTACATTTATTACCCGACTCTATGATGTTGTTCCTACCCTTCGATTAGAAAGAATAATTGAAAAATCTCCAGGCAAAATAGGAGCGGAAATCCAGTGTTCAACCCTCTGCCTATTCATGCGATTGTTATCTTCTGAAATTGTCTATTTGAACGTCTGCTGACTAAGAACAGCGAAAATTAAATTTAACAACGAATGAGGGTAAATATTAGAATTAGTACAAGTCAGCAAAAAAAACGTTTCAAATGATACTCTAATACCATCAATCCGAAATTTGCCATCACTTATCGATTTTTGATTAACCATTAAATGCTCCCAAGAACCAATTGCAGTTTTGTAAAAATTACAGATATGACTCGTACCAATTTAAAATCGAAAACAAATGTTTTCGATTGAAAATGTATGTACATCAATTGTCGTGTGTCATGTCCTCGCACACCTGTTGTAGATTTGCCTTTAAATGCTGAAAGTAGATCAGATATATACTTGATGCTTAGTTTTATCTGTGGATAATCTTTATTGCCGGTTGTACAAGACTTATCTTTACGATCCAGAGTTTAGAACTCTTTGATCTACATTCATTTATTTACTACGAGGTCTTTAAACTCAAGATCAGCAATAAATTTTCAGAATGAAATAAAAATGTTACCATTTTACCAAATTGACTAATAGTCATACTATTGTTCGTTGCTGAGATGGAACAAAATTCAAAAAATTGTTTCTTCAAAAAATTCCAAAACACCTTTCTTGGGGAAAATAGCACACATGGGTAAAATATTTTCGTTAAAATTTGGGAGAATTTAGGTAATACAGTGATCAGGGAAAAAGTTTTCGATAACATGGAAATGGATTCGTGATTTTGTACAAGAATCCAAATGTTGGACGCGAACCAAATTACTCATTAGTGTAAACTAGCCTAATGCGCAACCAGTGAGAACATCCTGTGTATGGCTCACAACAAGACATGAGATTGAAGATCAATATAACCAACGATTCGAGAATCTGTACTAATCGTCATCCTCTTAGGTGGAAGATTTCAAAACACTCATTGTACGACTGTTAACTTTTCATTTTTGGTATTAAATTCTCTCGCACCATTTAGTAGGCTCGTTGAGTGCTCGTTTTAATTTGACTCTCGTCAAATTAGGTTCGACTCAAAAACTAATTTAGGGTTTCGTTTTAATATCTAATTTAAACATAGGTTTTTTTGAAAGAGCTTTCAGTTTTTGACGTAACAGCATCTTGACGTCAAACATTACGGTTTATGTAGGTCGAATACAGATTCATTAATTAATTGCATAACCTTACTATAATTATCTGACAACCGGAATATAATTAAAATTATTTTTTTTAAACGTTCTAGACAATCGGAACAGAGCCTGGAAGTAGTCTTTAGAATCTGAGGCGATTAAGTTTTCTAAAAGAGTCGACACGATTAATTTCGTTCGTTAAAGATTATATTTACGATTTTCGGTCACGTTTTCTGGAATTTGAAAGCATTGCTGCGTAATCGTCTCTAATCCTTCTCGCATGCTGTCGATGTAGACAATCCCAAACGAAAAAAAAAATCTTTACCTGGAACAACTAAAAAATTCACTATATTAGCGAATTTTTTAGTTATTGCAACGAATACTCTCACTATTTTAGAGAATGTAATCGCTGTCCCAGTTAAACTGTTTTTTCCGTGCAGTAGGCAAAAAAATATTTATTGTTTTAAGAACGTTGGAAAAACGTTTTTAGAACGTTTCCTGTCTGATAATTCGAAAAACGTTTCTAGAATATTTAATGTCTGTCAAATAACGTTCCAAAAACATTTTTAAAGTTTCTAAAACTTTTTTTAAAAACAATGGATAATTTTTCGCTCCATTTTCGGTTTACTTTCACTCACAATTTTTTTATTCTTCACTTTCACTCCACTTTCACTCAAAATTTATTTTCACTCAATTTTCACTTCACTTTTACCCAAAATATATTTATTTGCCCCATTTTCACTTTACTTTCACTCAAAATTTATTTTCACACAATTTTCACTTCACTTTTACCCAAAATATATTTATTTGACCCATTTTCACTTTACTTTCACTCAAAATTTATTTTCACACAATTATCACTTCACTTTCACTCAAAATTTATTTTTTGCTCTACTTTCACTTTACTGTTACTCCACTTTAATTGAAAATTTATTTTCACTCAATTTTCACTTCACTTTCAGTCAAAATTTATTTTCACTCTATTTTCACTTTGCTTTTACTCCACATTCACAAACAATTTTGTTATTCTAAATTTTCACTCTACTTTCACTCAAAATCTATTTTTACTCAATTTTCATTTCACTTTCACCCAAAATATATTTTTTTGCTCCATTTTCACTTTACATTCCCTCCACTTTCACTTAAAATACATTTTTTGCTCCCTTTTTAATTTACTTTCACTCCACATTCTCTACAAAATTTTTTATTCTTCATTTTCACTCCACTTTCACTAAAAATTTGTTTTTACTTAATTTTTACTTCATTTTCATGCAAAATATAATTTTTTGCTTCCTTTTTCCTTTACTTTCACTCCAAATTCACTCAAAATTTATTTTCACTCAATTTTCACTCGTCTTTCACATTCATTCAAAATTTATTTTCACTTAAAGTTTTACTTTACTTTCTCATACACTCACAATTTATTTTTACTTAAGTTTCACTTCACTTTTTCCTTGGTCAACATTGTGAACTTTAATTTTGTATTAGAGAAAAAGAATAATGCAATAAAATTTATGTGGAGCAGAAAGTAATTTGCAAGTAAAGTAAAAGTGGAGTAAAAATAAATTTTGAGTGAAAGTGTAAATAGAGTGAAAACAGAGTGAAAATTTTTTTTAAGTGAATGTGGAGTGAAAATAAAGTAAAAATAAATTTGCAGTTAATTTAAAGTGAAAGTAGAGTTAGAATTATTTTAGAGTAAAAGTGGAGTGAAGGTTAAATGAAAAAAGAGTGAAAGTGAAGTAAAAATGGAATAAACATGAATTTTAAGTGAAAATGAAGTGAAAATGGAGTGAAAATAAATTTTTAGTGGAAATTAAAATATTGTGTAAATAAATTTTGAGTGAAAGTGAAGTGAAAATGGAGTAAAAATAAATTTGAAATGAATTTGAAGTGAAAATGTAGTGAAAATAAATTTGAACTGAAAGTGAAGTGAAATTGGAGTAAAAATAAATTTTGAGTGAAAGTGAAGTGATAATTGAGTGAAAATAAATTGTCAATTAAAGTGGAGTGACAGTAAAGTGAAAGTGGAGCAAAAAATATATTTTAGGTGAAAGTGAGGTGAAAATGGAGTGAAAATTAATTTTGAGTGAAAGTTAAGTGAAAATGGATTTAAAATAAATTTTTCAGTGAAAGTGAAGTGAAAATAGAGTAAAAATAAATTTTGAGTGAAAGTGAAAATATAGTGAAAATAAATTTTGACTGAAAGTGAAGTGAAATTGGAGTAAAAATAAATTTTGAGTGAAAGTGAAGTGATAATTGAGTGAAAATAAATTGTCAATTAAAATGGAGTGACAGTAAAGTGATAGTGGAGCAAAAAATATATTTTGGGTGAAAGTGAGGTGAAAATGAAGTGAAAATTAATTTTTGAGTGAAAGTTAAGTGAAAATGGATTTAAAATAAATTTTTTAGTGAAAGTGAAGTGAAACTGAAGTGAAAATAAATTTTGAGTGAAAGTGAAAATATAGTGTATATAAATTTTGGCCGAAAGTGAAGTGAAAATAGAGTAAAAATAAATTTTGAGTGAAAGTGAAAATAAATTGTTAATTAAAGTGGAGTGACAGTAAAGTGAAAGTGGAGCAAAAAATATATTTTGGTTAAAAGTGAAGTGAAAATGGAGTAAAAATTAATTTTTCAGTAAAAATGGAGTGAAAGTTAAGTGAAAATGGATTTAAAATAAATTTTTTAGTGAATGTGAAGTGTAACTGAAGTGAAAATAAATTTTTAGTGAAAGTGAAAATATAGTGTAAATAAATTTTGACTGAAAGTGAAGTGAAAATAGAGTGAAAATAAATTTTGACTGAAAGTGAAGTGAAAATAGAGTGGAAATAAATTAAAAATTAGACTGAAATGAATGCGAACTGAAATTACATAATCGACCTCCAGTACATTAATAACTGCTTTATAATTACTTTATGACAAATAATCGTAATACGTAAATAATAAATTTGCCACGAAACCTGAATTCTATTTAGTCAAAGTATCATCACCATCTAGTACCAATTAAAATAGCAATTGTTTAAAATATCTATCGATTATATTAATTATTCAAGACATTTTTGACGTGTTGATCGGATTTCTGATTTAACACCACAATCTAGAATTAAATTTTCACCAGAAATGGAAGTAACAGAAAAAAAAATTTACAAAAAGTGTCACTCTCGGGACATATGGTTCCATTTGGAAAAATTGAACCTGGCAGTTGAATATTGAATATTGAAAAAAAATGTTGGTAATCATCAGTTTTACGGCTTTTCTGCGGAATAAATGAGAATTTTAACTTGGAAGAAGAATAATTAGTGACGACCATTTGGTAAGCAAGGGTAAGATAGGGAGAAAAAAAAGAGAGAAAGAAACAGAAAGAGAAAGAATGAAAGGGAGACAGAGAGAGAGAGAGAGAGAGAGAGAGAGAGAGAGAGAGAGAGAGAGAGAGAAACAAAAAGAGAGAAAAAGAGAGAGATTTGCAGAAAGAAGGCAATTAAAAAGTTTGATTACCTTACGTCGAGCGATGTTAAACTCTCGGGTGCAGCCTTTACAGTGAGTGACCAATCGGTCGTTAGTCCATGGAGCTGCACCATCTTGCTGAGGCTGCTGCTGAGCATTGTTCGCCGCTTCCCTTAATTCAACCGCTGCCAACTTGGCTGCACTCAATTGTGCGCCCAATTCTTCAAGTGTTCTCTCCTGCTCCGTACAGATTTCACGCAACGCATAATGTTCCTCTTGCAATGATAAATATTTCTAAATGAAGAAAAAAGAAAAGAGAAATTTTAATTAAAATTCATCAGGATAATTGCGAAAAAAAGGAAGAAGAATATCGCATTGTATTTATATTTATATATACATTAGAGTGAGAGGATTAAGTGCTCTTAATTTTTTTCTTTTCCTACTGTACGCGATTCATTAAAAATTAATAGAAACTTACCTCTGAGACAGATTTTAGTTGATCAACTTCTTGATGAAGTTGAGAGATTTTTTCAATGTTGGAAATTGAAGATTCTTGAAGCGATGTTCGCCATTCTCGTTCTACTTTTAATTCCCTCTCAATTCCATTGGCTCGAGCGTCTTTCGCTGCTGCTTCCGCACCTAAAGTTCGGGCTTTTTCCTCATATCCTATTCGCGAGTCTTCTATTTCTTTGTACCTGATTAAATTCAATTATCTTAATGGATTGACAATTATTATTTAACTAATAGCTTCTCTACATTATGCATTAAATATTACTTCAAATTAACCCAGTAAGACTACTGAGAAATTTTTTTATTTTTATTAATGAATCCTAAAATAATTATTTTGAATAATTATTCAACTTTTTTGTCCTGAAGTAATTTGGCAGAATATGAAAAATCGAAGAAATGGTTTTTTTTGGTAAAAAATAACATTCCATTTATATAGAATATAATCCTTTATCATTCTCTTGCAAAAAAAAAATCCAAGATACTTTTCTTTTTCTTTCTCGTCTACAAATTGATCCTATTGAGTTTATATAGAATCCTCCTTTTACTTCATTGGAGGGAATCGCAGAATTCCGTATTCGAGAAATTGCGTTTCTCATTTACTCAAATCCACATCTATATATACATAGAAATATATACAAACCGGCTACAAGTTTACTTTTCATTCTACATACAATATTTTTTTCTAAAATAAATTTACCTAATTAATTAAATTGCCATTTATCTGGGAAATCTCTAAAAAAAATTCTAAAAAGTAGGGAAAAAATTTTTCACCAGCTGCAACGATGTTTGTTTTTTCCAAAACTTCATGTTTTTATAGACTTTTTTTCCACTTCGATAGAAATAGAATGCAAACTAATTTAAAAATTCAGAAACTTATAATCAGCTTGTTATTAATGCAACATGTTTTAAACTGATCACAAAGTTTGATTAAAATTAGAAACCTGTCACTATTATTTATGCAAAAGATTTATTTGAAAAATTTTCGATAAAAAGAAATTCAGGAATAATTTTAACTCGATTGGATAGCAATTATACTTTTCAATATTCAATCTAACTGAATTAAATTTTTTTTTCCCCACAATTTTTAATAATAGAAATATTTTACAAATGGATAGGAAACATTTTTTTATTTCTGACATTTGAGTTAATTGAATTTCCCTTCTTTGCGAAAATATTTAATAGTCAAAATAGAACTTACCTTTTGCAAAAAGAAAAAAAAATTATCAGAATTAAAAGAAAAGTTTCAAAAAAAGATTGAATATTGAAGTTCTTTTCTTTTGCTACGAAAAAGTTATGTTTACATTAATGTTCTAAAGTTAGTTTTCATTTTGTAAAGTTCATTAAAAAGTATTATTAAAATATTCCTCTATTTGCAAATAAATGAAGGAAGCATCATAAATATTAAGAGGACTGTCAAACGTTTACTTATGTGACATATTTTCTTGTTAAATTTTCTAATTAGTTGAAATTTGATAAATTTTGTTTAACCTACTTCCTGGAAAGTAAAGTCAAAGATTTGTTGACTGCTGATGGTAGCAGCGGAAAGAGCGCTTGTAAACCCTCTGAGGTAGACAACGAGACTATCAGTGAGGAAAACCTAAAGATGCTTCAAGTTGCGAAAAGTAAAGGTAGAATATCTTCAAAGGATTCGAGAAGAAAGATGTTCAAAAGCCCCGTGAAATCCAGAACTTTGTAAATATGACGATCAAAGACTGAGTGAAAGACGATAGAAAAAAAAATTACATTATTTTCTCACACTTAATTTGCCCTTTTATTTCAATCCAAGGAAAAATATCTTCGTTTCGTTAAAAAAGAAACAAAATTTCCAAAAACTCAAAGTGAATAAATTTTCAGTTATAAATCGAAAAAGAATTGTGTCAAATTATAAAGTTTATCATTATTGCAGCTAATTTTTTTTCTAAATCTTCATCTCCTAGACTATCGACCATTTAAATAAAATAGTAAAATAGTAAATAGTAAGTAAAAAAAATAATAAAATTTTTACCTTCCTCGTAAATTTTAAAAAAATTCTATATTTCCCATAAATCACCAAAAGCTGAACGACAGAAATAAAGAACAAAAAAATGTTACCAAACGAAAATATCATAAAAGAATAAAACTATAAAATAAGAATCAATTTCAAGAATAACTGGTTAAAAATAGTTCAAATTGAATACGAAAAAAAAATTACACCTTCAATTTTATTCAGAAGAAACATGTATACGACTTGTTTTGTATTGTGAATTTTTATTCAATTACATCATTATACAAGCAATTTTCACCTAATTTCACCTTTGCACGCACTTTGCCAATTCTTGTTTATATATTTTAAAACATTATTTAAATGCCAAAGTCTTTCATATCGACATAAGCGAATCTTATATACGTGTGTAAATTTTTCTTATAACAATTTTACGGTATTTCTTATCAGAAATAAATGGCACCTTCTACTGATTATTTTATCGATTATACATTAATTATATTTCCCCAAAAAAAAAATTAATTTCTAACAGCGAAAAAAGAAAGAAAGTTTCTAATTTAAAAATGAGAAATAGTTTTTTAAATACAAGTAAATTTACAATTGCCAATGTTGATGACGAAGAAATTATTCTAGTCTAGATTGTTTCTGAAATAAATTTAAATTATTCAATTTAAACTTAAAGTATTCAATTAATTATAGAAGACATTTAATTTCGATCAATATTCATGAATTCTTGTTTTACTATTTTTCGATTTTTCATATTCGCCAAGTTAATTAAGATTTTTCGGAAAAATTTTTTTTTTGTTTTAATGTGAATTTCTATGGAAAAAAATACAATTTCTATGGAAAAAATACAATTTCTATGGAAAAAAATACAATTATATCAATAAACGTACTTTTGATCCATTCTTTGAATAGTATCATTCATTGAATACGTTTTTGCCTCCAGTTTGGCTATCAGTTCTGTTTTATGCTTAAGTGAGCTCTCGCACTCCTGAAAGCAACAATACACTAAGTAAAAATTAAAAAAATATCAGAATTCCGTAATATCACACTTTTATGTATATATATATATATATTTGTATATATACGTCCACAATGATTAATCAGACATATTGTGATGTTGTGCTTTTATGATAAAATGCAATTACATTATAGGCAACATTGCACAATTAATTAGACTCTTTTGTCCAATTAATTACATCAGGCTCTGCACTGGGCGACAAAGGAATTATCAAAAAAAAAAAAAACAAAAAAAAAGAATGAAAAAAAGAACGAAAAAATTTTCTAACAATTCACACGAAAATGACGAAATTAAACTAATTAAAAACAGGATAATGCAGTGCCATATATATTGAGTCATACATTACACGACATTGCAATAAAAACATCTTTTTATAAATTATTCTCTCTTATATGATAATAATAATATGTATCTAATGCCCAAAATATCTCCAAAGGCGTAGATTTTAACAATATATAATTTTTCGTCTGACAAAAATTCGAATAAAGAAATGGCTGATAGAATTTTTTCACTTTATCGAAACAAGAGTGGTCTGAGTTTGCAACAAGTTTCATGGCAAATGAGCTGAAAAAATCCCATTGAAAAGCATTTATATATTAAATATATTTACATTAATAAATACAATTCTTAATAATATCGTAAAATTCTTTATACAACGTATCACATAGACTGAAAACAATCGTCAATATTCATTCGTTTCCTCTTGTTCAGAGATGAGAACCATCCATAATTTTTGTAATTTTTTTTCAATTTAAAAGAAATTTCAAATAGAAACTAATAGCTTAACAGAATATTTGTATTTTATTAAAATTTTCCGATTGAAAAACAAAAAATTTTGAGATTGAATAAAAAACAAATTCTTTGATAAATTCTTTGATAAATTCTTTGATAAATTCTTTGGTAAATTCTTTCCTTACAAGATGAGATCTTAGAAAAATGTTTTCTCTTTTTATGATTTACTCGCACTACCATCAGCGACTTCTTCATTTGATTTCTTATCAGAATTCGGCTCATCGTAAAGACTCTTTCGATTTGCATTCGATCGTCGTTCAGGAATTCTATCAAAAGACGTTTCTTTCGGCGACGTTGGACTTGTTTTATTAAAAATCGATTTCGAATCGTTTGGCGTCGTTGGACTTCGCATACTCTCACTGTCCTTCATTAAACGATTGTATTTATCGAGATTGTTCAAAAGCTTTCCAATTTGATTTGTCTTCGCGTGCAGACGACTCACCATCTCGCCCTTTTGCGTCAACTCGTACTCACATTCCTTTTAATCCCAACATTTGGAAAGAGAGAGAAAAAAAGAATTCTTAATTAATGCAAAAATATTCGTATTTCAATAAGAAAAAAGATTCCCTATAACTGAAAAATTAAAAGTTTATTAAAACACATCTGTAAGATTTTGGAAAAGTTAGGAATGGAATTATCGAACTAGATGCTAGATTATTTTAGAGACACACTGTAAAAAGAAAGGTACTAATTTAGAACCAATTTTGGTACCAAATTGTAATTTTGTTCTAATTTAATACCGAAAGAAGCTCTAATTTAGAATCATTTTTTTACAGTGGCATTATGACAATGTGCATAGAATATTTGATGCATATTTGATGATCACAGGTTGTGATTGTTGGGGAAAAGTCAGACACTTGAATTAATTTTTTTTGGAATTGATTACCTTGGGAAGTTTGAAAAGAACTTTTGACTCATCAGCACATTGTCATAATTGTCTATTGCTTTGTATTGTTAGTTCACCTGTAATTTTTTGTACATCTCCAAATTTATCTGCTTGATATCGTCCAGTTGTCTTCTTAATGATACAATCGTGTCCTGTTTGTCATGAATGTCCTTCTCCAAGAGTTTCATCGCGACCTCCATTTCCGATTTGATGCTAATCTGCACACGACAATTTAGTCCAATTAAATAATTTCTTTCGATTAAAATAATTTTTTGCAATTATTTGGTCCAAAAATATTTGGTCCAAAATTATTTGGTCCAAAATTATTTGGTCCAAAAATATTTGGTCCAAAATTATTTGGTCCAAAATTATTTGATCCAAAATTATTTGATCCAAAAATATTTGGTCCAAAAATATTTGATCCAAAATTATTTGGTCCAAAATTATTTTGTCCAAAACATAAAACTTTAAGGAGAAACTATTTCCAACCTGAAGATTGAGTTCCTTCTCTAATTCCTGTCGGTGCTTCTTCTCCGACTCTAACCTACTTCTCGTTTCTTCCAACTCATTTGTCGTCTCCGTGATTTTCAAAGGGGGTTTTCCATTCTAAAAATCCGTGTTCAATATCATTAGTCCACAAAGTATGAAAGCTAATAAATTTCGTTCTTGATTTTTTGAACCAAATTCCAAATTGTGTGTAATAGTATAAGAGTGGAGATGGTATAAATATTGTACCTCGTTAGGATCTTTGATCTCAATTCCGAGCTCTTTCTTCAATTGTTGATTCTCGTATTGAAGAGCTAGGTAACTATTCTTTGCTATTGAGAGATCCTCCTTCATGAGAGCATTTGTCGTCGTCAGGGATTCGACTTTTGCCTGTAGATTCGTGACGGTTGCGCTGGAATTTTTTTTTTTACAAAATTTGCTTAAACTGGGAAAAATTTACAAAGTGGGTAAATTTGGAGAATTAAGGATTCAAGAAGATTTTGTGGATTACACAATATCTTGTAGATTAAAGAAGATTTTGTGGAAGAAAAGTTCTTGTGGATAGAAAAGATTTACAATTACGATTTACAATTTACAAATTGGGTAAATTTAGAGAATTAAGGATTCAAGAAGATGTTGTGGATTACACAACATCTTGTAGATTAAAGAAGATCTTGTGGAAGAAAATTTCTTGTGGATAGAAAAGATTTACAATTACGATTTACAATTTACAAAGTGGGTAAATTTAGAGAATTAAGGATTCAAGAAGATCTTGTGGATTACAAAACATCTTGTAGATTAAAGAAGATCTTGTGGAAGAAAAGTTCTTGTGGATAGAAAAGATTTACAATTACGATTTACAATTTACAAAGTGGGTAAATTTAGAGAATTAAGGATTCAAGAAGATCTTGTGGATTACAGAAGATCTTGTGGAAGAAAAGTTCTTGTGGACAGAAAAGATCTTGTGGATAGAAAAGTAAATTGGGTTTTTGTCAGTGCGAATCGAGTATAACAAGTGAAATGCGACTAATTGGAAATTAATTTAAAATGTTTAACTGAATGTTTAATTTAATGTTTAATTTAATGTTTAATTTAATGAGTGTAATTACTTTAGGTGTCGATTGAGTTCCTCGATATAGTTCTTCTGATCGAGAACCGTTGTCATGTTGTCATTCTCCAGTTCCTCGTCCGGCGATTCTCCGGGAATGTGATTGCTGTTTCGTAAGTAGAGTGAGAAGTCGATAACGCCTTGCTGACAGTCGAGGTCTTCCTCCTAATTTTGTAATCATTATTGATTAAATAAAATCCAATTTAAAGATACATCGCACATAGCATTGAAAGACTTTTAGGTTTTATTGTATAGAATGGCTGACCTTCACGCAAAAGTTGCAGTCAATAACATTGAGTCCAACCAGCAAACCCATTATGACAATTGCCTCCTCGCTCATCATCAGTGCGTCCGGCTCAAAATACTCGGAAAGAATGTCGTCTTTATGATCAATCAATACTTTCAAGTAATCCGCCAATTTCTTTTGCATCAACGCCATTCGTAGCCACGCACGAGATCTTCCCAATGCCGTTCTGAAAATTAATTCCCTCTTTGCATGTAGGTCCCCAAAAAATCCTCTTAAGGATTCTTCTTAGAATTCTCTTAAAGATTCTCTTAAGGATTCTTCTTAGAATTCTCTTAAAGATTCTCTTAAAGATTCTCTCAATGATTCTCTTAATGATTCTCTTTTATATTTTCTGTCTAATTTTTGATCTATCAGCCGTGCATTTACTAAAATTTTCTTCTTGTTGGATCGCGACTTTACCTAAACCTTTTTTAACTTTTTTTACTTGTAAGCCCAAATCACGCATGAATTCATCAAAATCTCGTTCAGTTTTGTTCATAATCTCTTGTTCTTCTTCATTTAAATTTAATTCTTCGTCACTTTCATCTATTTCTTCAATAATAGTTTCTTTATCATCAAAAATATCAATATATCCCCAATTTTTATGTTTTGCTTCCTCGTGAGGAAGCTTTGTAGTCGTTTAATTCTAGTTTTATCTTGTTTTAATATTTTCTTTGCATTTATATTATTTTCATTAGATTGTTCCCCTTCTGAACGAGGTCTTGAATTTTCCTGCGCATTTGTATTTTTATAGGTTTTAAAACAAATGTTTGTACCCAATACCTGACTGTGGGAAGATCGCGAATACTAGATGTCATGTCTTGTGCTTCGGGGGAGAATTTTTCGACAAGTTGGAGGATGTCCCAGAGTTCCTTCTTTGGACCAAGGAGACCCTGAAAATTCGACTTGAGGATAGAAAGCGAAAAAAAAGAAGAAAACAGTAAAAATATTTCTTTTCTTGAAAATTCCAATTACCTTTTTCGGTCGGAGACCATGCCTGAGTACATGTTCGAGTACAATGAAGAAATGCTGCAATGGCATGTGATCCGAATCGAGCATTCTGCCATACTTTAAGGACGTTTCGATAAGCTCCTTAACGATAAGTTTCGAGATATTAACAAGGTTGCTCCTCTCAATTATCACCGGGTCTCGTGCTGAAAAAAAGAACACGAGAAATTCGTCTAATGATTATTGTCAATCAAAATCATGATTTTTTTGGATCAAAATCATCGAAATTTAGAGAGTAAATTCCAATCAAGATTGATGTGAATAATACAAAATCTGCCTCGTTACGAACGTTGTATAATAAATTGTAAAATCACAAAGATTGACACGTTTCTGATAAGCGAACATTGACACTTATGTGTATGAAAACAAATACAAGAATGCATCGTGCAGAAAATAAATACAAATTTCGCAATGAAGCTGCAAATAAAAAACAAAATGGTGAGAAAGATGGATGAATAATTTCCATGACAAGAAAAGCTGATCCCCACTTAGCAGCACATTTGTTTTCCTTTCTCAAATTCCCAATTTTTCGATCATAATTCTATTCATGAATAAATCCATTTAATAATTGAGAGAATTAAGATCGATATACTCTGGAAGAAGAACGATTCAAAACAGTATAAACACTAACGCTGCTTTGCCAAGGTTTTTAGTCAATTAGATTTAAAAAAAATGAGTTCATGAGCATAAATCGATTGACTGTTGGAAAAGTTTATCTAAAGTTTGTTAAATCACAAAATAAAGAACTGTTTATGATTCCAAAAAACCCAAATTCGAATGATTAAATAAATTAAAAAAAAAATACCAAATTAAAAATTGGATGAGAATGTGCGCAATGTAGAAAAAAAAGAGAAGTGAATGAGGATCATTTGTGCAGAGTATGATACAAACACAAGCTTGAGACGTGTTGCATTTGCGGTGGTGGACTTGGCGGAGAAATATCGCAAAGCTCTGATGTATCAGGATGATGACGATGTATACCACTGTGTACAAGGGGTGGCGATGGCGAACGTTGCATTGAATCCTGCATTGAAAATTCAACATCCTGAAGTTCCTTTAAACACAGCCATTCACCGTCGACTGATACTCGAAAATTGCACAAATATATTGTGTCCTGTGCACCGGCCATATCCTGTTCAATCATTATTGAACCGTTTCGATGTTCGCCCGGAGGCAAACTCTTTAAACTACCTTGAGCTTCTTGACGCATATAGAAAAATTCACTTAGTATCACTCTGCCTTTTGAAAAAGGCGAAAATCGATATTTTTACAAGATTTCTCCGCTTTCAAATTCTTCACTATCTCTTATTCTTCTTTTTCTATTCACTTATCGATCGAGTGACTAGAGCAATGGCACTCTTTTCCGTCCTTTCACCTATTCTTCTTATTTTTTTTTTTTTTGTCCTGATGAATAATTAGAACCAAAAAGAGTAGCACAAATTCATTAGTATTTCTGAAAAGAGTTCGAATTCTTTCAATGTTTTCGGACTTCCGTCTTTGGCAATTTCGAACAGCTGACTTGTCGAGAATATTTTTGAGGCGTAATTGTTTCAAACAGAACTGAAAATCACTGTAATGATGGAAATTTTCTTTTTTATCACGATATTGAAATTTCTCTTTTCAATTTTTAAACACGGGGGAAATTATTTCGTTTATAAAAATGAGTTCACACTGACTGTAACATTTAATGTAGTCTTATTTCTTGTAGTGTATTTTAATCATATTACAAACTTTTTTTGTAATATAATAACACTGGGAAAAATGTTTCTTCCGATAATTGTGTAAGGACTCTTGATAATTGCACTAATTTTTTTTTCTTCTTGAGAAGAAGGGAAAGTAAGTGAAAAAATGTTTTGCGTTTAGCCGGAGAAAATGTTTTACACTAAAACGACGAGGGCCGGCGATAATATTGATTCTCCCGCCGACTATGCTTCCACCTACTTTAATCAATAGGTTCGTATGACCTTTTGGATTGGAGGGTGCTGGCACCTACAGAATTGTGTTTGTAGTGAAAATTGGGTAAGGCAGGAATTAAACTCCCCTTAATGCTATCGTAGGATATCTTTATGTTATCCTAAGTTATTTTTATATTGTCCTATGTTATCTTTATGCTATCACGTGATATATTTATGGTACCCCAAAAATACTTTTAGGATATCAAAGGGAAGGTCATGAATATCCAAAAACTCTGTAAGAAAAAAGATAATTCTAGGACCTACCAAAGATATCTTTGACTAAAGAGATATTCACTGTATTTTAAGGGAGGAAACGAAGCTGTTAATATTGAAATAAAAATTTTCAGCCATTACTATTAATTCATCAAATACTTTAGAAAAAAAAATAAAAAGAAGCATACATAAAAAAAGGTTTTTATTGCTAAAAAAATCCTAACAGTGGCGGATATTTAAGGATATTCAACTGATGTCCTGGTCACATTCGGAAATTTTAATATCGTCAGGATATCCTCGGAAATTTCTGGGACAAAAAAAATCCAGATATCCTCCAGCAGTTCGTAAGATATTCTGAATATCCGAATCATGTTAGGATATCAACTAAATTTGAAGCTTTCTCAATTATTTCTACACTGAGAAAAAAAATTTGTTTAATTCGAAAATTAATTAGTCAACCAAAAAAATATGTTTTAATTAAACTTATTTTCTAATTTAGTTAAACATAATTTTTATTGAATCATACTTATTATGTATTGAATCATACTTATTATGTATTGAATCATACTTATTATATATTAAATCAAAATCAAAAAATCAAAATTGTGTTTAATTCAAAGATAATTTTCGGTTGACTTTATAACAGAGATAATTATGTTTGAATCAAATATATTGTTTTCTCAGTGTAACTTGGTGAAGAAAAGATAATTTTAACATTTTGTGGTATTTTTGTTTTTTCCTACACAAATGGCAAAATTTGAAAATAATTTCATCCGTTTTTCGAATGAAATTCAGGATCTCTTAATTTTTAATACAAAAAATTTGGTGGTTATAATAATAAAACAGGAGAATTCTTATACGGGTTTCGATATCAAAAATATTTAATTCAAGAAAACTAAATTTTTTGAATTATTTGAATTAAAATTAAAATTAATTTCATTAAATTTTAATTATTTTTCAATTACTAAATTTTTTAATTGATAGTAAAAAGTATTTATAAACAATCAAAATAAACATAGTTAACATAATAATAAACATTAAATTGAAATGAAAATTGTTCTAAATTTAATGCTCTATTTTAAGGATTCATAATTTAATTAGTAAGTAGTAAAGTAATTTTCCTATAGTTTCCTTTTAATTAATTTAATTAAATTTAAATTATTTTTCAATTACTAAATTTTTTAATTGATAGTAAAAAGTATTTATAAACATTAAAAATAAACATAATGAACATACTAATAAACATTAAATTGAAATGAAAATTGTTCTAAATTTAATGCTCTATTTTAAGGATTCAAGTAGTTTTCCTATAGTTTCCTTTTAATTGTCACATAGGGACCTATTTTAAATACAACAAAGTGAATAAATGTTTGAACGCAGTTTGTACTTAAAAAACAAGTAATTAAAAAATATTGCAAACATTTTTAAAAAATTGAAAATATTTCGTATTTAAAATATATTTTTTCGTTTATAGTTATCACTGTAACTACTTTTGTATCACTCAACAGGATTACTGAAATCATTTTAACATTTGCAAAGAACGTTAAACTAAAAGAAAATTTTTTTTTCAAATACATTATAATGTAACTGAAAATGTAATTTATAAATTACATTATTTTATCCTGCTAGTATTTGTTAAGGATAATTAAAGCAGATAAAAGTTTAGCATCCATTTATGGATGTTTTAGAAACTTTAAACATTGAAATGTGTGACCTCATTGTAACAAAGTGCCATGAGACACTGATTCATTATCAGTTTCTAATTTTAAATGATTGTTATGCAGCTGATAAATATTACACCGCACCGCATGCTTATATATTTGCAAATTTTAAATATTTTACAATTATTATTCAGTAATAAGTATAAAATAATTTAAGTGCATTATTAAATAATAAATGTAAAACAATTCAAGTGCGTTATTAAATAATAAATGTAAAATAATTCAAGTGCGTTATTAAATAATAAATGTAAAGTAATTCAAGTTGCGTTATTAAATAATAAATGTAAAATAATTCAAGTAAATTTTTTTAATAAATGTAAAATAAATCAAGTGCGTTATTAAAAAATAAATGTGGAATAATTTAAGGGCATTATTAAGAAATAGGTGTAACATAATTTAAGTGCATTATTAAATAATAAATGTAAAATAATTCAAGTAAATTTCTTTAATAAATGTAAAATAATTCAAGTAAATTTTTTACAATATTACAATTGTCGTAAAAAAATTGAAAACTACGAATTATGTTAATTTTCCACTGTTCATAACATTATATGTATGTGAGGAAAGTAGAAAAGAAAAAAATTTACATTATCGATTTTCAGAAAAATTAAAATTTGAAACTGTATAAAATTATTTATGTCAGTAGTGTGCTATTAATTACCATTACTGATCAATTTTATCTAAAATTACTATTTACGATTGTTTACTAAAAACATTTAAAAACTTTTTTTTTAATTTTCAATGTAATAGTCGCGTGAAAAATAATTTTCAGCGTTAAAATATCAAAAATACACTTATGAGGGCAATTAACTATTGTGTTAATACTTTACTATTTATTTTCTACTATTTACTATTTATTATCAGTTCTGCAATTATAACATTTTCCTTATGTTTGCCAATTTATTTTGTCCTAACTAGTATAGTTAATGTAAAACTAATTTCTTATAAAAACAAAATAAAAACAAAAATAAATAAAATAAAAATAAGAAATAAATAAAATAAAAATCAGAAATAAATAAAAATAAAAACAAAATGCGGTTTAAAATTAAAATATTCTTTAAAAAAAACTACACTGTAAAAAAATTTATTTGATTCAAATAACCAATTATTTGACTATTATCAAATAAATATTTACTTGAATTAAATAAATTGTATTTGAATTAAATAAATTGTATTTGAATCAAATATTTCAGTATTTGAAGTAAATATTATTTAATTGATTCAAATAAAAATTGTTTACTTTAAAAAATTAAATTAAAATTTAAAAAAATTTACTTGAATTAAATAAATTGTATTTAAATCAAATATTTCAGTATTTGAAGTAAATATTATTTAATTGATTCAAATAAAAATTGTTTACTTTAAAAAATTAAATTAAAATTACTTACTTACTTACTTTTTTTATTTACTTGAATTAAATAAATTGTATTTAAATCAAATATTTCAGTATTTAAAGTAAATATTATTTAATTGATTCAAATAAAAATTGTTTACTTTAAAAAATTAAATTAAAATTTTTTTAAATTTACTTGAATTAAATAAATTGTATTTAAATCAAATATTTCAGTATTTGAAGTAAATATTATTTAATTGATTCAAATAAAAATTTTTTACTTAAAAAAATTAAATTAAAATTTTTTTAAATTTACTTGAATTAAATAAATTGTATTTAAATCAAATATTTCAGTATTTGAAGTAAATATTATTTAATTTATTCAAAAAAAAATTATTTGATTCAAGTAAATATTTATTTAATAATAGTCAAATAATCGATTATTTGAATCAAATAAATTTTTTTTCAGTATACTAATAGTACATGTGAAATCTCCAAAATCCTTATTAGTAGCAATTTTACATTCATACATATCTAAAATTTCTGATACAAATTATTTTATCAATCAAGTAAAATCAATTTTTCCGCACCAAAATAATTTATAACTTCAAAAAAAAAAAATTCTCAATTGTGTCCAGTTTTGAAAATTTGAATTTTCCCGGGCAGTCACTGTGTACAATGTAATATATAGGAAAATATGGCATGCGACTACTTACGTCTTGGCAGCCACCATGCATCCAATTTCCTAGGTCTCGACACCACTAAATCGGGCCATCTGTCTTCTCTTATTGAATACGTTGATGGCGAACGTGAGACACTTTTTTCATTTTCCTCCGATATTAAACTACCGGACAATGACTTTTCCGAGGGCGACATCGGTACTACTACATCTGTAGTGTCCGCGTCCATATTTATCTATATGGCAACCGAAAATAACATCCACACATACACACACACAGAGAAACTAATCCACAATCACAGTCATTGATAAAAATTACAAAATACTATACTATCAATTTGATATTCGTTATGTGTCACTCTTTGCCTTTTTTTCTTTATTTTTATTCGTTAAAATATTCAAGTTAAAGATTGCAGGGGCTATCACTCACTGTTAACAACAACAACGCCTCATTAAATTGTTTCTAATCGATTTTCAATTCGATATATTATTTTTGTTAAGAAGTCGACATTTTTGTAGTCGTCGTCGTCGTCGATGTCGACTGTGATATCGAGAAGGAGGAGAAGAGATAATCGATTTTTAGCTTCGAGATATTGAACGGTGACCCTAAATACACAGGTGTATGACAGGTTCTCAACAGTTTAGGGGTAAAATTCTAGGAAATGAAGAAATCCATTTTTTAAAATAAATTTTGTCGAAACAAAAAAATTTCATTTTTAAAATATTTTTATAACATTTTTTTCACTTTTCCATGTGAAAATCTATCAAAACTGGCTCAAGCTTGGCTGAAACAGGGTTCCAGGCCTGGGCCAGGATAGGTCGCCCGATTACGGACTAGGGTTCCATTGGGCTTCAACGCATGTCCTTTACATGTTTTACAAAAACTTTAGAGCTTGCTAATCTGGCCCCTGACAGAACCAGGTTACAAATTCTACACTCCAGGAATTTGCCATCTTTGAAATAAAGTATAACAATGATGTTTCTTTAAAAACCGTGTATGAAAAGAATAAAGAATTTTTTAATTTTTATTTCAAATTACAGCATAACAACATTTTTTGTGTTATTTTTCCTATGCATGAAAGTTAGTTAATAAGTTAGTAAGTTAGTTAATTTAGTAAGGCAGTTAATTAGTAAATTATTTAGCAATTAAGTTAGATAAGTTAGCTAATTAGTAGGTTAGCAAGTAGTGATTAGTAAATAAGTTTGTAAGGTTATTAGTTAGAAAGTTACTAAGTTAGAAAGTCACTAAGTCAGTTAGTAAAGTTACAAAATTAGTTAATGAGTCTCTAAGTTCGTTAGTAAGTTAATTAGTAAGTTAGCAGGTAGTGATTAGTAAATAAGTTTGTAAGTTAATTAGTTAAAAAGTTACTAAGTTAGAAAGTCACTAAGTCAGTTAGTAAGTTACAAAGTTAGTTCATGAGTTTCTTAGTTAGTTAATAAGTTAATTAGTAAGAGACGCATGACTACTCTCGAAATCTTATTTAACAATAATACTTATTTGGCATAACACCATTTAACATAAATATAATTTGACATAAAATCTATTTTTAAAAAAGACACTTAATTTGAAATTTATTTGTTATTATTTATTTTTTTATTGTTTTTTATTTTTTTTATACATTATTTTCATTAAACAATAAACACACAATTTTTATTGCATAAATAGCATTTTATATGGTATCCATTTGACATCTATTTCATATTAAACATAAAATTTATGTAACATATTTGACATAGAATTAATGCAACATATATTTAATTTGATATTAAAATCATTTAGCATAATTTCCATTTAAAATAAAAATTCAATTGATTTGACATTAATTTCACTAGATATAAACTTCATTTGGCATAAATGTCATTTTACATAATTGACATTTGACATAAATTTCTTTTGACATAAAGTTCATTTAACATAACTTTTATTTGACATAAAGTTCATTTAACATAACTTTCATTTGACATAAAGTTCATTAAACATGAAAAACATTTAACATAACTTTTATTTGACATAAATTTCATTTGACATAGACGTCAATTAACAAAATTCTCATTTGACATAAATGTCACTTGACTTAAATGTCATTTGACATGAATTTCATTTGACATTAAATTCTATTAACATAAAAAACATTTAGCATAACTTTCATTTGACACAAAGTTCATTAAACATAAAAAACATTTAGCATTACATTTATTTGACATAAATTTCATTTGACATAGACGTCAATTAACAACATTCTCATTTGACATAAATTTCACTTGACTTAAATGTCATTTGACATGAATTTCATTTGACATTAAATTCTTTTAATATAAAAAACATTTAACATAACTTTTATTTGACATAAATGTCACTTGACTTAAATGTCATTTGACATGAATTTCATTTGACATAAACGTAATTTTACAAAATTTTTATTTGACATAAAATTCACTTTATACATAATTAAGTATTACATTTAAAAAATGCGAGAATTTAAAATGCAACCCATTAGTTATTATAAATAACATTGTTATTCGACAATTTTGAAATTTATGTAAAGTAAATTTTATGTCAAATGCGAATTATGTTAAATGGAATTAATGCCAAATGAAATTTATACCAAGTGAATTTTATATTAAATAAGAATTATGTTAAATCATTTAACATAATTCTTATTTAATATAAAATTCACTTGGTATAAATTTCATTTGGCATTAATTCCATTTAACTTAAATGAAATTAATGCCAAATGAAATTTATACCAAGTGAATTTTATGTTAAATAAGAATTATTGTTAATGATATTTACATCAAATGAATATTTCTGCCATGTGAATTTGATGTAAAATGATATTTATGTCAAATGTAGTGTGTTTCAACTGAGAATTACGTTAAATTGGCTTCTATGCCAAATTAAATTGTTGTCAAATGAATTTTCTGTGAAATAAATTTTATAACAATTAAAATTTCCGTTAAATGACTTCTACGCCAAATGAAATTGTTGTCAAATGAATTTTCTGTGAAATAAATTTTAGAACAATTAAAATTTACGTTAAATGAATTTTTTGTCAATAGAGGTTTATGTTAAATGAACTTTATGTCGAAAAAATTTTTGTTACATGATTTTTATGTCAAAATAAATTTACGTTACATGATTTTTATGTCAAAATAGATTTATGTTACATGATTTTTATGTGAAAAGAAAATGTTACAAGATTTTTATGTCAAATGGAAATGATGTTTTATCAGTTTTGTGTAACATAAAATTTGTTAAATGTATTTTATGACCAATTGTATTTATGTTAAATGGTTTTTTGTGTGCAATGAAGTTTCTGACACACGGTAAATCATTAGGTATTAAAATAACACCAAAATGGATTAAAATAACACTAAATTGGATTATTTTAATCCTTTTTGGTGTTATTTTAATACCTAACGATTTACCGTGCAAATAATGTCTATTTTATGTGAATTTTAAGTTAAGTGATTAATTATGATAATTAGTAATTAAGTTTGTAAGTTAGTATACTAGTAAGTTAATTAGTTACTAAATCAAAAATTTTGTTACTAGGATAATTAGAAAGTAAGTTAAGTAAACAAGTTAGCTAAGTAGTAAGTTAGTTAGTAAGTTAAATAAAAATTAAGTTAAGTAAATAAGACTAAGTAGTTAGTAAATTAGTTTGTTAGTTAGTAAGTTATTTGGTTAGTAATTTAATTAGTAATTAAGTTCAGTAAGTCAAACTTAGTTATTTAGTAAGTTACACCCAGAGAAATGGTGTATTTGTCTCAGAGCCAACTAGAATTTTTATTTGTTACAAATAAATTTTATTTAGTTTTAATAAAATTTTTTTTAACTCAAATATATGTTTTGTTTATGTCAAATATAAATTTTATTTAAAACAAATAAAAAGTCTAGTTGGTTCTGAGACAAATATATGTTTATTTAAGTCAAATAAAATATATTTGGTTTAAATAATAATTTTCTCTGGGTGTAGTTAGTAGTAAAATTTGATAGTTAAGTTAGTTAGTAGTTAAATTTGTCAGTTAAGTTAGTTTGTTAGTTACACCCAGAGAAATTGTATATTTGTCTCAGAACCAACTAGACTTTTTATTTGTTTCAAATAAATTTTATTTATATTTTATTTATATTTATTTATATTTAAAATTTTATTTATCTCAATTATATGTTTTATTTATGACAATTATAAATTTTATTCAAAAGAAATAAAAATTCTAGTTGGTTCTGAGACAAATATACGTTTCTTTAAGTCAAATAAAATATATTTGGTTTAAATAATAATTTTCTCTGGGTGTAGTAACTTAAAAAATACTTTAGATTGTTTCCTAAAACTTTGACTCCAAATTTTCGTTATATTATCCAAACGATATTTAAGAATTTGCTTCTTAAAGGCAAAAAAAAATTTCTTATAATCACTCTTACTACCAATACAACATTTGGACCAAAAGGGTAAAAGCTAATGGTCATAATTTTTGCTACTTAGGCTACCAACCCATTTCGAGTTATAAATCAATAAAAAATTTTCAAACAAATTCAACTTTTATATTACAAAAAAAAAAGAATTCTATGTATTCCGAGAAAACTTTATCTCAAATTCTTTTTATCTACCTAAGAGCGAGAAAAAACGTCTCAAATTGAAAAACTTTATCTCTCACCACTTTTTGGGGATTGTGTGTTACTTATATGGTTAAAGAAAGTATTCCATAGAGAGAACAAAAAAATTAGCTCCTCTTCTTTTTCTTCTAATCATTTAGCAGCGCGCAGGAAAATGACCTTATTTTTCGGCTAAACTTAACAAGTCAATAAGCAAACTTTTAATCCCGCGAGAAACCCTAATGAGTTTTCAACTTTTTTCCAAATGAGAATTATGGGAGTAGAAAAGAAGAAAAAATTGTCTGCTCTTTTTCTTCTCGCATTATTATTGTAAATATCTATGTGTTTTTGTGTGTGTGTTGAAAGTGTGCGCACGCATTGAGCAAGAGGATATATTGTCGCTACCCCTAGTATTTTACGAAGATACCCGCGCAGCATCACGGAAAGTCAAAGTTTCGTGTGCCGTTGAAGAGTAAGAACTTCCCACTCTTCCTTCCGGTTAAAAGTCGAGGCAGTACGAACTATTACGAACTGTCCGAAACCCATAAGGTTTTCAAGTACAATGGCGCGAAACTTGTTATTCAATTCGTGGCAGTTGCGTGAAACGGATGTGTGAAAAATTTTCGGCTCTATTGTTATAGCAAAGCGAATTTTTTTTTACTTCCTGTTTTTTTTTCATTTTAAACTAGAATTTTGCGAGAAACAAAAAAAATTTTTTTTATTTAGATAGAATTGATTTTGAAAATAAAGGAAGATGTATGGGATGCTTTTGGAGAGTGTTCAGCATTTCGTACAGGTTTGTAAATTAAATTGAAATTAAATTAAAATTAAATTTAATAAAATTGAATTGAAATTAAATTAAATAAAATTAAATTGAAATTAAATTAAATTAAATTAAAATGAAATTAAACTTAATAACATTAAATTGAAATTAAATAAAATTAAATTGAAATTAAACTTAATAACATTAAATTGAAATTAAATTTAATAAAATTGAATTGAAATTAAATTTAATAAAATTAAATTGAAATTAAATTTAATGAAATTAAATTTAATGAAATTAAATTAAAATTAAATTTAATCAAATTAAATTCAAATTAATTTTAATAAGATTGAATTGAAATACAATCAATTAAAATTAAATTGAAATTAAATTTAATAAAATTTATGTTTAATTTAAATTTTGGATAATTTTTTTTAATTCCAATTTTTAATTACATTTTTTTAATTACATTTTTTTAATTTCTATTTTTAATTACATTTTTTTAATTTCTATTTTTAATTACACTTTTTTTAATACTATTATTTTGTTTTATACTTCCATCTACCGTTCAATTTTTCATCCTTTCGTCTCTAAATTATTCAAAAATATAGAAAGCAAATATTGGTTGTAAAAATTTTTTTTTCAATGTATTCAATTTTATAAAAAATAACAGAAAAAACTTTTTTACACATTACTGCAAAAAGAAGTATTTAAAAAATGACCACAAAGTTACTTTAAAACTACTTAATTTTTACAGTTACAAACAGGATAATTTTTTTCAAAATTTTACTTCCAATTTCACTTTAGACAATAAATGAGAAAAAAAATCGAAAATCAGTAGTCAGTACACCTTTTTTTCTTACCAGTAAAATATTTTTTCGTAAAAATTCTCTTTGCATCATGTCTGATTTTTTGTGCAGTTTTTTTTGTTTGACTTAAAATCCGTACAATATATTCTTTTAAAAAAAAAACTTTTTTGCTTATTTTTTGTTAATTTTTAGAGAAAATATTTTCCCATATACTTTTTAGGTTGATATTTTCATGACAACAAAAAGCCATCTTCTAAAAATATATCACAAAATTTCGAGAGAGAGAGAGAAAAATACGAGAGCATTTGATTTACTCGGGACAATCAGATATTCCCCTTAAGGCAATTCACTTCTCAGCTGAATGTGCTTTATAACTTTGTTTTTAGTGTTTAATTGGACTTTATTTTATCAACTTTATTAATGTACTTTGCTAATTTAAGAAAACTTTTAATTATTGAAACTTTCCCATTGATACACTAACTTTCGAAATTTATTTTACATTTTCAACAATTTTGTATTAAGTTTAAATCAGACGGTAAATATTTTCATTTATATAATTGATATAATAAATAATAGGAAAAATAAAATAAATAATATTAAAAATAAAATAAATAATAGGAAAAATATAATAAATTATATTAATAATAAAATAAATAATATTAATAAAACAATAAATAATAAAAAAAATAATAAAAAAAATAATAATAAATTATATTAATAATAAAATAAATAATATTAATAATATAATACTAAATTTATAATATGCAATAAAGTATATAAAATACAATGAAATTATCAATTACTAATAACAATGATAATAATTATTTTGGTAATTATTAAGAACTACTTGACACTACACTGAGAAAAAATTTTGTTTAATTAAAAAATAAGTTGCAAATCAAAAAAATATGTTTAAATTCAACTTATTTTATAACTGAATCATCTTTTTTATTAAATCAAATTTTTTATGTATGGAATCAAAATTATTATGTTTAATTCAAAGATAATTTTTTGTTGACTGTATATAACAAAGATAATTATACTTGATTCAAATATATTATTTTCTTACTGTAACTATATAAAATATAATTATATAAAAAAATATACGAAAAAAATATATAAAATTATATAAAATTACATAAAATTACATAAAATAAAAATTGTATAAAAATATATTTGTAATAACAGAAAATGTTTCGTTTTAAATTGAAAAAAGGTAAAGTTTTATAAAAAAACATAAAAAAAAATTTAGATATGAAAATAAATTCTCTTAATTTATCACTTAAAAAATAAAATGAGATACGACCGGAAAATATAGTGATTTCCGATTCTTTACGTCAATCGAAAAAAAAGAGGTGAGTCGGAAATAAATTTTTAAAGCTTTCGTGTAGCTTTTTCAGTTTATAAGGATGAAAATTCACGTGGTTGCGGCGTTAATGGAATACTAAATGAATGTCATAAGATACAAGTCTCTAAAAAATCAATAAAATTTATACATACGAGGAAAACATTTATTTATTTATTTATTTTTTCCAATGTAAACAATAGAGGGAGAATTTTATTGAAAATTTGTATTTTTCATGCAAAACTTTTATTTTCTTTTATTTTTGATGTTTTTATTTGGGAAAAAAAATTGATATTTTTTTTTTCAAATAAATAAACTGTGTGAGTTATTAAAGAATACCTGGATATAACAAATAGAAAATGGAAATGAAAATACATACATTTATATATAACAAAATTGAGGTGAATTTTTTATTTATTTTTTTTTAATTTCTTTTATTGAAACCAAATATTTGATAATTAAAAATTTGCGTTTCGTTAAAATTTTTCCCAGATTATACAATGAAATAGAATCATAAAAAAATGTTTTACACATAAAAAAATCATCTGAATGTTATGTAAAGTAAAATGTATTTTATATTCGATATGTCAGTCGTTAATTTAATTGACAATTAAATTAGTGAAGGTTCATCACTAATGGTGCAAAGCGTAACGAGATGATAGCAATTATTATTGTAGAAATTTGAGAAAATTTGTAATATATTTTTGGTAACGTAGCGTAACGAGATAATTGAAATTATTGTTGAATTTTCGTAAAACTTATAATATATTTTTTTGTAACAATTTTTGTTTTTGTTTGTATTTTTTAGGGGGAGAGTTAAATTTTATCGTCTCTTAATTGCGATAAATTTTTCTCTATACTTTTAATTAAAATTAAACGTCAACGACGTCAAGGTGAAAAATGAAAAGAGCCAAGCTAGTCAAATGCACAGAAGCAATTCATAACATTTTGTCGTATAAAGAGAAAAATAATTAGTAATTTTCTACAGTTTTAGTGTAAATTGTAAATCAATTAATTTAATTAAAATACTAGATTGAATGATTTCAATTATTGAAATGGATAATTGTTTTATTTTAGAAATCAGCGAACTTTGAAAATAAAAATTTGTTTCACGAGAGAAAGCTCTAATTTTATATTAAAAATTAGTGAATTTTGGAAAAAAATTTGTTTAACTGGAAAAAGCTCTATGTTTTATATTAGAATTAAGAAAACTTTGAAAAAAATTT
This sequence comes from Leptopilina drosophilae, assembly GCA_032873175.1. Classification (NCBI taxonomy): domain Eukaryota; kingdom Metazoa; phylum Arthropoda; class Insecta; order Hymenoptera; family Figitidae; genus Leptopilina; species Leptopilina drosophilae. The sequence continues at coordinate 8,792,237 of CM065481.1, forward strand.
GTTTGACTAGAAAAAGCTCTAACTTATAATAACAAAAATTAGTGACCTTTGAAAAAAAATTTGTTTGACTAAGAAAAGCTATAATTTATTATATTAGAAATTAGTAAACTTTGAAAAAAATTTCTTTGACTAGAAAAAGCTCTAACTTTATATTAGAAATAAGTATGAACTTTGGAAAAAAAAAATTTTTGAATAGAAAAAGCTCTAAATTTATATTAAAAATTAGTGAAGTTACAAAAAAAATGTGTGTGATTAGAAAAAGCTCTAATTTTATATTACGAGTTAACGAATTTTGAAAAAAAGTTCATTGACTGGAAAAAGCTTTAATTTTATATTACAATTAGTGGATTTTGGAAAAAGCTCTAATTTTTATATTAGAATTAAGGAAACTTGGAAAAAAAATTGTTTGACTAGAAAAAACTCTAATTTCTTAACAAAGATTAGTGATCTTTGAACAAATAATTTGTTTGTCTTAAAAAAGCTCAAATTTTGTATTACGAATTAGTGAAATTTGAAAAAAAGTTCTTTGACTTGAAAATGCTCTAATTTATTATATTAGAAATTAGTAAACTTTGAAAAAAATTTGTTTGACTAGAAAAAGCTCTAATTTCATGTCAGAAATTAAAAAAAATTTTTTTAAATTCGTTTTACTAAAATAGCTCTAATTTTGTATGAGAAATTAGTGAAATTTGAACAAAAATTATTTTACTTGAAAAAGCTCTAATTTATTATATTAGAAATTAGTAAACTTTGAAAAAAAAATTTTATGTCTAGAAAAAGCTCTAACTTTATATTAGAAATTTTTATGAACTTTGAAAAAAATTTTTTTGAATAGAAAAATCTTTAATTTTATATTAAAAATTAACGAATTTTGAAAACGTTCTTTTACTGGAAAAGCTCTAATTTTATATTCCAATCTATTGAATTTAAGAAAAAAATTATTTGACTGGAAAAAGTTCTAATTTTTATATTAGAATTAGTGAATTTTGAAAACAAATTTGTTTCACTAAAAAAGCTCTTATTTATATTACGAATTAGTGAAATTTAAAAAAGCTCTTTTAGTTAAAAAAGCTCTAATTTATTATATTAGAAATTAGTAAACTTTGAAAAAAAAATTTTATGTCTAGAAAAAGCTCTGACTTTATATTAGAAATTAGTATGAACTTTGAAAAAAATTTTTTTGAATAGAAAAATCTTTAATTTTATATTAAAAATTAACGAATTTTGAAAAACGTTCTTTTACTGGAAAAGCTTTAATTTTATATTCCAAATTATTGAATTTAAGAAGAAAATTGTTTTACTGAAAAAGTTTTAATTTTTATATTAGAATTAGTGAATTTTGAAAACCAATTTGTTTCACTAAAAAAGCTCTTATTTTATATTACGAATTAGTGAAATTTAAAAAAGCTCTTTTACTTAAAAAAGCTCTAATTTATTATATTAAAAATTAGTAAACTTTGAAAAAAATTTGTTTGACTAGAAAAAGCTCTAATTTTATATTAGAATTTTGTATGAAAAGAAAAAAACGTATAGACTAGAAAAAGCTTTAGTTTCATAGTAAAATTTAGTAAACTTTGAAAAAATGTGCAATACTAAAAAAAGCTCTAATTTTATAAAAAAAAATAGTAAACCTTTGACGAAAAAATTGTTTGTCTAGAAAAATCTCTAATTTATTGTATTAGAAATTAGTGAACTTTGAAAAAAAATTTGTTGTACCAGAGAAATCTCGTAACCTTGCGAAATTAAAGTTATACATCACTTGAGTTGAGCTTGCATTTCCGCGTGACAGGTCTAAGCGAGATTTAACGTTCCCTTAACCACAACTATTGTACTACATCTCATCTCATTCCACACATAAATTACTCTTATGTTATCCCTGCCTTACTGAGCCACTGAACTTTTCCTTGAAAAATGTAATTTATTTTGAGCAGAAATTAACTTAAAGCATCGCCTAGAAATCTAGAATGAAAACTTAATTAAACGTGCACGCTCAGAGGAGAAGAAATTCTTTTGAGTTTTTAAGAATTAAAATTTTTTTCTCCTGGAAACATTTAAAAAACAAAGTCTTTCTCATTTTTGATGAGAATGTAAAATTAGCGAGAACATTTTTTTCTCAAGTATTTCAAGTGAAAATTCTTTTTTGCAATAATTGTCGCGCGGTGTAGATGTATAATTAAAAAAGTCGAAACAATATATTCTTCATTTAGAAGAAATTTTCTTTTTCAATTTTCCTTTTTTTCCTTTTCTTTAAATAATTGAAACTTAGAAGATTTGCAGTCATTTTAGAATTACAAATATTTTAATGCAACATCCTAAAATTAATATTTTATAGATCGTATATTCTGTGACTTTGGTCTAATGGATTTCTTATTATTTATTTATGAAATTTTAAAGAACCTCATATCGAGATTTGCATAATGCAGTAACGATATATGTCTTTCAGGGAAATGTTTGAAAACTTGACTTTAAATTAAAATACGAATTCGTACATTTTCTGATAAAATATTTAGAAAACAGTCTATTTTATTCTTCTTCTATTTTCGTTATTAATCATTTCTTCTTGCGTGACAAATGTTTTGATAAAATTTACAAGTTTAAAAAATGATGTAAATTTTGTCTACATTTTCAAACAAAAATTTTATTCCTGTATTAAAAAATTATATTTCTTTAAATTTTTTTTTCTTTTCATGTTGTAACACTCGACAAGGTTATACTTACCTTTCGAAAGCTATTAAAGAAATTAAATAATAAAATTTAATTTTCTCCACCTAAAATTTAATGTTCCTTTCATAAAACTCTAAAAGAAAAAGAGAATACGGAAATAGTGGATGAAGTGTACGGAAACGGAAATTACTGACAAAGAAAATCGAAATCGAGTGACATATAATAATAAAGAATCTCATGGGGACCATTTTTCTGTATTACAATCCCTCTATATTACTTTTACATGGAAATACTACGTGAAGTCTCGAATTTATTTCTTATCGAGAATGTTGAAACGAAAGATTTTTTATCGTCAATTTTTCGTACATCATTTAGTAAAAAAAAATGAAAAGGAAAAAAAATCTATCGATTATAAATATGGTGTCATCAGATAAATAAAAATAAACTACGTTTAATTTATGAATTTTTTAGAGAAGCAATTTATCTTTTTTCTTTGCCTTTTCAGAAATTATGTATGACTTTCATTTTTATCTTGCTATTAAATTTTATCACTTCAACCCCAACGACTTTATTGTCCGGAAGGAAGAATTTTTACGTGTTCAAAATTTTTATTATTCTACTCAATGATTAAGTCAAATTTCATACAGGAAAACTTGTATAACAATTAGATTAAATCTTCCTTATAAACTTGTTACTAAAATTAAAATTTCTATTTTTACCAATATTCTTTTTTTTTAATACATTGAAGTGGAAAATAAAATTAATTACCATAATTAACAATTATTAATAATTATAAATTAATAATTAATTTCGATTTGAATCGAGATTCAGATAATCTGAATTTTGTGAATTAAAATTAAAATTTAAACAAAGCTGAATATTATTTGAGAATTTCAATTATAATATAATTAAACGGGAAGTATTTGCACATAATGCACACATATTCGCCAGAAAGAATGGAATGAGAATAAAATTTCAAATAATTGTCACGTACTTATTGTTTTAATGCAACTCAAAATATAATTTAAAATCAATCATTGTCGATTTGAAATGCAATATCGACAACCTTAAGGACGGTCATAAACAAACACGCGCTCACATACTTAATAAAATCACAAATTGAAATTTACCGCATCAGTTAAATATAAAATTGACAATATTTATTCCACTGCACGTAAATTAAATTATGTTTTTTTTTTAAAGAAAAATATATTATTAATTCGCAAAAGTAAGAAATATGTCTTGGTTTTTATTGAATAAAAGTGAATAATGGATAGAAAAGAATACTTCAAAAAAAATGAAAAAAAATAATACCGAATCTCACATTAGGCAATTGAATTTTCTAACAAGAATATTTCTCTCTGGGGAAATCTCTAAAATATATGATTTTTGTATTTTTATCCCCAGCTAGAAATATTAATAAATTCGGAAAAAATCAATCCTTTAGATGTCAATGCAATTATATTAACGCATATTTCGGATTTTTTGTAATATAAACCGAAATTAATTACTCATGCAGCAATTTTTTTTTTTATTAAATGTAAAAGAAACTATAAATTTTTTTGTTATAAATTAAAAATTGTGATTGATTAACAATCGAAAAGTTTAACGAAAATTTTACGAAAAAATCGTTTTTAGGCTATGTAAATAAAATTCCACAGGGGGAATTGAACCTAGGACCCTTGCACTTCGAGCCTAGAACTCTAACCTCTAAGCTACGTCGCTTTTATAAAAGTAAATTTTATTTTTTCAATATTCTAACAAAATTCAATCTAAAACAACACTATTAGAGTTTAATATTTTTGTTTAATTTTATAAATACAAAAAAAATGTTCCCCGAAATTGTTTACAAAATATATATACAAAAATAGAAGAAATTAATTAATATAAGAATTGAAAAATTTCGATTTGCAAGACGGGAAATAGGGCTTATTATCTTTTGAGAAAATTAGAATCGATTTATTATTTGCTCCTTGAAAATAAGGGATCTGAAAAGAGAATAATGTTGATTCCCCTCTAGCGTGTCTTTCTTCGGCACAAAGTGTCTATTTCAATAAATGAATTTTCACGACCAGCTCACAATTCCTTGTGTATACAGTTTTTAATCGCTCCTCTGCCAATTAAGCGAACCATTAGTTTTCGTGACTAGACTAATTATGCAACAAACTTTAAGGAAGATCAGTCCATTGTCTCTTTGAAAATTCAAATTTAGCATGAATAATTAATTATCTTTATTGCATCTCCCTGTTTATTATACTTATTCAGGAAAATTGAATTAAAAACAAGGGATGACTATATTAAAAAAAAAATTAAAGTCGCTATATTTTAGTTTTCAGAAATAATATTTTATGTTTATTCAAATTTTATTCATATAACAAAAAAATATATTCATGAATAATAATTTATTTTTTAGAATAATTTATTTTTAGAATTATTTCTTTTTTCAAATATTTTTTTTCAAATATTTTTTTTCAAATATTTTTTTTCAAATAATTTATTGACGAATAATTTCGATTCGTTTGCTTAATTTAGTCAATTATTGCGTCGAGAGGGAATTTTTTTTTTGTATCAAAATAAAATAGTCTACAAATAGAAACATTCGTTTAATTATATAGAAAAATATTTTTTTTGTCACTTTTATGATGACTTTCTTTCGTGTCTAATATTTTCATCCTCTTTTTTTTCTGAAAAGGTTTATTTCCCTGAAAACTTGAAGAATGTTGCCGGAAATAACTGTGATGCTCTTATAAAAAAGCGTAGAACCGAAAATGGAATTCCCCTGTCTAATCCGTCATATATACACGCAGACACATATATATAGCCTGAGGAACATATATCTATATACATAACCGAAAATACTGCAGAATATTCTTTGACGGCACAGTGGGAATTTTTATCAAAAAAAAAAAAAAAAAAAAAAAATGCAAGGAAGTAGAATAATTCTGTTCAGATCATTTATTTTATGTATTTACCAATAGCCTATTAAATTCAAAAGGATTTAAATGACAAGAAAATCCACAAGAATGTCCATATAAATGGAACTCTGTAAAATTTATCGCAAAAATTGAAAAGGAAAAATTCAGCGAGCAAAATATGGATCAAATTTTTTTTTTATAAAAATAAATTCGAAGGATTTATAATTTATCTGTGAGAAAAATTTAATCCTCTTGTAGAAATTTTAAAATTGTTTCCAATTCTGAATTTAAATACTAATGTTGATTTCATGGATTTCTTGTCGAAAAAAGGAGAAACAGTTTTTAAAAACTTGAAAAGCTTAATACGTAACGTTTGCATTTGAAAATAAATTGAGATTTTAGATCTTTTTGTACTGAGCCAATATGCGATTACAATAGAGAACAAATTTTCTGAATTTCCATTTTCGAATAAAAATTTTTTTTTCACAACTAACACTTAATATCTACAGCAGATCAATATTCGATTCACAAATGAAAGCTGAATTCTTTAGAAGAACCGTATTCCAATCTTCTGTATAGAGTAATATTCTATAATCCAACATTCGATTTAAATTTCAATTATGAAACAATCTAAAATATTTTCTTTTTATTTTATATTTACAAGCAGTCAAAGAAATGTTTCAATTGCATATATATTTTTTAATGAAAAATTTGTTTCGAAAAGAAAAAATACTGTAAAATAAAAATATAATTGAATTCATTGAATAATATTAACTATTAACTATTAATATAGTAGATGAAAATATTAAAAAAATATTATTACTAGAAAAAAATATTTAAAAAATATTATTATTTGAAAAAAATATTTAAAAAATATTATTACTTAAAAAAATATTTAAAACATATATTATTATTTGACAAAAAAATTTAAAAAATATTAATAAAAAAATAAATAAATAAAAAAAATATTAAATTAAAAAAAAAATATTAAAAATATTAGTCAATATAAAAAAAATATTAAAAATATTAGTCATGTAATTCTAATTGTATTATTTTTAATACCTACTCTACATTGAAAATAAAAATTATGAAACTTTACGACATGTCTAGTTATAGTTTAAAATTATTTTTAAAATTATTTTCTCCCATATATTGATTCAGATATTTAGAATTTTTAAGTATCGACTTTGGATTCGTAATCAGCGACCCTAAAAACCCCCGAGTTACAAGTTTCCAGACAGTTTGAGAATTTTTTAATTTTTGCGGACGCCATATTGAATCCACCATTTTGGTTTTTTAAGAACTAATGTCAGATTCGTTATCAGCGACCCCAAAAACCCCCGAGTAACAAGTTTCAAGACAGTTCGAGTAATTTTTTACTTATTGTCCGCCATACTGGATCCGCCATCTTGATTTCTTAAAATCTGAGAATAGATTCGTATTTAACGACTCGAAACTAAATAGAAAATAAGTAGAAAATGAATATAGAAAATAAATAGAAAATGAATATAGAAAATAAATAGAAAATAAATAGAAAATGAATATAGAAAATAAATAGAAAATAAATAGAAAATAAATAGAAAATGAATATAGAAAATAAATAGAAAATAAATAGAAAATGAATATAGAAAATAAATAGAAAATAAATAGAAAAAGAATATAGAAAATAAATAGAAAATAAATAGAAAATGAATATAGAAAATAAATAGAAAGTAAATAGAAAATAAATAGAAAGTAAATAAAAAATAAATAGCAAATAAATAGAAAATAAATAGAAAATAAATAAAAAATAAATAGAAAATAAATAGAAAATAAATAGAATATAAATAGACTATAAATAAAATTATTTTTCTCCTTTTCTAAACGATAAGAAAAAATTTTCACAAACAATATCTGTGCACCTTTTTTTTATTTAATAAGACAAATAACAATGGTTCTTAAAATCAAAAAAATCATGTTACCCGAGGCTAAATTATGACGAGGGTTCACTCATAATAAGAACAAATAATAGAGCACCCGTAGGGAACCCTTGCAACAATATTGGCTCCCACATATGTGACGTTTAGGTCACGTATGATTGCCCCAATGTTAATTTTGTTGAGGAATTTTCAAAAAAAAAAAGAAAAAAAAGTGAAGGGATTAAGCAGGAATTTTGTGGGAATATAAAGCAACATAGTTATTCCTGAAATTCGATACTTTATGCAAAATTAATTAAGTCCGCTAATTTGAATCAGTAATAAATAGGTCAATAATTCCAATAACCGACGTAGCGTATATTTTGACTCAAGTTTGCCGCATACTTTTCGAAAGTGAAAAATTTTTCTCTTTATGAAAAATTCGTCGCTAACTTTCTATATTAACTTGCTGGAAATTGAACTTATAAACAAGCTGCTAGTTTTTCAGAAAACCGACTTTTAAAATTTAAACTTGTTTAATAAAAAGCGTAACTATTTTTATTTATTTATTTAAATTTTTAGAAAAAAAAATTATTATTTATAACGCCTTGCATGTTTTTATTAGATATCGAAAAAATGGACAAACATCTGTCGTTAATACACGGAGAGAGAATATATATTAAATTTTGTAAAAATATTTTCAAATTGGGGAAAAAGTGCGACAAAGCGAAATTTTGATATAAAAAATATTAAAGTTAAAAAAACTTATGTGAAATTTAGTATAATTATATCAAATATTAAGAATATTAATTAAATTCTAATATAACTTTAATAAATTTCACAAAACTTTTTTTAAAGTTTAGTATTTTCTATATCAAAATTTCGCTTTGTTGCACTTTTTCCCTAATTTGAAAATATTTTTACAAAATTTAATATATATTCTCTCTCCGTGTATTAGAGATAATAAAATTCAAGAAATCGTGGAAGAAAAAATATTTTCCTTTTTTTACAGATTATTTTTTTACTTACTTTTTTACTTATTTTTTAACTTATATTTTTTCTATTTATCCATTTGTTTACCGTTTGAATTTGAAATCCATTTTGGCTTTGGTAAATATTGCGAGTAATCTGGATCAGAAAAAAGGAATTCAATTCCTTATATATATTTATTGTACACTTCTCGTTATATAGAAGTTTTAGATTTTTTCTATTTTTTTCTTTTTTTTATATTTCCTTTTTCTTGTTTTCTATTTTTTTTCTTTTTTTAGTTTTTCTTTTTCTTTTTTTCTTTTTCTATTTTTTTCTTTTTCTACTTTTATTTCCTTTTCCATTTTTTTAAAAATCAAAAAATACAGAACTTAAATTGAAAAAATATTCTTTTTAATTAATTTAAAAATTCGTCGTTAATGAAATTATACCGAATACAGAAGTCTCTATGTAAAAGGAAAAGAGTCGATATTTCTTGTTGTTAGTCACTTTTAAATATATTTAAGTAAAACCTGCCATTCTCTTTCAAGAGTTCCATTAATTTACACACTCCTCTCTCTGAATAATTTTATTTTAAATACCTTACTTCATGCAGTATCAGCACAGGGGTGAGAGAAGAGTAATTTCATTATAACGCTGAAAGCCTATCTTGATGAGGGGAATATACATTATTTTCTTCATTTATGTGATTTTTTTTTATTTTCCACATTTTGTACGTAGATAATCTCGTTAACGAAAATTATCTTTCGAAAATAATTAGTTTTACTTATAATTAAATGACTTCTAAAAATATATTCATTATTCATCATTACCTGCAGAGTAAATTCGAATTTATGAACAAATTAAAAAAGCAATAAATTGTGTCAAAGACGAATTGCCTAAATTTTCTTTTGGTCCATTATTTTATTAATTTTATTAGTTTTGTTAATTTTATTAGTTTTATTAATTTTATTAATTTTATTAATTTTATTAATTTTATTAGTTTTATTAATTTTATTAATTTTATTAATTTTATTAATTTTATTAATTTTATTAATTTTATTAATTTTATTAATTTTATTAATTTTATTAATTTTTATTAATTTTATTAATTCTATTAATTTTATTCTTTGAATTTTCCCAGAACTTTTCACGAAACAATTGTCAATTCAATAATAAGCACCAGCAGAGTTAGTCCCCCATTTTTTTTATGCTTTAAAATTTTTTTTCAATTAATTTTATTAATTTTATTAATTTTATTAATTTTATTAATTTTACTAATTTTATTGATTTTATTGATTTTATTGATTTTATTGATTTTATTGATTTTATTGATTTTATTGATTTTATTGATTTTATTGATTTTATTAATTTTATTAATTTTATTAATTTTATTGATTTTATTGATTTTATTGATTTTATTGATTTCATTAACAAAAAATAAATATCGGACGAGCAATTTGGCACAATTTTTTTTCCGATAAATAAAAATAATACAACCACAAAAAAGGGAATAAAATAAAAGTCAAATTTTCGTTTTGATAATAATTCTTGTCACATTGAATGAAATACGTTTTTCAGCTGGAATACGGAGAGGAGTTATGGCTGCAAATGTTAGAAAAAGCTGGAGTGAAGCACACAGTATTCAACACACGACAAATCTATCCCGACGATTTAATGACAAAATTGGCAGCTGCCCTCGCAGATCACATTGGAGAGAGTATCAATAGTGTCATGGAATTTTTCGGAAAATGCTTCGTTCGATTTTTCAGTAATCTCGGGTAAGGCGAAATGCAGTTAATATTGCACTTACTCAAAAACGAACAAAGAAATTCGATGTTTTTTTTTATTTATTTATTACAAATTTTATTTTGTAATAAAAAATTATATTCTAATTTTGACTAAGAAACAAAATAATGATGATTGTAATTTAATATATAGTTAACAATTTTTTATTTATTTATTACAAATTTTATTTTGAAGTAAAAAATTCTATTTTGATTTTGACTAAGAAAAAAAATAATGATGATTGTAATTTAATATATAATTAACAATTTTTTATTTATTTTTAACAAATTTTTATTACAAATTTTTATTATAAATTTTATTTTGTAGTAAAAAATTCTATTTTAATTTCGACTAAGAAAAAAAAATAATGATGAATTCGACTGAAACGTTTTTTTAAAAAAAACTTCATAGAGAATTTTTCACCAAAAAATAGAAACAAAACAAATTAACATTGAGAGAAGGGGAAAATAATTTTTAAAGAAAATTCATCTCAAAAAACAATTGAATCGAAATTGTTGTAATCCACTTTGAAGGCAACTTTAACTGAATATTCTCCATTCTATTTACCTCATACCCTAAAGCGTCCCTATTGAAACACGAGCCTGTGGAAGTAAAGAGGAATACTAAACTTACGAGAATTTCATTGTCTCGAGAGAGGAAAAAAAAGTTTGATGCTTTAAAATGAGCTTTTGAAAAAATTGGAATACTGGCTTAGAAACAATTGCTGTTTAATTTCAGTCGGGAAACAAAAAAAAATTAAAAGATCAAACAATGCAAATGAAAATATAATAATTTATGTTATTCGGATCTTTCTATTTATTTATTTAATTTCAGTTTAATTTCAGTTGGGATACAAAACCCTTTGCCCTTTGTTATTAAAAATTTATTATTATAAGTACAGAATTATAATGAAATATTTTATAATTTTTAGCTCCCTTGGTAATAAAATTTTAATTATAATTATATTCTTTATAGTTAATTATAATTATATTTTTTATAGTTAATTATAATTATATTTTTTATAATTAATTATAATTATATTTTTTATAATTAATTATAGTTATATTTTTTATAATTAATTGTAATTATATTTTTTACAACTAATTATAATTAAATTCTTTTTTCTTTTTATTTTCAATTTAATTTAGTTTAATTTAATTTTCCTTTTACATCAAAAATTGTATGGTGGGAAAAATTAGTTTTCACTTGCAGAGAAATATTTTTAATTATTAAAAATAATTAATTATAACTATATTTTTTAAAAATAATTATAATTAAATTCTTTTTCATTCTTATTTTCAATATAATTTAGTTTAATTTAATTTTCTTTTTACATTCAAAAATTGTACAGTGGGAAAAATTATTTTTCATTTGCAGAGAAATATTTTTAATAATTAAATTTTTTTTGTTCAATTCCACGTTTATTAGATATGACTGCACAATAAAGGCAACTGGACGTTATTTTTGTGATTTTTTGGGAAGTGTCGACAACATTCACATGCAAATGCGATTTACATATCCGAAAATGAAATCTCCCTCTATGTATATAACTCACGTGGATCCTCATGGAGTGATTTTAGTTTATCGAAGCACAAGACAGGGGTTTACGCATTACTTTATGGGTGAGAATTTTACAATATTCTATAATTTTTTTTTCAATTTCGATATAGAGAAATATTTTTACTCACTTTCTAAATATATATAGTAAATAAAAGAGAAAAAAAATGTTATTTTAAGTGTAGTTAGAAAATTGCAATTCTTTACTAAAAAAAGTTACTAAAAATAAAAAAATGAATAATGATTATAAAAAAAATAATAAAAAGAGCTTTTAAGAAAGAATAAAACGAGTTCTGAAAAAAGAATAAAAGAGTTCTTAAAAAAGAATAAAAAAGAGTTCTTAAAAATAAGAATAAAAAAGAGTTCTTAGAAATAAGAATAAAAGAGTTCTGAAAAAATAATAAAAAGAATTCTTAAAAATAAGAACAAAACGAGTTCTTAAAAACAAGAATAAAAGATTTTTGAAAAAAGAATAAAAACAGTTCTTAAAAATAAGACTAAAAGAGTTCTGAAAAAAAGAATAGAAATTATTCGAGTATTGAATTACATAAAAATAAAAAAAAATTAAATTAAAAACAATTCTGGAAAAAGAATAGAAATTATTCGAGTATTGAATTAAATAAAAAATAATTAAATTAAAAAGAATTCTAAAAAAAGAATAGAAATTATTCGAGTATTGAATTAAATAATTTGTACTTTTTGTGAACTTTTGGAAAAGTATTTTTTTTACGTCTTCCTAGGTCAACTGTATCAAATAGCTAAGGAACTTTACGAAACAAGTTTAGACATTAGAGTTCTCGAAACTTCAACCAACATCCCAGGTAGCAGAAGTGTGAAAGTTACTTTTCGCATTGATTTCGATAACAGAGAATATGTAAGTATTAGTGAAAAAAGATTTTTTAATAATAAATACAATAAAAAAAATAATAGCGAAAAAAATATTTAAATAGTTAACGAAAATTATGGTACAATCAAAAAAAAATTATTCGTTTACAATTTTATATTTATGAAACTTTATAATTATTTGTTTAGTGAATAACACAATTCCTCAATAATTATTAGTTTGAATATTCGGTGCAGAATTGTTTCAAAACATATTAAATTTACCCAAAAACTAAAAATCAAATTAAAGACCAAATTAACACGAAAAAAAATTTTTACCAGGAGCAACTGTACACGAAAAAAAATCTTTACCTGGAACAACTATACACGAAAAAAAAAATCTTCACCTGGAATAACTTTAAAATTCACTATATTAGCGAAATTTTGAGTTATTGCAACGAATACTTTCGCTATTTTAAAGAATACTTTCGCTATTTCAGCGAAAGTAATAGCTGTCCCAGTTGAAGGTTTTTTTTACGTGTAAAATTCACCATATTAAAAATAGTAAAGAACTAAATTACTAAATTTTTAGTTATTGCACGAATACTCTCGCTATTTTAATGAATACTTTCGCTATTTCAGCGAAATTAATCACTGTTCCAGTTAAATTTTTTTTCCCGTGAATATTAAATCGAATATTAAAGACCAAATACGAAGATTTATTTTAAATTTCTAGCATATAATACAGACACTAATATTTTTCTTCTGATTTTATAACTAATGTACAGATTTCAATTTGACTTGACAAAAAACTTATGTTTGTTTAAATAGTTTTTTTAATAAATAAAAACTTGCAAAGCATATCGAAGATCGTTCGCAGTTGATTCAACGATAAAATGCACAAAACAAGCTTCAAAATTAATTTCACATAATCCGACGAAATATTAAATTCACAACGAGAGTGAATGCTGAACAATCATTCAATATGACTCTTCTATTTGCAGATCAAAGAGATGTTACATAATTATTTGCTTGACTATCCACTAAAACCGTATCGTGAACGAAAACTAAAACCAATTTCAAAGCTCATTCATAAATGTTCCATTTAAGCTGACAAAAAAAAATTCACATAAAATTGAAACAATTTTTCTTCTATATTAAAATAGGGAAAATAAATGACTGAGGTTTAGAGAATAAAAAATGTATAATCAGATAGTAGTGAAGAGGAAAATTTATATTTATGTTGGTTTTTTTATTCAAATTTTTTGCTGATAGGTGGCAAAAAATACGAAAATGCGAGCGCCAATTGGTCGAGAATTATCCCCAGTTCCATGTTCAGTGTTGCTGCGATTATTTCCATTCGGCGTGGTGTTGAATCGCGATATGTGTATACAGGGAGTTGGCGGGAAGCTTTTACAAGCCTGGGGTGGAAATTCATCAATTTTAAATAAACCAGTCACAGAAATTTTCAAGCTACGAAGACCGAAAGGCATTACATTCACTTGGGGCAATGTAAGTTTATTTTTTCCCCTTTTTATTTCAAAACCAAAAAAACAGGATCTTCAACGTAAAAATTTTCAAAGCATGATAAAAAAATTCTATTTTAATTCTAAAAAATCGATTTTAGTAATTTTTTTACATTTTAATAATTTTAATAATTTTAATAATCAAGTGCTCTCATAATTGCAAGAAGAGATTTATAATTCTCGAAAGCAGTGATTATAATCAAGCGCATAATGGTAAAACAAATATTTAAATACACTCTCTTGTTCTTTTTTCCGCGTGTTAAAATTAAACGTTAAATATCGAAGAGATTTAGAAGGATTTGAAGATATCGAAAAGAATATTTTCGAAAAAAATATTTTCGATAAAAATATTTCCGAAAATAACATTATCGAAAATATTTTCTACTATGTTCTAATACTTTTTTACGATCATAATAATCACTATAGCAATAAATTAATAACGTTAATCCTTCATCAATGAGCACTAATAAAAAAATATGTTCGACCAGTTGATCTATCTGCATTCGGTAATGTTTGAACTCGAGTTGATAAGGTCAACGGAAAATAATTTGAGTTCAACAAATAGTGAAGCTCCTAGTACAAGCAGCGGATTAGACAGAAGGGGGAGTCAGGGATCACGTAGTATATTACTCAAGGGACAAATGAGATATATAGAAGATATCAAGTCTATAATTTTCCTCTGCAGTCCGCTGTAAGTCATTAACAGACTATTTTTCCTGTAAAATCATCAAAATTATTAGCACCAAGCAACAATTCGAATTCAAACCGGATTTGTTGAATTTAAAATAAATAATTACTATACTGAGAAAACATTGTACTTAAATGAAACACAAAAATAATATCAGACGATTTTGTTTAATTGAAATCAGTTTGTATGTTCAATCTCAATATATAGAAAATATCTACTGCATTGATTGAAAAGTATTATTTGTTTGAATAAATTAAATTTAATTCAAACATATTTTCTGTTACGGTTTAAACAAAAATTATGTTTAAAAATTTAATATTTGAATCAAACTTAAAAGTTAACTTCAGATAATTTAAAATCAATTACAATTTATTAAATGAAACACAAAAATAATGTCAGACGATTTTGTTTAATTGAAATTCTGTTACGGTTTAAGCAAAAATTGTGTTTAAAAATTTAATATTTGAATCAAACTTAAAAGTTAACTTCAGATAAATTAAAATCAATCACAATTTATTAAATGAAACACAAAAATAATGTCAGACGATTTTGTTTAATTGAAATTCTGTTACGGTTTAAACAAAAATTGTATTTAAAAATTTAATATTCGAATCAAACTTAAAAGTTAACTACAGATAATTTAAAATCAATCACAATATTTATTAAATGAAACACAAAAATAATGTCAGACGATTCTGTTTAATTGAAATTAGTTTGTATGTTTGTTTGTTTGTTTGTTTGTTTTCTTTTTTTTACTTATGTTTGATTTCAATATATAATCTCCTAAATTGAACCAGAAAATATGTTTGAATTAAACTTAAATATGTTCAACTTTATAGCAACGATATTTTAAGTTTCATTTAAGCAAAATTCGTTTGAATGAAATAATTTTTTTTCACAGTGTAGCAAAAAATTTAGATAACATTTTTTATGCATAATTCTTCTCCTAGAATTAACAGCTTAGACGAACTTCTCAGTATGGGACTGTATCTTAATGATCTTAATCCTCATGGGCTGAGCAGAGAATTAGTTCTTGCTGGCTGGCAACATTGTGGAAGGTAATTATGACCATAAATGTGTTTTATGCGATAAATCATTTGTGTTGGACATGCGGTAAATGGGTAACAAAATGGGGAACAATTATATTCCGCAAAATGGTATTATTCGTTTTTGCTCATATTTGACAATGTATGAATTAAATCGCTTTATCATTTTCGAAATAATTTTAATCATTGGTTTAAATAAATGCACGGAAAAAAAAGTACAACTGAAATGGAGAAATTTTTCGCTATAACAGCCAAACATTTCGTCAAAAACGAGCGAGCGATATTGGCATTATCGTTAGAATGGCGATATTGAATTTTACTCGAAAACAACCTATGACAGAAGCAATTTTAAATGCGTAAAAAGTAAAATTAAATGCTCATTTTAATTTTTTTCAATCGTATGTTTCAAATTACAAAAATTTTAAAGTATATTATTGAAATTAATACTATGTTTTAAAACTGAAAACTCAAAAGTTGATGTTTATGCTGTCAGAAATTCCAATATGGCTGACGAATTGCACTCAACCAAAGCTCACTATCACTGAATTGGCTAAACTTTTGTCTAATGTAGTTAAGTTTAATTCACAACGTTGGTTATGTTGTTCTTTATTTTAATTATATTCCCAATATTGCTCGTTCGCGTCCTGAAATTTTTTTCCGTGTGAAAATTATATTTACTCATGTATCGTTTAATTTCGTTTTATTTTAGTTCTAGAAACTAATTTCAATTGAATTTGACCAACTTTATAAATTAATTCCTCCATAGTAGATCCGCCTTTTTGAATTTTGAAATTCTTACTTCATATTCGTAATCAGCGACCCAAAAAACTCCTACGTAACAAGTTTCAAGTGAATTTGATCAATTTTATAAATTAATTCCGCCATATTGGATCCACCATTTTGAATTTTAAAAATCTGACATCATATTCTTAATCAGCGACCTTAAAAACCCCTATGTAATAAGTTTTAATTGAATTTGACAAATTTTATAAATTAATTCCGCCATATTGGATCTGCCATTTTGAATTTTGAAATTCTGACTTCATATTCGTAATCAGCGATCCAAAAAACCCCTAGGTAACAAGTTTCAAGTAAATTTGATCATTTTTAAAAAAGACGTCCGCCATTTTGGATCCGACATTTTAAATATTGAAAAAATGACTTCATGTTCATAATCAGTGACCTAAAAAACCCCTAGGTAACAAGTTTCAATTGCATTTGACGAATTTTATAAATAATTCCGCCATATTGGATCTGCCATTTTGAATTTTGAAATTCTGACTTCATATTCGTAATCAGCGATCCAAAAAACCCCTAGGTAACAAGTTTCAAATGAATTTAATCAATTTTAATAAATAAGTCCACCATATTGGATCCGCCATTTTGAATTTCGAAAATATGAAAAATCCGACTTGAGTTTCGCAATTAACGACTATGAAAACACCCTAAAAATTGTACTTGGTTATTCCTTGACTAGAAAAATTCTACTCCAACTTTCGAAAGGTTGAAAAGAAAAAAAAGATTCGTTTTTCTATTTGCACATTACGTACCAAACAATATTTATTTATAAGAAAAAAAACTGACTTTACTTGTATAAATCATAAATATCATTTGAATATAAATTGAGAGATAAATTTCCAGTTTTCGTGTTTTATTTTTCTCCTCCTTTCTACATCCCTTTCTGTAGCTTCTTTTGTGCTTGATGTTAATATTCGTTATTTTTCCCTCTCTATTTCCTTTGCGCTATATACTCTTTTTTTCTCTTTCTTTTTTTGCTTCGTCTGTATTTGCTTATTCATTGTCCATTATAAATGAAGTTTTGATTGATATTTTTCATTCCTCTCACTTTTATTAAAATAAAAAAAAGAATAGAATGGAAATTATTTTATTTTCTTTAGATTAGAAATGATGTTTGAGAGAGCTGAGCAAAGATCACAGGAATTAGAGAATAGTTACGCCCTTTTGGATCGTTGGAAAAATAAGAGCGATGAACTTTTGTATTCGATGATCCCTCAAACTGTTGCTGACCGTTTACGAGCTGGGGCGAGTCCCTTAAGCACTTGCGAGGTGGAACTATATTTATTTATTTGCTTTCAATCTTTTTCTTCTAAAGAATATAAAACATCTTCTGTTTCTTTTTTTCTTCTTCTGTTTCTTTTTTCTTCTTCTTCTTCTTCTGTTTCTTTTTTTCTTCTTCTGTTTATTTTTTTTTCTTCTTCTGTTTCTTTTTTTCTTCAGTTTCTTTTATCTTTTTTTTCTTCTTCTGTTTCTTTTTTCTTTTTTTCTTCTTCTGTTTCTTTCTTCTTCGTCTGTTTCTTTTTTCTTCTTCTGATTCTTTTATTCTTCTATTTCTTTTTTCTTCTTCTGATTCTTTTTTTCTTCTCTGTTTCTTTTATCTTTTTTTTCTTCGTCTGTTTCTTTTTTCTTCTTCTGTTTCTTTTTTCTTTTTCTGTTTCTTTTTTCCTTCTGTTTCTTTTTTCTTCTTCTTCTGCTTCTGTTTCTTTTTTCTTCTTCTATTTCTTTTTTCTTCTTCTGTTTCTTTCTTCTTCGTCTATTTCTTTTTTCTTCTTCTGTTTCTTTTTTCTTCTTCTGATTCTTTTTTTCTTCTCTGTTTCTTTTTTCTTCTTTTTCTTCTTCTGTTTCTTTTTTTTCTTCAATTTCTTTTTTCTATTTCTGTTTCTTTTTTCCCTTCTGTTTCTTTTTTTTCTTCAATTTCTTTTTTCTATTTCTGTTTCTTTTTTCCCTTCTGTTTCTTTCTTTTTCTGCTTCTGTTTCTTTTTTTCTTCTTCTGTTTCTTTTTTCTTTTTCTGTTTCTGTTTTTCTGTTTCTTTTTTCTTCTTCTATTTCTTTTTTCTTCTTCTGCTTCTTTTTTCTTCTTCTTTTTCTGTTTTTCTTCTTCTGCGTCTGATTTTCTTCTCTTTTTTCTTCTTCTCTTTTTTTTTTAATTCTGTCAAAATGTTTTCAAATAATAATTTCCAATATTTTCAGTCCTTCGAATCGATAACTGTGATTTTCTGCGAATTGTGCGAATTCGATTACACGACAATTGAGGGCGCAATGGACATTGTCACTTCAATGAATGCCGTTTTCTCCTGCTTCGATTCTCTAATGGATAAATTCAAAGTTTACAAAGTATGTCAATTTGATTTTTATTTTTCTCTTTTTTATAGAAAATATTTGAAGCAATTCTATTCGGACGAAATTTGTTTTAACAGGTGGAGACAATTGGTCGGGTGTACATGGCTGCCAGTGGTGCGCCAGACAGAACAGAGGATCACGCAAGAAATGCCGCCGATGTATCCATTGAACTACTCAACAACGTTCGCTCTATAAAACTACCATCTGGCCTCGATATTCACATTCGAATCGGTAATTCTTCAAATCTTCGAAATTGCCTTTTTAAATCACACCGCAAAAAAAACTAGAAATACAAAGAGTTGAACCAAAAAAATTTCAATGAAAAGTTTCTGTGATAAAAAATTCAATGAAAAGTTTCTGTGGGAAAAATTCACAAAAGATTTATTCAGCAGCAAGGAGATGAAATGGAAATAAAAAAACCCAAATTCGTTTTTTGTTTATTTCGGAAAAAATGTTTTAATAAATAATAATAATAATAATAATAATGTTTTAACAAATGTTCTAATAAACTTTGTATTTTGTAAACCCGCAGCATCTAAACTTGAATAGCAAAATTCACAATATTTCCATGTTGTCAAATGTTGCAGCAATTTTAGATTCCGTAAAGGACGTTTTTTCAAAATATTACCCAAAATTCAGATAAATTCGACTAGATTGAACAAGTTTTATGTTTTATCTGACTAAAGTGTTGTCTAAAACTTTTTTTCATGATCGATCCTGAAAAATGTCCTTCCCCTCACATGGGGGAAGTGAGAAGGAGCTAGAGGAAAAGAAAAGCTCGGGCAGATTAAGCTTTTCTTCATATACACACACTATACATAGTAGAATACGTGTTGAACCTATAAATGGGATGTTTCTCTTCACAGGAATTCATTCCGGACCTGCAGTGGCTGGCGTTGTTGGAATTAAAGTACCCAGATATTGTTTTTTCGGCGATACTGTTAACACAGCGTCGAGGATGCAAACAACAAGTTTGGTTCGTTCCTTTTTTGCAACTAATACAGAAAAAACACTCTTTCCAAACTTTCCTCAAAAAGTATTTTTAGAAACAATTTCTCAATTTACAAATTGCAAAAGAAAATCCAAAAAATGTTAAAAAAAAACAATTTTGAACACAAAGTGTTCCAACTAATACGAAAAAAAACTCTCTTTCCAAACTTTCCTCAAAACGAATTTTTAGAAACAATTTCTCAATTTACAAATTGCAAAAAAAAATCCAAAAAATGTTAAAAAAACAATTTTGAACACAAAGTGTTCCAACTAATACGAAAAAAAAGTCTCTTTCCAAACTTTCCTCAAAAAGAATTTTTAGAAACAATTTCTCAATTTACAAATTGCAAAAAAAAATCCAAAAAATGTTTTAAAAAAAACAGTTTTGAACACAAAGTGTTCCAACTAATACGAAAAAAAACTCTCTTTCCAAACTTTCCTCAAAACGAATTTTTAGAAACAATTCCTTACTTTACAAATTGCGCAAAAAAAATTTCCAAAACATGTTCAAAAACAATTCTGAACACTTAAAGTGTTCAGAATTTTTTGGCAACATTTTTTGGAACTTTTTTTGCAATTTGTAAATTAAGGAATTGTTTCTAAAAAAATTCTGAACACTTTATGAATTCAGAATTTTTTTTTACCATAATTTTGAATTTTTTGAATTTTTTTTTTTTGAAATTTCTGCAAAAAAAGGGTAATTTTATTTTGTAGCCAGGTATGGTTCACATATCGCCGGACACAAAAGCTCTTTTGCCAGAGGATCGATATCATTTGGAGCCACGTGGAGTGGTCAGTGTAAAGGTAAGGAAAAAGCTAAGGAAAAGTTATATTCCCCCCCTAATTCCTTCCACCATACATTTATATTGTAATATAAATCTTTAGGGTAAAGGAAACATGGAGACATACTGGCTACGTGAGAAAAATCACAGACAATCTTCGTCTAATGGTGAGGAATTATCAATAAAAGATAATCATTGAATATTACGAAAGATAAATAATTTTTTTCAAAGAAAAAAAATTTTTACTATATATAGATTCGAAATTCTAGTCCTATTCAATAAATGTATAATAATTAATTTTTCTAAACATAGAAATAGTTTCTAAACAACTTTTTATTTAACGTTAAAAAAATAAACATTCGTTGATTTCGAGAAAACATATCAATATATTTAAAAAAAAAAAATCAGTTATATCAAAAATTTTTATTTATAAATTATTTATTTTAGTAATTTAGTCTTGAATACGAGTTTGTAATTATTTTTTCATTCACTTTAGATGCACTGTCGACTTTGAATTTCATTTTGGCTCAAAGCGATCTCAAAGTCAACACTGAGAAAAAAAATGTTTTAAACCAAACATAAGCTATGAACCAAAAAATACGTTTAATTTAAACCTATTTTATTATTTATTATTAAATTAAACCAAAAAATACGTTTAATTTAAACATATTTTATTATTAAATTAAACGTAATTTTTATTGAACCAAACTTTCTATGTATTGAATAAAAATTACTGTTTAAATTGAACTTGATTTCTTTAAATAAATAAATAAATAAATCATACATAATTTTTGGTTAACTGTATAACAAAGATAATTATGTTTGATTCAAATATATTGTTTTCTCAGTGAAAATGGAATTTCTTAAAAATTAAATCTTAGAATTGCAAACATTTTTTTTTTGTATTTTTATCAGAATTGAAACTAGTTCTTGAATGTAAATAATTAAAATCTGTTTGTAATAAAAAATTCCTAACGAAAAAGTATAGAAATTGAATTGAATTGAAACAAGTTCTTGAATGTGAATAATTAAAATCTGTTTTTAATAAAAAATTACTAACGAAAAAATATAAAAATTGAATTGAATTGAAACAAGTTCTTGATTGTGAATAATTAAAATCTGTTTTCAATAAAAAATTCCTAACGAAAAAATATAAAAATTGAAAAGAATTTAACTCACTGTAAAATTCTTAGAGTATAAAGATAAAAGATTTTAAATTTTAATGCTTACAGTTAAGTGGTTCATAAAATGAATAAACTTAAAATATAAAACGAACAGTTTTGCTAAGTTTAGCAAATTTTATTTCACTAGATAGAACACCAAAGTTTTATATTAATTCTTAGATAACGGTTGAGTCCTAATAAACACGTACACATCGTAGTTCAAATGCCGCGTTTATGTACGTGATCCTAAAAGCAAAAA
This sequence comes from Leptopilina drosophilae, assembly GCA_032873175.1. NCBI lineage: Eukaryota > Metazoa > Arthropoda > Insecta > Hymenoptera > Figitidae > Leptopilina > Leptopilina drosophilae. The sequence continues at coordinate 8,814,436 of CM065481.1, forward strand.
AAAATTCTGTTTCACTTAAAAATTGTAGAACAGCAACATTTTTGTATTATTATTTCTGTTTTATTTTAATTTTTAAAGAAATAATGATTATTTTTTAAATTTTAATTATAAAAAAATAATTGTTTCTTCAATTTTATTTATGAAAGAAACAATCATTATTTCTCTAATAATTAAAATAAAACAGAAATAAAAGTTATTTCTTCAAACTTTAATTATAAAAGAAATAATAATTATTTTTTAAATTTTAATTATAAAAGAAATAAAAATTATTTCATCAATTTTAATTATAAATGAAATAAAAATTATTTCTTAAATTTTAATTATGACAAAAATAATTATTTCTTAAATTTTAATTATGAAGGAAATAAAAATTACTTCTTTAATTTTAATTTCGACAGAAATATTTATTTCTTAAATTTTAATTACAAAAGAAGTAACACAAAAATTTTGCAGAAAACTTTATTTTAAAAATTACTATTTATTTTAACAATTGTTTATAATTTTAACAATTTAATTAGATTCCTGCTAAATTTTTATCAACCCTTTTACTTTGTCAGGAATTTTGATCTCAATTTTAGGATCACGAAAATATTATCATGTCGATTAAATCCTTCTGAATGTACATCGCAAATCAGTATTAAAATACTTACTTAGTATTAAACCAAAAATTGTGAAACGAGGCCTAAAAATATTATTTGTAAAAATATTATTAAAATTAATATTATTATTATTGCAAACCAACAATGAAATTTTTCTTTCAAAAATTGTACATCTTTTAGGAATTCTAGGCTTAATTTATAATCCATTGTGACGCGTGCCTTAATTTTCAAAATTATATATATATGTATCAGCGAAAAATTTTAGAAATATAGAAATCTGCTCCTTTTTATCTGTACAAATATTCACTGTAAAATGTAAATTAAAGAATTCTTTAAAAGCACTTCTGTTTTTATTTATTTACCAATGAAGACAATTGTTTTGCCAATTTATTGTCTCACCTCTGTGCGCGTCTACTTTTACTTTTATTGGAAATTATCAATCCCAATTGGGTTGAAATTTTGTAAAGAAAATAATTTTCAAGAGAGCATAATTTTCATTTTACCCCATATAATAATTACAAATAAATTATCGTGCAGTCGAAAAAATTATGTCAACATTTTTCCATTGTTTCGTTTGACAAATGCGACAATTTGAATTTATTCTAATAATATTTTGTAAATTTGTAGTAATTGTAAATAGTAATAATAAAAAAATAGTCATAGATTGTAAATAGTAGTAAATAGTATTTTTAATTGTTACACTGGAAAAAAAATTTATTTGATTCAAATAACCGATTATTTGACTATTATCAAATGAATATTTACTTGAATCAAATAATTTTTATTTGAGTCAAATAAATTGTATTTGAATCAAATATTTCAGTATTTGAAGCAAATATTTCAGTATTTAAAGCAAATATTTCAGTATTTGAATTAATAAATAAATTGCATATAAATATTATTATTAACTCCAAGTCAGCAAAGATAAATAAATATTTTATTATAAATATGGCAGTAAATATGCTACAGCAATTATATTATTAATTTCTTATGGTCAAGAATAAATTAAGTAGTTATAAATTATAATAAAGATTTTACAGTCAACAATAACAGGCATCAGCTGTATTACGATCTATCCATGTCAAATAACGATTAACTCTTGCATAAACTCCGGGATAATTGGGTTGAGCACATCCTTCACCCCAGGAAACTACTCCTTTATTCAACCAAAAAGGAAGCATTAAATATTACAGTTTATCATTAGCAAAACAGTAAAAAAAACAATTTTCGTAAACACTTACCAGCAATATGATGTATTCGTCCTTTCTTCACATGCAATGGTCCACCACTGTCGCCCTAATTAACATAAAGTAGATTCATTAAATTTTCCACTATCCAACATTTTTCCCTACCATTTTTTAGTTTATCGTCAATTTTCCAGCATTTTTGGACTTTTGTTGTCTTCTCGTCAAACATTAAATTAAATTTAATTAAATTAATCATTTAATATAAAGCATTAAAAAAACAACATAACATAACATAATATTGAAGCATAAGAAAAATATTGCAAATATTGCAAATGTTGAAAAACGTGTAAAATGTTCAAATCATCAAATACGGAAGAAGCGACAATTAAATTTGGGAACAAAATAATTAATGACTAGTTTTTGAGGGGGTAAAAAAGCATAACATTGTTTTAACGTTCCAAACGTTTCATGTCTGACAAAAACATGAAACAAGACAAAGACAAAGATAACGTTCCAAAAAATTTATTCGTTTCTAAATATTTTCAAAAACAACAAAACGATTTTTGGAACATGCCAGACATGAAACGTTCTAAAAACGTTTATCGAACGTTCCTAAAAACAATGATAGTTTTTTTGGATAAGAATTGTGAAACTTACAGCAATATTGTCAATGTTAATATGTTAATACAAATTCAGTTGCTGAAATAAATTAATAATTCTTGCAAATATAATTCCATCCTTAACAAATTTTTACACGTGTTTCTAGCTCTGCTTCCCTAAACTATCAGACAGTATCTAATTGAGTTTTTCCAGTCGAAAAAAAAAGAAAAGGAAAACTTTTATCAAAGCTTTTACTCTATAAAAAACTTTTGTAGAAGTTTTCTTTCCTTTTTTTTGTCGGAAAAGTTTTTTTTATTCATACTGTGTTAATAAATAAATACCTGACAAGAATCTTTTGCCCCCTCTTTGTATCCAGCGCAGAGCATGTTATCAGTGATTCTTCGAGCTGGATATCGACTAGTGCGACATTCTGCGTTCGACATAATGGGTACCATGACCTCTCGTAAAACTGATGAAACCGGTCCCGATTGTTCAATGGCACCCCATCCTGTGACAACGCCTGTCATGCCGGAGAAAGTTTTGCCTGCATAAGGAAAATGCTAATGAACTGTTGTTTTTTTTCCTTATTCTTCGTCATACCGAATCCATTGGCGTTCAATTATTTATTTCCTAATTTATTTATTTCTTAATTTATTTAGTTATTTATTTAGTTATTTATTTATTTATTTAGTTATTTATTTAGTTATTTATTTAGTTATTTATTTAGTTATTTATTTAGTTATTTATTTAGTTATTTATTTATTTAGTTACATATCGAATTAATTCTTACTCTTTTCAGGCAAGCAGACGGGTCTCATTTTCCCCTGAAACTTGAATTGCCCGACAATTTTTATCAGAGCAATGTCATTGTCATAGTTTATTGTCGAATAATCTCCATGTCGAATGATTTCTTCAACTTGAAAATTCTGCACCTCGGATTCGTTTGTTGAATTTCTGTCGTGCTCCAATATTCGAACGGTTATTGAGTTCTTTTCGAATCTGTAAATTTGTTTCAATTTAATTTAATGTTAATTTAATTTATTTAATTCAGTAGTCTAGTTTAATTCAATAGTTCAATTTAACTCAATAGTTTAATTTAATTGATTAGTTCAATATTATTTTTCGATAGTTTAATTTAATTCTATAGTTAATAGTTCAACAGTCATAATTTTGCCAAAAGATGGTAAAAATAATAAAGATAAAAATAATTTGGTAAAATAAAGAATAGCGAAAAGTTTCAAATGTACCTGTCAACAACACAGTGGGCAGCCGTAAGGACATATCGGGAATTAATTACACTAGCACCGCAGTAAAATCGTCCTTTATGGAACAATAAAGCCATCCATGGATATTCGTTAACTTGTGTCTCCACTCCGCCAACGATTCGATGTTGTTTGTTCGTCAAACCACAATCTACAAACAAAGAATTTTTTCGAATTTTTCTTGTTAGTATTATTATTATTCTTCGAAAGAGAATTGTATTACAAATTAAAAAAAAAACATTTTAAAAAGAAAACACACCACAAGACGAGGGACATGATAGTGGAGAAGACGGTGCATCAGGTAGCACAGGTCGAACAGTCGTCGTTGGTTTTGGAACAAAAATTTGTTGCCACCAATCAGGCCATATGTAATTTGTTGCATTCAGCGTCAGATTACTATTTTCCTGTAAGAACAAAAATACAGTTCAAAAATTAATTCATCAAAGGGAAATAAATTTCTTTTCATTAAAAGTAGATCCTGTAAAGAATGGGTATAAAACGACGTCTAATAAAAAATGGGTACAAAACTACTTCTATTAAAAAATGGGTGCAAAACAACTTTCAATACAGAATGGTACAGAACTACTGCCAATAAAAAGTGGGTACAAAACTACTTATGATAGAAAATGGGTACAAAACTACTTCTAATACAGAATGGTACAAAACTACTTCCGATAAAAAATGGGTAAAATACTACTTTAAATAAAAAATGGGTGCAAAACAACTTCCAATACAGAATGGTACAGAACTACTGCCAATAAAAAATGGGTACAAAACTACTTTAAATAAAAAATGGGTGCAAAACAACTTCCAATACAGAATGGTACAGAACTACTGCCAATAAAAAATGGGTACAAAAATACTTTAAATAAAAAATGGGTACAAAAGAACTTTCAATACAGAATGGTACAAAAATACTTCCAATAAAAAATGGGTTAAAAACTACTTTAAATAAAAAATGGGTAAAAAAGAACTTCCAGTACAGAATGGTACAAAAATACTTCCAATAAAAAATGG